>JACYFF010031954.1:33936211-33989668 GCA_017589665.1 Selenicereus undatus | reverse complement strand
TAATAATAATAATAATAATAATAATAATAATAATAATAATAATAATATACGAACACATATAGTAGCTAACAATAATAAAAAGATAAGTTATGTATACAAAAAGAGTGGGGCAATACTCAAAAATAAAAGTGCTTCACCCAAATTTTACACCCAAGAGATGTATAATTTCATTTATTAATTTTAGCCAAAAATATTAATTCAATTATCTATATATGTACATATGCACTGAATGGAAAAAAAATTAAATCAAAATGAAATGGTGAGGAGAAACTTCAGAAAATTCTAGAAAAAAAAAATAGGCATCAACAAATAAAAGGTGGAAAGAAAGGAGAAAGAATTAATTAAAACTTAAATTAAACAACTCAAATTAAAACAAACAAACAAAAAAAAGAGAGAGAGAGAACCCAAAACCCCCAAACCCCTTTTCTCTGCCTCCCCCCCCCCCCCCCCCCCCCCCCCCCCGCCCATTTCCCCTGTTTTACACAAGCTCGACCCAGCCACCCTGCTGGCTTCCCTTGTAGCCATCGTCGGCGATCGTCCGTTGTTCTTTCCCCGGTTGCCTTCCACCACCAGTGTCGCCGTCCTAACCGGTTTCCTCTCTACCTTGTGGGTGTTTAAATGGGTTGAGAGGTGAAAACCCTAACTTGCTCTTAATTCATTTTTTGATGTTTTGTATCTGAATTTTTATAGTAAATGGTGTAATTAGCTTAGGAGTGTATGAATTTGTAAATTTCTAGAATTATTTTGGGGGCTTGGATTGAGTTACTTGTTGGGAGAATGGAGGAAGAGCGTGATGAGTGAAGGTTTGGAAGTTATGTTTGAATCTTAGTTTGTTTATGACGATGTTGGGATTGATTTTAATGCATACTATAATGAGATTAAAGTGAAATACATGCTGGGTGGATAAGTTGTGGCCATGAACTTGAGGGATTAGGGGCTATGGCTTGAATGATGCTTAAGCTGATTATATTGAGTTATTAGTGTTTGAGTGAGTTAAGTAATGATTAAATAGAGAAATATGTGTATATATTGAGTTATTAGTGTTTGAATGAGTTAAGGGATTAGGGATTAAGGCCTGGGAGGTGTGCACCTATCTCAAGATCGCTTCAAATGTCAACAGGAGTCCACTTCCAAATAAGAATCAATAAATCAACTTTACTTACATATTCTCTCTCTTGTTTGCAAAACAAAAATGTTTTGAAATGTGGGCGCCCAACTAATTAAGTCTAAAACTCATTTTACTGCACCAGGATATACATGTTGAGCTTCGGCTCATTATTTGAATGTTTTTATGTTTTCTGCTTTAGGTGAAGGATCAGTGAACAATACCCTTCCTAGTAAGCTAGAAGGTAGCAAGAAATGAGCAAGAGTTGCAATCTTGCTGAACGTTAACTAGTGAAGCGCTCACAATGATGTATAGGCTAGCAACCTGAGGGCTTGCGAAATGTATATGCATTGGAACATTGGGATGGTTGGTGCCTGGTATTAGTATGCTAAGTTATCAAGTGTACTATGGCTTAAATAGGTTGTCGAATGTGTATTTGTTTCCAATGTTTGGTGAATCAGATGATGATGTGGATAACACAGTGTTACAAGTAGTTTCGAGTTGCCTTGTTCCATCATAGAATGACGATAATACTTCAAATCAAAAGACTTTCGCTGCAAATCATTAGTAAATAAGTTATTAAATTAGAGTAACTAGGCATTAGAAATTGGGGGCGTTACAGTTGTGGTATCAGAGCCAGGTTTGGGGCCATCATGAGATATAGGGATGCTATAAGTTGTGTTGGACTAGTGAAACGAAATGTTGACTAGGAGTTCATGTGTATGCATGCATCATGAGCATGTTTTAGTAAACATTTACCTGGCCTTCATCTGTTGGTATTAAGACCAATGACATAGTTCAATAATATCTTAAGAATTTCATCGTTATCGAAGTAGCGTGGGGAAGCATTCGGTTAACTTCTTGGTGACGTATGTATTCCAAAGAATTTTATTAATCTCATAGTTGTGGAGTTTTGGGTTGCTGTTTGAGCTACCAGGATGCTTTCAATTTAGAGGTTTTATTAAGACGTACTGAAATACTGAATGTTTGGGTATTGTGATGTGTAAGACATGACAAGAAGGTGAAGTTCGTAAACTCTCATATGATTAATGTAGTATCAAACTACATTTAACTTGCTAGGCAAGGGAAATGTATAATGTAGCAATATTCATAGGTTGGATCATTATGAAATAACCATTGCAATAGTGCAATAATGTGAATGTTTGAGGACTTATCACATTGTCATAGATGAATTGCAATAATCATTTAGTATAATGAATCCGATGTTGGTAATTTAGTAGCTTATGTGGTACTACTTGATATTATATGGGTTTTATGTGTCAAGATAAGGTGTTACTCAAAGGAGGTATTGTCATTAAATGTGCCTCCAAAATATGTGAACTTATGTGGGCTACTAACTGCTAGGTGTGTATAAGTCATTATAACCTAAGAGCATATTTTGTAGTGATGGAGGCAGCAAGTAATGAAGAGATAGAGGATATTTAGACTTGGGATGTTGGTGGATGTTTTGATTATGGATCGTAAACCCAAATCATTTAAACAAATATGCCTCAATCTAGGTGATAGTAGGCATTGAAAACTTTGAAAATGTGTAGGGGAAACTCTTTTAGAGATTCAAGATTCTATAGTGTGGTTGGGTCGATAATGTCCACACTTATTATGAGGATAAAACAAACTCTAAAGGCACCTGGAAATGACTATGGATAGGTTTTAGCTCCAAGATATTCATAAGAGGTTCTAAGGAGATGGTATAAATAATTTCTCTTATTATGTTGGATAAGGTCATCGGTTTTCATGGTCAAGCTATACTCATTAGATTGTGCAAAATAAATTAAGTGGGAAAGATCTTACTTTGTGGAGCATCAGGTGATTCAGTAAGTAAGCTCATTGGGATTAACAAGGACTAGATAAAGAGGGAAAATAGAAAAGAAAGAGTGAGAAGAAGGACACTTAGATGTTGGATTCATTGAATTAGTGAGAGTGATGGTCTGCAATTTTAAGCATGCTCATTTTGGTGAAAACGACTATCTACAGAAGTGAAACTATAGGAGAAGGGTTTGAGGATATGTCGTATATATGGACGGATTCGTTATTTTTGTACACTAGAAATTCTAGAAGTCATAATTTATATTTTTTTCTAGAATGGATAAGATTTGGGGGATAAATAATATTTAGAGAAGTATAATAAATTACAATGGTTATATGGATTAGACTAATTAGGGAACTTGTTGATGCATTACAGTTTATGTTGGTAAGCAATTAGGAGTGGTGATTCGAGTATACATATATTGCATGGACTCTATGGAAGTATTACTAGTGATTCTATGAGGTTGAGATGTCAAATTCAAAGGAGCATTACCAAGACACTAGTTCAAGCACAACAATAGAGGATTGTGGGGTACTAAGATCTGTGAGATATTTGCATATAGATTGAAACCCAGGCGACTTTCTTTTGAGCATGTCAAACCCTTGAAACTTTAGCTGCATGAGTCCCTGTATTGATCCAAATGAGTTTATAGTGACCTTTGGCCAACTAATATTAGACCTCCCTTGTCAGATATTATTGCATAAGTTAGCATCCTTCTTGACCTCCTTGATGACCACCTAGAGCTAGCCACCCCGTATTATGCAATCACATAATTTAATTCGTAATTCCTTTTCATTCATATTAAGCTTTGCAAAAACTATTTAATCACTGCAGCAATACTTCATTACGTACCTTTTCCCTCATTCAATTTTCTCATGACAATAATTAGAGGATCCCTATCATTAAGATGGGTTACATCTCTTGCTTTCACTAATTACCTCCACTCAGCTTACTTTTTGCAACCATTATTTCAATAGTAACATGATCTTTCTTGCCCTTAACATCCAATCACTACGTAGATTGCTATTTTACTACTAGTCTGGCTTTTGGATTTATACGCAATGTTTTGGTTCCTATGTAACCAACGATTGGAACTATCTGACAATTATTGCCCCCTATTCCTAAATTGTTTACTCTTATAGTTATTTTTACTCCATTTGCATTATGGTAATATTCTAACTACCCATTGTTTTGAAATGTGCCATATGTTCCTTTCATTAAAATATTACATCAACAACATTCTCAGTGCTTTTAGTCATTAATCAACTTCTCCCTTAATCATCCTGACTTATGTATCAACATGTCTCTTTGCTATGTTACCTCCTCTCGACCCCGAGCAATGCATTTGCTTAGAAAATCTTAATTAACATACGAAACCTTGCTAATTAATTTGTCTTTTGCATTAATGCTATTATTTCTATCATTTCTTATATGTGATTGATCCGCCTCATCTTTAAACTTTGCTTTCTTTTAACATTATTTGATTCTTCTTTTAACTTCAAACTTTAAGAATGCTAGTGGTTCCTTAAGAGTGCTCTTACCTATTTCTAGCATCATCCACCATGTCTTTGGAACTTGTGGCTAAATATTGAATCCATTGTTGCTTGATTTTAAGTGCTTGTTAATATTCTACTACTTTTGACTTTCATCTTCCTCTTATTCATTTTGCTAAAAGCGTATTTATATTTATGTATCTTGCACCCAATTTATTCATGGTAGTAAGTCTATATAGCTTGTTGGAGTTAGAGATTCAGTTAAGCTCCCACTAGTGCAAGTTAAGCTCCTAGTAGTGTGAGTGAATAATGATTGTTGTAACCCTAATAATTTTCTTGCTTCTAAATTCCATTCATCAAAACATAGACTTAGCCTTTTTCTATGTGATCTTGTTATCTTGCTTAAATTTGTTTCATTTTGCCTATTTTATACTTTGCTCATTCAAATCCAAATTCGTTTATCGACTTCATCATTTTGATCGTGGGTAGATAGTCACCTTGTTGAAACTCCATTACTAATACCTCATTTGTGATTCTATGGTTGAACCCAAATGTAACTAAATCACCTTTCCCATCTAAAGTGGGTCAAATCTTTTCTTTCAAAACTCTTTTGTTGTTATCTATTACCCTATGTTGGACATCATGATTATCCTATTTCTTATGATATTAGTACTATATTTATGACAATGATATTCAACCACACTTTAGTGTCATAATTATAGTAACAGTCCACCCTCTTATTCATGTTAGAGCTCCAAAACCCCAAACTTATTTCTATTCATGCGAAGGTTCCGAGCGGCTTGTTCAAGCAATCATAAATTTGGTTAAAAGTATTTAAGTAAGCGAATAATCTTTTCTTCCTATCATGAATACTCCAATCCTTTCTTATTTCATTTCATATTTCATAAACAACGTAACTTGATCTGTAAGTCAACCTGCTAACTACTCAACCAGATTGAGATGGCCTAGAATAATCGTATTTGCTATTGATATGACTTAGGAATTGTTGACTATCTGTTGGCTCTTTCATGATTCTTACCCGCAAACCACAATATTGGTGGCCTTCTATTCTTAGATTCTTGAAACTCCTAGCCATCTTTACTTTAGCCATCCTATGACAATCCATCCCTTATTAACCATTTCTAACTTCACCATTTATTTCTTTCATGAGCAATGACTCAATTGATCACCATTCTTATCACTCTCATCCGCAAATATGTTCATCTTTAAAGTCGGATTTAGATCTAGGAAACTTTTGACTAATCAAATGATGAAAAGCCCAACATAATTTCAACACAATAATAACTATCCACTCTAGCATCGCTAGGGACCTTGAAAATATGAGCATTGAATTTGTATCACATGGGTCAAGAAACAAGTTGTCATTAGCATTAAAAGTGCAACCCTCAATAATAGCGAAGATTAAGTTCAGTCAAAAGGGTGAAGTCAAATTAGAGAGACTTAAGCAAAATGTCATACAAGAGAAGTCACCTAACTTTATGATACATGAGGATGGAACCTTGAGGTTACGAAACCGGCTATCTGTTCCCAATAAAGAGGAATTGAAAGGAAGATTTTCGGAGCAACCCATAATTCTCGTTATTCAGTGGATCAAGGAGGAACAAAATGTCTAGGGATGTGAAGCAATACTGTTGGTGGGATAACCTAAAGAGGGAGATTGAAGAGTATGTAGAAGTGCTTGACTTGTCAAGAGATCAAGACTGAGCATCAAGGCCCAGTATGCGAACTGGGGCCTTTAGGAAGTCCCACCTGAAAGTGGGATTTAATCTTAATGGGTTGTGTCATGGGATTGTCCCTTGCATCTTCAAAAAACAACGCCCTTTGGATCAATGTTTAGAGATCCACCAAATCTATTCATTTTATACCAACCCATGGAACGTAGGGTGTAGAGAGACTGTTGTAATTGTATGTCAAAGAAATAGTTTGACTGCATGGCATATCAAAGGGCATAGTATCTGATAGAGACCCAAGGTTTCAAGCTCGGTTTTGGCAAGCTCTACAAAAAGCTTTTGGGATCAAGTTAAATTTTAGTAGTTTATATCACTCTAACACCAATGGGCAAACCGAGAGAGTGAATCAAACCCTAGAGGATATGTTGAGAGCCTATGTGCTTGACTTCCAAAGAAAGTAGGGAGACTACTTAACTTTGGTGAAATTCCATTATAATAACAGCTATCAATCCACCATTAAGATGGTCCCTTTTGAAGCACTATATGGGAGGAAGTGCAGAACCCCATTGTGTTAATTGGAGTGAGCTCGGTGAAGCATTAACCTTAGGGCTTGAGTTGATTCAAGAGACCATTGAAACGATGAGGAAAATTCAGGAACATATCAAAGCGGTTCAGGGCTAACAGAAAAGCTATATGGATAAAAGGAGAACACCATTAGAGTTTCAAGTAGAAGTAGCGTGTTTTTGAAGGTATCCCCGATCAATGGAGTAAGATGATTCAATATCAAAGGCAAACTAAGCCCTAGATATATCGGCTGGAGAGGTTAAACCCTGTGGCTTACATGTTGGATTCATCAGTGGAACTTAAGCATGTGCATAATGTGTTTCACATTTCAAAACTCAGAAAGTATGCTACAGGTCTGAATCATGTCATCATGATAGATCCAGTAGAGGTCGCTGAGCATCTCATGTACGACCAGTGTCCTGTACAAATATTAGATTATAGAGTTAAACAACTTTGTAACAAATGCATTCCTCTGGTTAAGGTCCTGTGGCCCAACCATAATTCATCTGAGGCTACATGGGAAACTGAGAAGGACATGAGAAGGAAGTACCCATACCTATTTGACGTATGGTCAATGTCTCTTTTAAACTGCAAGTTTCGAGGATAAAACTTATTTTAAGGGCGGAAGGCTGTAATGACCGAACCCAAGATTCATGCTAATTACCTTGAGTTGTCTTAATCATGAAATGAATCCAATTCACCATTATATATATATATATATATATATATATATATATTTGTGCATTGCAGGTTGAAATGACAACGTGGCCTCAAAATGGACTTTATAACTCTCCTAATTAATTCACTCAAATGCTAATAAATATTTAAATGGCTCCTAAATAAGGAAAAATTAGCCTAATTAGCAAAGGGCCAATTTGAAGAACAAAACGATACTAATAATAATAATATACGAACACATATAGTAGCTAACAATAATAAAAAGATAAGTTATGTATATAAAAAGGGTAAAGCAATACTCAAAACTGAAAGTGCTTCGCCCAAATTTTACGCCCAAAAGATGTACAATTTCATTTATTAGTTTTAGCTAAAAATATTAATTCAATTATCTATATATGTACATACGCATTGAATGGAAAAAAAAATGAAACCAAAATGAAATAGTGAGGATAAACTTAAGAAAATTCTAGGGAAAAAAATAGGTATGAACAAATAAAAGGTAGAAGGAAAAAGGAAAAAGAATCAATTAAAACTTAAATTAAACAAGAAAAATTAAAACAAATATACAAAACGAAAAAAAAAAGTGAGAACCCAAAACCCCCAAACCCCCTTTCTCTGCCTCCCACCCCGGGCAGACCCCCCTCCCCATTTCCCCTGTTTTGCGCAAGCCCGACCCGACCCGAGCACCCTGCTGGCTTCCTCGCCAGCCATCACCGGCGATCATCCATCGCTCTTTCCCTGATCGACTTATGCCACCAGTGCTGCCGTCCCAACCGGTTTCCTCTCCACCTTGTGGGTGTTTAAGTGGATTGAGAGGTTAAAATCCTAACTCTCTCTTAATTCATTTTTTGATGTTTTGTATCTAAATTTTTGTAGTAAATGGTGTAATTAGCTTGGGTGTTTATGAATTTGTAAATTTCTGGAATTATTTTGGGGGTTTGGATTGAGTTGCTTGTTGGGAGAATGGAGGAAGAGTGTGATGAGTGAACGTTTGGAAGTTATGTTTGAATCTTAGTTTGTTTATGATGATTTTGGGATTGATTTTAATGCATATTAGAATGAGATTAAAGTGAAATACATGTTAGGTGGATGAGTTGTGGCCACGAACTTGAGGGATTAGGGTTTATGGTTTGAATGATGCTTAAGTTGATTATATTGAGTTTTTAGTGTTTAAATGAGTTAAGTAATGATTAAATACAGAATTATGTGTATATATGTATAAGGTTAATGTGTGTGTTGTGTGATTATCATGGCTTGGTGATTTGGGTTGCAATTAGAATAAAACTGCAAGCTTGATTGTGGTTGATTTGGTGATTATAAGTGAATTATAATGAATATTTGAATGAAATTAATGAGGAATTAGTGTTAAAATTTTGTATATTGGGTGTGTGTGTGTTTGGTATGAGTTGATGGTTTAAGGTTAGATGTTGAGTGAAGCTTGAGCTTAATTGGATTGCTGTAATAATGTTTAAGTGAGCCTTTGGTAATAATAGAATAAAAAGAAAGAGATATATATGTGTACAAGGTTGTTGTATAAGCATATGGCATGAGTAATTGTCAAGTAAGGAAAGAGGGAGAAAGGAATAAGTAATTTTGTGGATTTGGAGTTACTAACATAACATACCTATGTGGTTTTATTTCACTAATGATAATTGTATGATTGGGACTCGACTTGAACCTGGAACCAAGTTCATGAAGTTGCCTTAAACTGTATCACAATCCAAATTTTAGTGGCTAACGGTGATTCGTTAAAAAGAAAAACAATAACCATAATAATATCATTAATAACACTTATGGTAAACGTAGCCACAATTCTACTACTACTACTAATAATAATGATTGATAATGTCGCTAATTTTAATAAGTGCGAAGAAATAATGATGTTAATGAGCTTTCCACAATAATTCGAATGGTACTGGTGACAACGTTGTTAATAACAAACTCAAGACGAGTTGCACTGTTACGTTGCTTTAACATTCTTTAAACGATCCTTAGCAGTAAGAGGGAGATGAACAAAAACAAAAATAAAAGTGAACTCAATTAAGTTAATAATTATTACGCTAATAATAAAAAGAGAAGTCAAGTGAATTTAAATTATTCATTAAGTGAAGAACTTTAATAAAATTTCTTCATCTCGCACTAATCGAGAAATTGACATATTTGGAGCAGTAGTGGGGTCACCTCTATCGCTTCAAGCTGCTAACAAACTATTTCTACTAAAACGGAGAGAGACTTTCAAAGACCAAATTCGTACATTGCCTGTCTTCTTTGAAAACTCACATGTTTCTCAAACTACGCAAACTCAATATATTGTTCATGTAATCAATCATTTGATGCAATGTTTTGTCTCCTAAGCAAATGGCCCCATCAATTATCAATCATCAGGACTCATGCCCTTCAATTTACCCGCGTGGCTGCAACTCAAGCTTCCCGATCGGCCTGGGAGGTGTGCACCTATGTCAAGATTGCTTCAGACGTCAATAGGGGTCACTTCCAGATAAGAATTGGCAAATCAACTTTACTTACATATTCTCTCTCTCTCTCTCTTATTTACAAAACAAAAATGTTTTGAAAGATAGGTGCCCAACTAATTAAATCCAAAGCTTATTTTACTGCAATGGGATGTACATGCTGAGATTCGGCTAATTTTTCAAATGTTTCTATGTTTTTTATTTTAGGTAAAGGATTAGTTAATAGTTCCCCTCCTGACAAGCCAGAAGGTAGTAAGAAATGAGGGAGAGTTGCAGTCTTACTGAAAGTTAGCTAGCCAAACGCTCACAGCGTTTTATAGGCTAGCAACCAGAGGGCTTGCGGAATGTATATGCTTTGGGACATTGGGATGGTTGGTGCCTGGTATTGGTACGCTAAGTTATCAAGTGTACTATGGGTTAAATAGGTTGTCGAATGTATGTTTGTTTCCAATGTTTGGAGAATCAGGTGATGATGTGGATAACAATAGTGTTACAGGTAGTTCAGGCAACCTAGTTTTGACATGACACAGCGGTAGTACCTCCAATCAAAAGACTTCCGCTATAAATCATTAATAAATAAGTGATTAAGCTAGAGTAATCAGGCATTAGAAATTGGGAGCGTTACAGTTGTGGTATCAGAACCAAGTTTGGAGTCGTTGTGAGCTATAGGGATATCTATCAGTTGTGTTGGACTAGTGAAAAGAAATGTTGACCAGGAGTTCATGTGCATGCATGCATCATGAGGATGTTTTAGTAAACATTTACCTGGCCTTTATCTTTTGGTACTAAGACCAACGACATAATTAGATAATATCTTAAGAATTTGATCGTTATCAAAGTAGAGTGGAAGCATCCAATTAACTTCTTGGTGACGTATGTATTCCAAAGAAGTTTATTAAGCTCATTGCGATAATTTTGTGCAATTTTAGGTTGTTGCTTGAGTCACCAGGATGCTTCCAATTTAGAGGTTTTATTAAGACATGCTAAAATACTGAATATTTGGGTATTGTGATGTGTAAGACATGATAAGAAAGTGAAATTTGTAAACTCTCATGTGATTAATGTAGTATCAAACTACATTTAACTTGCAAGACAAGGGAAATGTATCATGCAACAATATGCATGGGTTGAATCATCATGAAATAACCATTGCAATAGTGCAATAATGTGAATGTCTAAGGGCCTATCACATCGTCATAGATGAATTGCAATAATCATTTAATATAATGAATCCGGTGTTGGCAATTTAGTAACTTATGTGGTACTACTTGATATTATATGGGTTTTATGTGTCAAGATAAGGTGTTATGCAAAGGAGGTGTTGTCATTAAATGTGCCTCCAAAATATGTGAACTTATGTGGGCTACTGACTGCTAGGTGCGTTCAAGTCATTATAACCTAAGAGTATGTTTTGTAGTGATAGAGGTAGTAAGTAATGAAGAGATGGAGGAAATTTAGACTTAGGATATTGGGGGACGTTTTGATCATGGGTCATTGACCCAAATCATATAAACAAATATGCCTCAATCTAGGCGATAGTAGCCATTGGAAGCTTTGGAAATGTGTAAGGGAAAACTCTTTTAAAGATTCAAGATTCTATAGTGTGGTTGGGTCGATAACGTCCACACTTATTATGAGGCTAAAACAAACTCTACAGGCACCTAGAAATGATATGTATGGGTTTTAGCTCCAAGATATTCATAAAAGGTTTTAAGGAGCTAGTATAAATAATTTCTCTTATTATGTTGGATTAGGTTATGGATGTTCATGGTCAAGCTATACTCATTCGATCGTGCAAAATAAATTAAGTGGGGAAGATGTTACTTCGTGGAGCATCAAGTGATTCAGTAAGTATGCTCTTTGGGATTAATAAGGACTAGATAAAGAGAGAAAATAGAAAAGAAAGAGTGAGAAGAAGGACACTTAGATGTTGGATTCATCGAAGTAGCGAGAGTGACTGTCCATAATTTTGAGCATGCTCATTTTGGTGAAAAACGACTATCTACAGCAGTGAAACTATAGGAAAAGGGCTTGAGGATATGTCGTATTTGTCGACGGATTCGTTACTTTTGTATACCAGAGATTGCTAATCTTAATCACATTTTCCTTAGATCAGGCATAACATAGATCTGTTTTGTTTCCTACTTCAGATAGTAGTCACTAATCAAGTTTTATAATTCAAAAGATAGTGAGAGTTTAACCAAGAAACTATAATATTTAAGATATAAAGTTTGATGGACAAAGTTCCCTACTAGAAAACTTCTTTTATTGAAAGCTTAGAAGTGAAAATATTACAATGGAAAGATTGAAAAGGGACTTAAGCTACTGAGATAATCAAAGATGCTTGCTTCTATAGAAATGGATTGCTTCTATAGAAATGGAGAATCCCCACTTCTCTTTTGCTCAAGTATGCTCAAATGATTGTGTCCCTTCTTAGCACTTAACATCTTCTTTTATACAGGAGATGAACTAAATAAGATGCCCTATTGGTTATAGTGCACACTCATATTTTTACATGACCACAGTTTCCCTCAAATGGCTAAAGTAGACTGCAGTATTTTACTAACTTGACACTTAAGAAAATACAATAATCGTGCAACAACTTTTCAAAGTACTCAATGTTGATAAGACTAGTCATTCATATTGAGATTGTGCATGCTTTTATCTCCAATCATGTCTTCTAGCTCCCATTCTGCAAATAATTCGTGAAGATATTTCTTTCCTTTTTCTAATAAGAATTTTTTAGCTCTAACATCAAAGAGATAATCAAAGACATCTTGTAAAGTAGCTCCTTCTACCTTTGTATATTTGCTGAGATCATTTGGATAAACGAAAGTGGTGTTCTCGTAAAACATTAATGTTATTCCTTGTTTAATTGATGCCCACATTTGATGGTAAATACTGTAAAAACCAATGGCTCATTCTAAAGCAGAATCACTAACTACTTCTTATCTTTTTGGAAACCATTCCTGTCATTGGTCATTAGGATCGTCTAAATCAACTAATTGAACAAGATAATAGGCTAGTTTTGCTTTTCCATTTTTATATTCAATTATCGCGTAATGTACCTCAACATACAAGCTTCTATTATATCAAATTTTTGTCCGCCCATTAGGAGATGTAAGAAATCAATGGATCAATTTAAACCTACACTGTTAAAATTTTAGTTACTCTTGAGAAGAATGGGTACTTTGGATCTGGGATTTCCATGAAGTAAGCTACCATTCGATATTCGCAGGCTTTCACAATGGGGTCAACTGAAGAGATTGAATTTGTTGTGAATCTAACACCACCAACTCTATATCTATGAAGAAAGAAAATCATAATGCTCTATGACTCCTAGATATCATAAGAATGATTATGATAGTAGTCAATACATGCTGCATACCAGTTGCTGAACTATTTTCTTGAACATAGGAACTTATTTTTTTCTTGAATATCATAAGGACACCTTAGGTAATTCATTTGTAACTCTATAAGGCTGAATCTTTTTACTATTAGATAGGCCGAAGACAGTAAACCAAAATGTGATCTACTTTTTGTATGGAATTCCAAAAAATCCATAGGGATTCTACTAGAAGGAGGAACCTATTCTAGCAGTAGTGCATTTCATTTTAGATTTTCTTGTTTTCTGACAAGAGTTCTGCTCTGATGCTCACCATTGGCAAGCTTATGAGTTAAACTATTTGCTAGAGAATTCTTCAATCCCTATATGTGTTCAATAGAGAGAGAAAACTGGTTAAGCCATAATTGCTAACGGGATGGTGCTGAACAAGTAAAGGGAGTAGGGACTAACTCAAGTGAGGTGTGGGATACATCACCAATAAGTTCAAGGCTAGTCGATGACACATATACTATAACCTCTTCACATGACTTCCTTAAATGGGTCTCCTCAAACATGTGCTCCTTCTCATCAAAATTGCACTCATTTTGTGTTTGAATCAATTCTAAAAACTAGTTAAATATATTACCCATCATATACTTCATTGAATTAAATGTAGTTTCTATACTATTCTCAATTTCAGCTCCCAATTGAGTGTGTTGTGGCATGATTCACAATTATGATCAAAAGCATAGCATAAGTCATATGTGGGAGGGGCACATTGAGGAATATAAGTAGGAGGGGAACAAGGAGTTACAAATTTTTCCTCATAAAATGATCTAGCATGAAACGCATATCGATCAAGAAAGGACATTCCAGAAGTATAAGCAATTTGTTCGAACTCATAAGTATCCCTAGCCACCCACTCAAACAAGTGCATAGCCTCGTCAATAATTTTGGAAAGAAACTCGAAATACTCTAAAAGAGTTCGACTATTCATACCCTCATTAATCACAATCAAAATTTCCCACTTTCCTACATAGTGACCACATTGAGCAATAAAATTATTCTAGCAGTTAAAATGCTTCAGAACAATTCATACTCATGTTCGAAGAAATGGAAAATAACCATCTCTCTTTTTTTCAATTTTTTTTTATTTTAATGGGCTTTCAATTTTTTCTGAAAATAAAACACGACGTTAAAGATTATAATCTACTAACAAAAACTATGCAACTAATCTAGTGATAAAAGCAAAAAAAAAGGATAAAAAAACAAAAAGAAAACATAGTGACCCAAATTAATTAAGTAATTAGTCAATTTGACTAACTAATCAAATAAGAAAAACATACTAAAATAAATTTATGAGATACTAATCAATAACTAAGAAACTAACCTAAACATGAAGATTATGAAATTAGTCTACTAATAGAAATTATGAAACTAATAAAATAAAAAAACAGAAAAGAAAAATAGTGACCTAAATTCAAACCACCGTCCCTGGGAACGGTGACAAAACCTTGATATGATCTAAAAAGGATGTAAAATTTTACCACAACGGTAAGGTTGTTAGCCAAAGTACTAGATGGTCAGAATAATAAATTCTAAATGAGAAGCAACGGAGAGGAAAGAGATTACTATATGCGCTTAAAAGCCAACGAAGAATATTTATCTTTTATGGGTGTCAATCATGAAAATTCAGCATCCACCATAAGCCAAATAGAGCAGCAAAAATCAAAACTTTGATCGAGGAAATTTTTGGAGAAGTAAAATCAAGTTAAAATTAAAACTACAAAACTTGAACTGATACTAGAACTAGAAAAATTGAAATAAAACTAAAACTAAAATAATTGCATAAAAGTCGAATCGAATGAAATTCTAAAATTATAATAATATCTAAAACTACTGAAAACTAAAGCTAGAATTGAGAACAAAAGAAATCGATGATTTTCTGGAGTGCACTCTATTTATACTAGTAGCAACCCTCCATGCTTTCGTAATTACACTAGATTTCCTACTTTTTAAAAAATTCTTCCACTTTCCTAATTACATAGATCTTTTATTTTTCATGTAACCTCACACTTTCCTAATTGTACCCAATTGTGAATTTCTAATTTCTTCATTCATTTGGAAAGGGACTCAACCACCATATTTCTTCGATTCCTTCATAGCTACAATCTTACACTTTCCAATTTTCACGTGCTAATCATCGTATGATCTTCTGGGCTTGACTTAGTGTGTTGAAAGAGGGCGAGGTGTTGACCTCTAGCCTGGGGACAAAACGAGGATCAGGTTGCGCTTGTGCAAGAGGTGGGTTGCCATGCCAATTAATGGAAAAAAAATCATCTCTTCAACCTTCAATTTTTGAACTTTTTCCTCATCCGCTTATCACCTGCAAAACTACACAAAATCCTATTAAAGTACAAAATAAGATTGAAGATAACTCAAATCTAGGTGAATAGTAGTATAATATTTAGCACTTTTGGTGACTAAACAGTGTACTACTTTTTTCATGTCCATCCCAACTGTTTTTATCTTAGGGATAGGAAGTTTTTGGCAAATTCATCTTTTCGGCTTACATAATATCCAAGTTGGCAATTAAATCCTACTGATTCATTACATAAATTGGTCTTAATTTCCGTGATTTAATTATTAAATTTGTTTGCCTGATATCACAGAGCAAATCATAAAGATCAATATCTTTGACATAATACCGTAATAGAGTGATTTGGACTTTGACACATTCAACATGGATATGCCTATACTTTCTATCTTTGTTATGCGTAAGGATATTTTCCTATCTAATGAGATTAACTTCTCCCACATCATACTGACAGTATTTTATTTCTAGGCCCCCTTCCACCATTTCATATATGTACTTACTCTTTAATTAAAAGATAGATTTTTTATAAACTATGTCTTTCTAAATTATGGGAATGATCCAATCTCCTTTGACTTCTTCGTTCTCGTTATCTACCACAAATTATCTCCTTGAAGATCACCAAGATTAATTGCACTAGTTTTCATCATGTGATTAGTTTTTTCATAATCATTTTCTTCATATTCATCATCGAATACAATCTCAACAGTTCTCTTATTGTTTTTTAGCGCCAGATCTAGTGTTTCTTTCTCATTAAGCTGAAAATAATCTAAACTGCCCAAAGTTTTTATAAGCTTGCTATTCTTCATATTTTTACATTCGTTTGAACAATGACCTATTTCTCCGCATGTCCAACACTTGCAGTTGTTTTTTTCCATTAGGACAATAAGTGGTTTTTCTAAAAACTCTTCACTTTTTAGGGCTTGACTTGTTATAATATTTTCTTTTATATTTCTCCTCCCTTTGCTTGTTAAAGCTCTTTTTCTTATAAAATTATCTTTTTTTTTTCTTCTCAGTTTCCTTTCCCCATTGATGATGAGTATCCCAACATGCTAGAAATTGTTTCTTCATTTTCTTTTATTTTTGGAGATCAAGACATTGATCATTTATTTTCTTAAGTAAGAGATTCCAGGTTCAAGGGTATCAATAACATCTGCTTTTTCAAGCCATATAATGTATTTTTCATTTATTATAGAATTGATTAGATGTGGTAATTTGTATAAAAGATAACAAGATTGGTTTCATTATACTCAATTTTGTAATAATATTCACGAAATTCAACAATATAATTCTCCAAATATCTCATATCCCATAATTCTATGTTGTTAATATTTCTTTGCCACTCTTTAACTTTTTCTCCAGAACCAAGTTTAGCTCCGATAAATTCAGTTTCAATTTCGTTTTTTGAACATTGCAGCTAGTATTCCTATCATTCTTAATCTATTTCTACCTTCATTGGCTAGTAAGTCATACCAATCAACTCTAATGTTAGAAAAGCTGTGCTTGATTTAATTTAGAAAATTTCTAGCAGTCCATGTACTATTGACGTTTAGGACAGTATTCATACCTCTTTTCCAATACTCAAATATTTCTTCTCAATTATGAGCTCCATCGATGATTAAGATATATCATGTTTGGCTAATTAGGGTAATGCCAATTTCTTCAAAGAATGTGGTTTTCCTTGGGATAAATCCAAAAGAAAAGTTGGTTATACGCCCTACTGAAATGTACCTAGGTCTCATAAAATGGGTATTTCTTCTAGAAGGTTCACCAAATTCTTCGAGTTTAGGAACAAGATTGTGAACTAGATTGAACTTGATTTTATCTCTGTTAAATTCTTCTCCAATCTAATTAGTTTTATCATCAAATACCATTTGACGATATTTTTTTATCTAATCTCTTCCTAATTTCTTCTAAAGGAACAACATTAAAAACCTCTAGTGTAATTAGGTTCATTTGCCAATATATTTCTTTTTCTAAGTGAACATTATTTGTCTCTCCATTATTATTAGATAATACAACTTGCTTTCAACTGTTACGCTCATGATTTTTGTTTAATTCTTCTGAGTTTTGCTCTTTATCAAACATGTTCTATAATTGTTCAAGATTATACTGCGTATAGTTCATCATCTTCTTCTTTCTCCACCTTTTCGGATGTTTTTTCAATTTATTTTTCCCTTACTTCCTTTCAATTTTTCGTATCATGCAAAGAAAATGGATTTTTGTATGCAAAACTCTTATCCCTCATATGTTGCTCATGTTAATTTATGTTATTTTAAGTAATTGGGCCCTGTATTTGCTAAATTAGCTTACCAATCGCTTTTCAACTTCTATATTACATCTTCTTAAAACTTTTATGTGGGCATATTGAAAGTCTCTCTTTGTGCAGCCAAGTGCGTAGGTGTAAGGCTATCTACACCTGAATCTCCTCAGATCTCATGAAAGTGGAAACCATACTGGGAGTTATTGTCGTTGTTTACAAAGGAAATGGATTTTTGTTTTTTAGGTTTTGGAAAGGTTATTCATGCTGAAATAGAATACTAATACTTAAATCAGATTTTTCACTATATTTAATTTCGTTAATTAAAGAAACATGGATTACAGACAATTGCTTCTTAACATCAGTCTTAATTCTTCCTAATTCGCCATTTAATTTTAAAACTATGTCAATGACATAATTTAGTTGCGGTGCTACTGAAGCGGTTCCTTTTGGAGACTCCACATGAATAACTAGGAGCAGGACAAATGGGTGACTTCGTTTGGCTAAGTAAAGGAGAGAAATCTACAGAGATGAGCCCAAAGGATGTTGATGAAGGTCAACCTCCCCCAAGAAGACCCAAGAGAGAGAAAAGCTACAAAATAACAATGATAATCCAATAAGGTCACAACCTTAAACCAAGATCAACCATCAACCAAGTGAGATTTTTTTGGGGATTTTGTTTGAGTAAGCTAGTAACAACAATAATCAAATGAGATAAATCTAGGCTAAAGGTTAAATCATCACCTAGACTAAATTAAAACACCATCTAATCCTCTAAAACCTTAGCACCAATGATTAGATTAAAGGGATAGACTCAAATCACCACCCTCCTTAGAGAGACAAAGAGTTTAAGATTTTCAGAAAGCACAAGGCTTCAATCTCTCACATCATTCAACAAGTTTTAATTTTCGTGGAGGTAATTGAGCATATAAATACCTAATTAGAGGGGGATTTGTGGCTACATTAGTGCAGTAGTGGGCCAATATAGGGCTCATAAAGTATCCTAGAAAAATAAATCACGATCCTTAAGATAATTACAATCAAGATGAGTTATATTTTTCAAGATCCATCCTCCATCTTCTAGAGAGCCTTGAGAAGGCTCTACTCTACCAATGGAGGTTCCGCCACTTGGCAAATCTTTTTTTGTGTGTGCAAAATCGCCACATGCTAATTAATCCCGAATATCACAGATATATCCTCCTTAATTAAGCCTATAATTAAAACCGTGCATTTTTCAACCTTACACCAACCCCTGCTCGATTATCAATCCATAACTTTCTCAATACCTAGAGTTTAAACATGATTCAAGGGTTGTTGGAAAATAGACATCTGGGGACATCTATCAATTTATAATTTGCAAAAATTGGAGCTCATTTTCCTAACCAAAACTAAGCTAGAAGTGAGGTGAAGTGTTCTACCAGAAAACTGAAAATGACCTAATGAGGTCATTCTGGGAGGATTGAGTGGTTACACTCGTTATTAAGGAATACTAATTACCTAATCACACTTTTCCTATCTTCCTTATCATCTTAAAGACACCAAATCCATAAGAACCTTAGAGCTTCAAGACTTTGAGCCTTACTCTCAAAGGTCATCCCTGTTCTTATGTGGACCATGGGTTTAGCTTGGGAAAATTCTGATCTTCGTGGTTTGTTCCGCATCATCCTCTCCCTCCTGAAGAGGATTTGACCTTAAATCCTTGCATGTGTAATCCAAGTATACCACTCTTGGTAATTTATTACACTTATTGAGTTTGAGAAAAAGCATTGTGCTAAGAGTAGCATCCTTCCTAAACATGTATGAATTGTTGAAGAATTTAGCAGACACTCCAATGGGCTGAAAGATCTTCCCAACATTTATGAGTCTACTAAAAATTTTAATATACTCATCACAACCCATCTCAAAAGGAATTCTCCTATGATTCACAAGCTTGACTTTTAGAGACTTATGTTTGAGGGGAAAGTAGTTGAATGATGTTTGTGCTGACAAGGGCAATATGGAAAGGCAAATGATTTCTTTATGAAGCTTTAATTTTTGTGGGGTTTGAGGTAAGGTGGATTTAGAAGTTTGAGAGTAGGAGTTTGGACATGGGAGTTGGATCTCCTATGGAGGGCAATATTGGGGCCAAAATTCAATGGTCTCCCACCAAAGGAAGGAGGCACTTTCATGGCCTTCTT
This sequence comes from Selenicereus undatus, assembly GCA_017589665.1. Lineage (NCBI taxonomy): Eukaryota > Viridiplantae > Streptophyta > Magnoliopsida > Caryophyllales > Cactaceae > Selenicereus > Selenicereus undatus. The sequence goes on along the minus strand of JACYFF010031954.1, from coordinate 33,969,702 downwards.
GATATGATCCATTTGCTTGGTAAGCTTCCTTACTTGAGCTTGAAGCCCAACAATGGCCCCAATTATCTAATGGGCTTGCTGAGAAGCATCTCTCTCATTGACCATGGTTGGTAGTAGTTTATAAGAAGAAAAGAGCAAAAAGAATGAAAACAGGGAAAGCATGGGGGTGCTATGGGTGGCATAGACAAGCAATAGTGAAACAAGGGGTGGCACTATCATGCTCTATGGGATGGGGTGGTCATGCTAGATCTTTAGAACAAGAATCAAGAGTGCAGAAAAGGGGCATGGTCGTGCCAGGCAGCATGGGTGGCTATGTCAAATTTTTTGATCAAATTTCCAAAGTCTAGGATTTTGGCACGGGCTGTCGGTGTCAAATTTTTGGTTTGGTGTTTTTAGCGATTTTTTGCTTTTATTGTAAAGTTTAGTGATGTGTTTGGGTTAGGGATTCGGTTAGGGCGACTTTAAGATTCTTTGTGGACTAGATAAGAGATTTAGAGAGCGAGAGATAAAGCCAAAACAAAAGCAAAGAAGGGTTGAAATCGAAATAAATCAAACATAAGGTGGATGAATTTTATGCTTACCACAAAGAAGGATCCTTTTGCTCTGATACCAAATGATGCATAGGTGACATCATTTGGCTAAGTAAAGGGTAAGAAATCTATGGAAATGAGCTCAAATGATGTTAATGAAGATCAACCTCCCCCAAGAAGACCCAAGAGAGAGAAAACCCATAAATTAACAATGATAATCTAACAAGGTCACAACTTTAAGCCAAGATCATCCATTAAGTAAGAGAGATTTTTTTGTGAATTTTGTTTGTGTAAGCTAGTAACAACAACAATCAAAGAAGATATATCTAGGTTAAAAGTTAAACCACCATCCACATTAAATCAACCCACCCTCTAATCCTCTAAAGCCTTAGCACAAAGGATTAGATTAAAGGGATGAATTCAAATCACCATCCTGCTCAGAGAGATAAAGAATTTGAGATTTCGAGAAAGCACCAAGCTTCAATCTCTCACATCATTCAACAAGTCTTAATTTCATCGATGTAATTGGGTCTATAAATACCCAATTAGAGGAGGATTAGTTGTTACATTAGTGGGGCATGTGGGCCAATAGAGGGCTTACATTATAACGTATGAAAAGAAATTATGATGTTTAAAATAATAATAATCAAAATTAGTTATATTTTCTAAGATTTCTTCTCTATCTTTTAGAGAGTCTTGAGAAGGCTCTACTCCACCAAAGGAGGTGCCACCACTTAGAAAATCTTGCTTTGTGTATGCAAAATCACCCCATGCAAATTAATCCATAATATCAAGGCTGCATCCTCCTCAATTAAGTCCACAATTCAAATCGTGCATTTTCCAACCCTAGACCAACCCTTACTTGGTTGTCAGTCCGCAAGTTTCTCAATGCTCAGAGTTTAAATATGATGCAAGGCTTGTTGCAAAATAGACATGTGGGGATATGTGTCCATTTATAATTTGTAAAAGTTAGAACTCATTTTCTTGGTCAAAACCAAGCCAGAAGTGAGGTGAAGTACTCTGCCTAGAAAACTAAAAATGACCTAATGAGGTGATTTTGGGAGGATTCAGTGGTTAAACCACTTGTTTAGGGCTACTAATTTCCAAATTAGCCTTTTACCATCTTACTTGTCATCTTAAAGCCCCCAAATCCATAATAACCGTGGAGCGTCAAAATTTTGAGTCCTACTCTCAAAGGTCATCCTTGTTCTTATTTGGACCATGGGTTTAACTTCTAAAAAATTCCAATCTTCATGGCTTGCTCCGCATCATCCTCTCCCCTTGAAGAGGATTTGACCTCAAATACTTACTTGTGCAATCCAAGTATACCACTCTTGATAACTTGCTTCATCCATTGAGTTTGAGAAAACTCATTGTGCTAAGAGTACGACACTTCTTGAACATGCATTAATTGCTGAAGGATTTAGGAGATATTGCAATGGGATTAAAGATCTTTCCAACATTTTTGAGTCTAGTGAAAATTTCAATATACTCATCACTACGCATCTCAAAAGGGATTCTCTTATGATTCACAAGCTTGACTTGTGGAGACTTACTTTTTAGGGGAAAGGAGTTGAATGACGTTTGTGCTAACAGAGGTGAGAGTTTCACATTTGGTTTAGAAAGGCAAATGATTTTTTTTTTGTGAAGCTTTAATTTTTGTAGGTTTTGCGTTGAGGATGATTTAGAAGATTGAGAATGAGAATTTGGTCATAGGAGGATGGTCTACTATGGAAAACAATCTTGGGGACAAATTTTAATGGTCTCCTAAGAAATAGATACCAAGCATCTATAGAAAACATATCACGTATAGCCTTATTTCGCAACTTGCTCATTTGAAATGAAAGTAGAGCTTCCTCAGTGATGTTTACCTCAATTCTCAACTTGGTAAAATGGAGAGGGTGAGAGTGAGATTAAGGCAAAATAGGTAGTATAACCTTCAAGTTGGGTTTTGATTCAACTTCTTTCTTTTCAAGGTCTAAAAGGATTTCATTTTCTTCCTTGGCCTCTTCTTGAACCTTTGTAGGCCCTTCTTCTTCTTGAACTTGCACTTGAACCTCCATAGTTTCTTCAAAGGAAGGAACTCGTGTAGAATCCATTTGAATGTGTTGTTTGAGGGAGCCCCCATCCGTGGCCAAGCTTTCTCTTGCTTCATCAAAACCCAAAATAGGCTCATTTTCATCTTAAACTAATATCTTCTCTTGGAGAGTAATTGATTTTTCTTCGAAGAGTTCTTTAATGAGTTGATATGGGTTAAATCTTGCATCCATGTGTGACTTAAGTTTACTCCAACTCTTGATTTTGGGCTTACCTAGAAGAGCCCTCTCCCATCTAACGCATTTAAAATAATAGTTAGCATAACCTTGGAGTTTTTGAGTAGTTATGAAGAAACTCTCTTCATGAGAACTGTCTTTAGCCTCAAAATAATTTTCAAGTATTTGAATGCATCTCAAGTAGATAATAGGATCCAAACCAGTACCATCAAAGCAAGGAGGCTCTTCAATGGCCTCCTTCGTATGATCCATTTGCTTGCCAAGCTTCCTTATTTGAGCTTGAAAACGAACAATGGTTGTATTTATCTCATGGGCTGGCTGATAAGCATCTCTCTCATTGACAATGGTCGGTAGTAGTTTATAAGAGGAAAAGAGAAAAAAAAAAGGATGGAAACAAGAAAAACACGAGTGTGCTAAGGGAGCATAGACAAGAAATAGCAGATAGGGGGTTGGCACGAAGTGGTTGTGCCAGATCTCTAGAATAGGAATCAAGAATGCAGCAAAGGGGGCACGGTCATGCCAGGCAGCATGGGGTGCTCGTGCCAAATTTCCAGGCTAAATTTTCAAAGTGTAGAATTTTGGCACGGGCATGCCAAGCTACAGGGAGTGGCGATGCCAAATTTTTGGTTTGGTGTTTCTAAAGGTTTTTAGCTTTTGTTGTAATGTTTAGGAATGTATTTCGGTTAGGGATTTGTTTGGGCTATTTTAGGCTTCTTTGTGGACTACATAAGAGATTTAGAGAGGGAGAGATAAAAGAAAAATGGAAGAAAAGAAGGATTGAAATCCAAGTAAATTAAACACAAGATGGATGAATTTGATGCTTACTAACAAGAAGCATCCTTTTGCTTTGATACCAAATGATGCAAGGGTGACTTCTTTTGGCTAAGTAAAGGGTGAGAAATTTATGGAGATGGCCCTCAAGGATGTTAATGAAGATCAACCTCCCCCAAGAAAACCCAAGAGAGAGAAAAACGACAAAATAATAATGATAATCCAACAAGGGCACAACCTTAAGCCAAGATCACCCATGAAGCACGAGAGATTTTTTTGTGGATTTTGTTTGAATAAAGTAGTAACAACAATAATCAAAGGAGATATATCCTGGCTAAAGGTGAAACCACCACTTAGATTAAATCAACCTACCCTCTAATCCTCTAAAGCCTTAGCATCAATGATTGGATTAAAGGAATGACCTCAAATTTCCACCTTCCTTAGAGAGATAAAGAATTTGAAATTTTGAGGTAGCACCAAGCTTCAGTCTCTCATATCATAGAACGAGTCTTAATTTTCATGGAGGTAATCAAGTCTATAAATACCCAATTAGAGGGAGATTAGTTGCTATATTAGTGGGGAAAATGGGCTAATAAAGGACTTACAAAATATCCCAGAAAAATAAATTAAGATGCTTAAAATAATTATAATTAAGATGACATGTATTTGTCAAGATTCATCCTTCATCTTCTAAAGAGCCTTGAGAGGCCTTTTCTCCACCAATATAGGTGCTCCCACTTGGAAGATCTTCCTTCATGTGTGCAAATTAACGCCATGCTAATTAATCCCCCATATCGCAACTTTATCCTCCTTAATTAAGCCTATAATTAAACCCGTGCATTTTTCAACCCTGCACTAACCCTGGCTAGGTTATGAGTCTATAACTTTCTCAATACTTCAAGTTTAAACATGATGCCAGGCTTGTTGGGAAATAGACTTCTGGGGGTATTTATCCATTTATAATTTATAAAAATTCGAGTTCATTTTCTTGGTCAAAACTGAGTTAGAAATAAGGTGAAGTGTTCTATCTAGAAAACTAAAAATGAGCTAATGAGGTGGTTTTAGGAGGATTGAGTGGTTAATCTCCTTTTTTAGAGCTACTAATTGCCTAATTACCCTTTTCCCATCTTACTTTTCCTCTTAATAGTCCCAACTCCATAATAGCCTTGGAGCTTCAAGACTTTGAGTCCTACTCTTAAAGGTCATCGCTATTCTTATTTGGACCATGGCCTTAGCTCCATGGCCTTAGCTGTAAGAAAATTCCAATCTTTGTGGTTTGCTCTGCATCATTTTTTCCCCGTTGAAGAGGATTTGACCTCAAATCCTTGCATGCATAATTTCAGTATAATACTCTTGATAACTTGTTGCGCCTATTAAGTTTGAGAAAACTCATTGTGCTAAGAGTACCACCCTTCTTGAACATGTATGAATGGTTAAAGGATTTAGGATATGCTCCAATGGGATGAAAGATCTTTGCAACATTTATGAGCCTATTGAAAATTTCAATATACTCATCACAGCTCACCTCAAAAGGGATTCTCTTGTCATTCAAAAACTTGACCTAAGAAGACCTACTTTTGAGGGGAAAAGAGTTGAAATATGCTTGTGCTAATAAGGGTGAGAGTTTCACATTTGGTTTGGAAAGGCAAATGATTTCTTTGTGAAGCTTTAATTTTTGTGGGGTTTAAGGTGGAAGAGGATTTAGAAGATGTAGAGTAAGAGTTTTATCATGGGAATAGAGTCCCATGTAGAAAACAATCTAGGGGGAAAATTTTAATTTCTCCCAAGAAATAGATACCAAGCATCCATAGAAAACATATCAGATATAGCCTTATTCCTCAACTTGCTCATTGGAAATAAAAGTAGAGCTTCATGTTTACCTGAATTCTCAAACTGGGAAAACAGAGTGGGTAAGAGTGAGATTGACGGAGAAGAGGTAATATAACCTCCAAGTTAGGTTTTGATTCAACTTCTTTCTCTTCAAGGTCCAAAAGGATCTCATTTTCTTCATTGGCCTCTTCTTGAACCTTAATAGGCGCTTCTTCTTCTTGAGCTTGAACTTGAACCTTTATAGTTTCCTAAAACAAAACAACTAGTTTAGAATCCATTTGAATGGAAGCTTTAAGGGAACTCTCATCCATGAGCGCTTTCTTCAGCTTCATCAAAACCCAAAATAGGCTCATTTTCATCTCGAACGAAGAGCAATTGATTTTTTTTCCAAAAGTTCTTCTTCAATGAGTTAATATGTGTTGGATCTTACATCCAAGTGTGACTTAAGTTTACTCCAAGTCCTGATTTTGGGCTAACCGTGCAGAACCCTCTCCCTCCTAAGGCATTTAAAATAATATAGGCATAACCTTGGAGTTTTTGAGTAGCTATCAAGAAACTATCTTTATGGGAATATTCTTTAGACTCAAAATAATCTTCAAGTGCTTGAACTCATCTCAAATAGATGGTAGGATTCAAAGTAACTCCATCAAAGTAAGGAGGCTCTTTCATGACCTTCTTCATATGAGCTATTTGCTAGCTGAGCTTTCTTATTTAAGCTTGAAGCCCAACAATGGCCCTATTTATCTCTTGGGCTTGCTGAGAAACATCTATCTCATTGCCCATGGCTGGTAGTAGTTTATAAGAGGAAAAGAGAACAAATGATGGAAATAGGGATAGCACGAGCGTACTACGAATGGCACGGATAAGAAATAGTGAAAAAGGGGCAGGCACGATCATGTTCTTTGGCATGGGGTGCTCATGCCAGATCCCTGGAATAGGAATCAAGAGTCTAGGAGAGGGGCACAGTCATGCAAGGCAGCATGGGGTGGTCGTGCTAAATTTTTGGATCAAATATACAGAGTCAAGGATTTTGGCACCGGTGGCAGTGCTAAATTTATGGTTTGGTATTTTTGATGCTTTTCGGCTTTTGTTGTAAAGCTTAGGGATGTGTTTGGGTTCGAAATTATGTTTAGGCTATTTTAGTGCTCTTTGTGGACTAGATAAGAGATTTAGAGGGGGAGAGATAAAGGCAAAATAGAAGCAAATAAGGATTGGAATCCAAGTAAATCGACACAAGGTTGATGAATTTGATGCTTACCAACAAGAAGGATCCTTTTGCTCTAATACCAAATTATGCATGGGTGACATTCTTTAGCTAAGTAAAGGGTGAGAAATCTATGGATATTAGCCCAAAGGATGTTGATGAAGTTCAACCTTCCTCAAGAAGACCCAAAAGAGAGAAAAACTATAAAATAACAATGATAATCCAACAACATCACAACCTTAAGCCATGATCATCCATCAAGCAAGAGACCTTTTTTGTGGATTTTAATTGAGTAAGCTAGTAACAACAATAATCAAAGGAGATATATCTAGGCTAAAGGTTATGCCACCACCCAGATTAAATCATCCTACCCTCTAATCCTCCAAAGCCTTATCAACAAGGATTAGACTAAAGGCATAAACCCAAATCACCACCCTCCTAAAAGAGATAAAGAATTTCAAATTTTGATATAGCGCCAAGCATAAATATCTCATATCATTCAACAAGCCTTAAATTTCATCGATGTAATTGGGTCTATAAATATCCGATTGAAGGGGGATTAGTTGTTTTATTAGTGGGGCAAATGGACCAATGGAGAGCTTTAAAAACATCCCAAAAAAATAAATTAGGGTGCTTAAGATAATCACAATCAAGATGAGTCATATTTTCCTGGATTCATCCTCCAACTTCTTCCTTTGTGTGGGCAAAATCATCCCATGTTAATTAATCCCCAATATCACAGCTACATCCTCCTCGATTAAGCCCATGATTAAAACCATGCATTTTCTAACCCTTGCCCAACCGCTTCTCGGTTTTCAGTCCGTAACTTTCTCAATACTTAGAGTTTAAACATGATGCAAGGCTTGTCCAGAAATAAACATATGGTGATATCTTTCCATTTATAAATTGCAAAAATTGGATCTAATTTTCTTGGTAAAAACTGAGCTAGAAGTGACGTGAAGCGTTTTTCTCGAAAAATTAAAAATGAGTCTAATGAGGTGGTTTTGGGAGGATTCGGTGGTTAAACTCCTTATTTAGGGCTACTAATTACCTAAATACCCTTTTCCTATCTCACTTGTCATCTTAAAGGCCCCAAATCTATAATGACCTTGTAGTCTCAAGACTTTACGTCCCACTCTTAAAGGTCATCGTTGTTTTTATTTGACCATGAATTTAGCTTAGAGAAAACTCCAATCTTCGTGGTTTGCTCCGCATCATCCTCTCCCCTTAAGAGGATTTGACATCAAATTCTTTCATGGGTAATCCAAGTACACTACTCTTGATAACTCGTTGCACCCATTGAGTTTAATAAAACTCATTGTACTAAGAGTACCACCCTTCTTGAACATTTATGAATTGCTGAAGGATTTAGGAGATACTGCAATGTGATGAAAGATCTTTCCAACATTTATGAGTCTATTGAAAATTTCAATATCTTCATCACAACTCATCTCAAAAGGGATTCTCTTATGATTCATAACCTTAACTTGTGGAGACTTACTTTTCAGGGAAAAGGAGTTGAATGATGTTTGTGCCAACAAGGGTGAGAGTTCCACATTTTGTTTAGAAAGGAAAATGATTTCTTTGTGAAGCATTAATTTTAGTGGGGTTTGAGGTTGAGGAGGATTTAGAAGATTGAGAGTAGGAGTTTAGTCATGGGAGTTGGGCCCCCTATAGAAAACAATCTTGATGCCAAATTTCAATGGTCTCCTAAGAAATAGACACCAAGCATCCATAGAAAACAAATCATGTATAGCCTTATTCCTCGACTTGCTCATTTGAAATGGAATTAGAACTTCCTTAGTGATGTTTACCACAATTCTCAAATTAGTAAAATGGAGAGGGTAAGAGTGAGATTGAGGGACAATAGGTGGTAGAACTTCCAAGTTGGGTTTTGATTTAACTTCTTTAACTTCAAGGTCCAAAAGGATCTCATTTTCTTCCTTAGCCTCTTCTCGAACCTTGGTAGGCCTTTCTTCTTTGAACTTGAACTTGAACCTCCATAATTTCTTTAAAGGAAGGAACTAGTGTACAATCGGTTTGAGTGGGAGCTTTACGGGAGCCTCATCCATGGCCAAGCTTTCTCTTGCCTCATGAAAACCCAGAATAGGCTCATTTTCATCTTTAACTAAGAGTAATTGATTTTTCTTCTAAGAGTTCTTCTTCAATGAGTTGATATGGGTTGAATCTTACATCCATGTATGATTTACGTTTGCACAAAGTCTTGATTTTGAGCTTACCTTGAAGAGCTTTCTCCCTCCTAAGGCATTTAAAACAACAGCATGCATAACTTGGAGTTTTTGAGTAGCTATCAAGAAACTCTCTTCATGTGAACATTCCTTACCTCAAAATAATCTTCAGGTAGTTGAATCCATCTCAAATAGATGGTTGGATCCAAACTAATACCATCAAAGTAAGAAGACTCTTTCGTAGCCTTCTTCATATGAGCCATTTGCTTACTAAGCTCCCTTATTTGAGCTTAAAGCCCAAGAATGGCCCTATTTATCTCATGGGCTTGCTGAGAACTCTCTCATTGACCATGGTTAACAGTAGTTTATAAGGGGAAAAGAGGAAAAAGGATCAAAATAGGGAAAGCACGGTCGTGCTATGGCTGGCACAGATAAGAAATAGTGAAAAAGGGGGTGCCGCGGTCGTGGTCTATGGCACAAGGTGGTCATGCCAGAACTTTGGAACAGGAACCAAGAGTGCAGGAAAGGGGCATGGTCATGCCAGGCAGCACTAGGTGGTCGTGCCAAATTTTTGGGTTAAATTGTCAAAGTGCGGGATTTTAGCATGAGCGTACCAAGTGGCACAGGGTGGCAGTGCTAAATTTTTGGTTTGGTGTTTTGACGGTTTTTGGCTTTTGTTGTAAAGTTTAGGGAGGTGTTTGTATTGGGGATTATTTTTAGGCTATTTTAGGGTTTTTTGTTGACTAGATAGGGGATTTAGATAGGGAGAGATAAAGGGAAAATGGTGGCAAAGAAGGATTGAAATATAGGTAAATTAAACGCAAGGTGAATGAATTTGATGCTTACCAACAAGAATGACCCTTTTGCTTTAATACCAAATAATGCATGGGTGACTTCCTTTAGCTAAGTAAAGGGTGAGAAATCTATGGAGATTAACCCAAAGACTGCTGATGAAGATCAACATCCCTCAAGAAGATCCAAGAGGGAAAAAAACCACTAAATAATAATGATAATCTAACAAAGTCACAACCGTTAGCCAACATCATCCATCAAGCAAGAGTGATTTGTTTTGTGGATTTTGTTTGAGTAAGCTAGTAACAACAACAATCAAAGAAGGTATATCTAGGCTAAAGGTTAAGCCACCACCCAAATTAAATTGACCCACCCTCTAATACTCTAAAGCATTATGATCACCATTGATTAGATTAAAGGGATGAACTCAAATTACCACCCTCCTTAGAGAGATAAAGATTTTGAGATTTTGAGAAAACACCAAGTTTTAATCTGTCATATCATTCAACAAGTCTTAATTTTTATCGATGTAATTGGGTATATAAATATTCAATTGGGGGGATTAGTTGTTACATTAGTGGGGCAATTGGAAAATGGGGGCCTTAGAAAATATCTTAGAAAAATAAATTAAGATGTTTAACATAATTACAAGCAAGATGAAATATATTTTTTAGGATTCATCCTCCATATTCTAGAGAGCCTTCAGAAGGCTCTCTCCACCAATGAAGGTGTCGTCATGTAACAGTCTGAACCTAAATCATGTTTATTTATTTAATTAAGTGATATTTTTTAATTTCCCCGCATCTATTTATCGCATTTAATCATTTTGGTTGGGAAAATTCTATTTTGAGCCGCACTTTGCAATTTGAGTTTTAATTATCGTCACAATTTCGGATGAATCCATAGTAGGCCCTGATAAATATGATTAAATGTTAAATTATTTTCTATAACATTACAAAAATTTAATTTTGAGCTATGAAAAATATTTATTGCAAAGATGTGTTATTTTTCCGGGCCCAATTCATTTGGGTCCAATTTAAGGCTTTAGAATTTGGCATGATTGCATTTAGTTAATTACTATTATTTGTGCCTAATTATAACTAACAAAAGCTACCTTTTGGGAGTTTACATACCTGCCATATATCTAGATAAGGTACAAATCTTCAAGCAAATAAAATGCAAATTCTCTTCTTCCTCTTTTCTCCTCCACCCACACGGCTAGCTTTCCCCCAGTTGTCGCCGCCACTATTTGCTGCTATTTTTAGGTGGCTGCTACCACTCCTAGGCACCACTGGCCACCAGTCCCCACCCCCGATACCACAAGCCACCATCGCCAACTCCTACCACCACCAAGTATCACCTTCATCTTCTTATATTCAAGCTCAAAGTGAGTTAAAACCCTAACTCTATGTTGATGCATTTTTTGTTATGGTGATTGTTCTAGTTATGATTTATGTTCCCATTATCAAAATAAATGCTAGCAAGCCTAGCAACCAAATTTTATTATTTTTGGAGATGTTAGATATTGTGGAGTTGAGCTTGAACTTGATCGAGTGGGTTGAATCAAAAAGGCCTAAGCTAGCGTTATTTATTTGATTATTTTCATTGTTGGTATGAAAGAAATTGAATCTAAGGTTATGGTGATCATGTTAGGTCTTTTCTTTGGTGGGTTAGATGTAAATATGGGTTGGACATAACTTGATATTTGAATCAAGTATGTTATTTGTATTGAATTAGATGGAATTTTTAGAGGTTGGATGTGCTATTGGCTTGAAAAATGATGTTGTGTGAGTTTGACCAAAATTAGTAGATTATGGAAAATTCCATAAGTGACCCAAAGAGGTTAATTTGGTTTATTTATGCAAGCAAATGAGTTTATGCGATCATTTTAAGTGATTATGTGAAGAAAAAGGTTGAAAATATGCAAGGATGATCATGATGTGGATTTGTGTATTATGGCTTAAGTAAGGTGATAATAAGATGAAAACCAATGTTTATCAATTTCAGAGGAGGACATTGGCTTGATTTATGAGAGGAAGAACGAAACCATAAATCTTAGGAGCTTAAGTAAAATTTTATAAGTAATTATGGGCATTGCAAAGAAGATATAAAGTTTAGGGAGCTCAAGAACTTGAATTGTGGTTCAGAATCCGGTTGGGTTGAAAAACCGAGTTAAATGGCATGTAATTGAAATTGGAGAAGTGGAGAGAGTAACGACTTAAGAACAGTGCTTGTTAGGCCAAGTCAGTGTGATCAATGCAATTCCAAACCCAATTGCACCCCTCTTGGCCTTAAACCCTTGTTATTCATCTTAGAAATATCAAAAACTCATATTCCATTTATAACCATTAAAGTTTTTCCATTATAACCTTAATTATTTTATTTTGGTCTATTTTGCTCCAATTTATTTTACCTCGAATTAGAGTACCTTAGTATAAATTAGTTTTCAAAGCACCTTAGTTTAATCCATCTTATACTGAAATGTTAAGTTATGAATACCATTTAATTAATCAATTTCTATTAAAGTTACAAATTATGAAAGTGAGCATTGTTTACTAACTATATATACCCAATACGTCTATCATACTCCTGGGAGCATATGCTCCCAGGAGCCACATCATCAAATATATACTAAGAAAATAAATATATGACAAATACACGCGTGAAATATATATATACGTAAATAACGAGAGTATGTGTTCCCGGTAGCACATAAAAAATTACCATATATACCTACCATTACATTTCTTAAGCAGAATTGGGCCTAGTCTATCATTCCTCATGGTGCATAAATATTACCAAGTGAGATTAAATTTTGAACACCCTAAGTACGTCTAGACCTAGCAAAAAATGGCCCGCCCAAAAACTCAACCTGAACTCACCCGAAAATTTTAGGTTTTGAAAACGATTTTCTTGACCAGAACCCGAAATAAACTGACCTGAAAAACCCGTAAATTTTTGGGTCAAACCCGACCCGAACTCGAACCCGCCCGTTCAACCCGAATGTTAATATCTTATTTTTTATTTTTCTTTAATTTTTTCCCTTAACAATAATAATTTTTCATTATAACGAATCGTTTAGAGAAATGTTGTACAATTATCGCATCCCTTTGCCAATTAGACGATGGAACATATTCTTTCCCAAGCACATTTCCATAAAACAACATCATATACAACTTATAAATGGAACAATTTTAGAAAATATGGATGAAATAACTATCTAGTCTTAAGAAAATCAATTTAGAATAAGACAAGTATTAAAAATGTGTAAGTCATACAACTATATTCTTAGTGAAATGAATACGTCTCATTGCATTCTAAATAATACAACTCTGTAATAATCTAAAATTTCAATATTACAATTAACAGATAATTATAATATCTTGTACGTCTATAATATTCTTTCATTTGGCTTCCTTCTAATTGGTCTCAAACTTGATGTCAGTGTTGGATAACAGACCAACTTGTGTTCATGTTAGGATCAACCCACTAATAAAGCATACATGATCAGGTAATGATATGTTAATTAATAAAACATCAGATTATTTCATGGGTTATTAACAAGTCGAACCGTTCCGACCCGTTAACCTGCTTTAGATGGGTCGATCCATAAATGACCTAAACCTTTATTAATATTTTAATATACAGGCCAACTAATCAAGCGTGACTCATTATCCACTCGTATATCACGTATATCATATTGAAAAGTTTGAATATTTTTTATATTCTTTTAAGAAGTTACAATTACAATGCTTGTTCATTAAATACAGGCAATTTTAAGTAATAAATATATTGAGATTTTGATTTTGAAAAAATAGAAATAATTCACTAAGAAGGAGCTCCAAACGCGTTGGGTTGACCCGAAACCCGTAAAACCGAAATACGCCCGCCCGTATTTTACCCGAACCCGAAATACACCCAACTTGTATTTTACCCGAACCCGAATACACCCGACCCGCATTTAACCCGTCCGCCTGAATTGATAGGTCTAAGTACGTCCATTGCCTGTATCTTTAGAAATCAAAATGCATTTACCAAAGTTATAATGTCCTGGTAAGCACATCAATGAATCAGTTTACTTAGTGATTTATACCTTAATCAATGACCCCGTCAGTTATCATTTATAGGGCACTCGCCCTTCAGTAACCCGCACGACCTCAAGCCAGGTCTCCCAATTGGCTTGGCAGGTGTACACCTGTTTATAGATTGTAACAATTACAATGGGTTTACTACCAGATAATAACTAATAATACAGTTTTACATTCATCTCATTTACTGTTTTAAAGTAAAATAAACTGCAAAGCAAGCACCCAACCAATTTTTCAGTGATCATTTAACAATATAGGAATGCATGTATTGAGCTGCGGCTCACATTTTGAAATATTTGTCATGTTTTGTTTTAGACAAATGCTCAGTGAATCACCCTCATGCAAGCAAATCAGTTGAAGAAAGTATGTGAGCAAGGGAATATGTATGAATCACTAATGATGTTAGTTCAAGACTATTTTGGGAATTGTACTTTGAGATCTTTAGTTAATGAAGTTGTAAACTTTATGAAAAATTACTCTATCTTGGTGTATAAACCTTATGGTGGTTAGCAGTTATTTGTATATGGTTTGATAATGTCTGAATATGTATGATTGTGATCTATGCTTATCTATGTTATATCTACTGCACGTGCTTAAAGCCTTGTCCTTGTGGACGGCGGTAACGCCATAATCATCAGATTTATCAGTCTTAATTAAGGGTTTAATTAAAGTGTATACAAACAATGCGACATGCACATTAGGGGTGTTACAGTTTTGGTATCAGAGCCAAGTTTGATTTTTCTTGATGGGATATGGAGTATGAAGAGTAGAGATAGGAGGGTGAGGAGGGTGGTTAGTAAAGGTTACTAATATATTGTAAGAGATTCGTGATATTAGAAATATTACATGTTCTCCTGTTATGTTCTTCTTTATTAGATGGATCCATATAAAGTTAATATGATGTCGGGTGCTTTTATGGGTGCTCACATCTCTTTTCTCCATGCTAACATGGTAGCCCGCATGCATTACCTATTTTCAGAGTTTCATAGTGCTACAGTCTCTACACATAGGTAGTTGTGGTCCTTACCTACAGTTGCCCCTTGGGTCGATATCATGACTTTATGACTACTAGAGCCAGGATGGGACAAACCTAGGTTCTAGCTTCAGGTGGGCTTGGGCTACCATTACCACCAAGCTGTTACTTAGGGAGGAGTTTGAGCAGAGAGGGATTAGTATGGACACTCTATAGCATATATTTTCTTTAAACTTTACACTCCCCCCACTTGCACCACCTGCACTTGCGCAGGGTCCACCATCACCATCTGCACTCGACACTCCTCAGCCGCCCGACAGTCCAAAGTCATCAGAATTCGAAGAGGGGATCCCTCTATCTGATGGATCAGGGAAGGTTCACATGTCTTAGATCTCCCTGACACACCAGAGGTACTAGAGTTTAGCCCTAATGATGAGCTCATGGATGACCCACAGGTGGACCCAGAGTTAGGGAGCATTAGCCTGATCATGATGTCAATCGGGTGCCTCAAACAACAGTTTTAACTCAAATAAAGAGCCTAGAGATGAGTCTGATTCAGACTATGATCCATTTAAGGATTGCTAGATTGATTTAGGTGCTGATAACTCATTCAGGCTACATTTTGAACATGAGCCCCACATGTATAGGGTATGGTTGATTGGATAGATGAATTTTGAGCAGGTTATGACATTGTATATAGTTAGATAGATCCTTCTGACTATGTTGACTAATCCCGCCTTCTTTTTGGCATGTGGCGGGCTTAGTTTATTGGGGCTAGGTAGTGTTTTAGTTAGCAGGTAGGAGTAAAGGCTGACTTTGGGTAGTCAGCTGGATGTAATATTCTTTTGCTAAACCATGTATATGCATCTAAACGAACAACTATGGCAATTATATAATGAAGCTTTGGGATTATGTTTTAATAATACTTGAACGGCTATGCTTAAAGTTTTGTCCTTCTGGACAGCGATGACACCCCAATCATCGGGTTTATTAGTTTTAATTAGACCTGGCGAATAGGCCATTCGGGTCGAGTCTTACTTCGGTTCGGGTCACTTTCGGGTCAACTATGTTTGAGTGGGGTTCGGCTCGGGTGAAGTTCAAGTTTGGGTCACTTTCAGGTACACCATGTGCAGGTTGGGTTCGGTTTGGTTTGGATAAAGTTCGAGTTCGGGTCACTTACGAGTACCATGTTCGGGTCAATACGGGTTCGGTTCGGGTGGAGTTCAGGTCGGGTCTGTTTCGCATTGTCCACAGTAGCCTGGTTCCAATCGGGTATGGGTTAAGTATAATTTAGGCCGGGTGAGATTCAATTCAATGTTTGGGTCAATATCAGGTCAGGTGTAAATCGAATCGGGTATAACTCAAGTTGGGTTAATTTCAAATCATTGTATGTTTTCAATGTAGCCATCTTTAGTTCTTTACTCTTAACTTGCATTTAAAAGATAAGCCATGTTTAGCAAACAGTTACTAGCTGTTAGTTGTTTGTATTAGCTGTTAGCTATTAGCTGTTTGAATTAGCTATTTAGATTAGCTGTTTGAATTAGTTGTTTATAGAAAAACTATTTGGTAAGTTAGCTGTTTCTAATAAAGATATTTGGTAAAATTTCATTTATATCCTTATCTCTAAATTACTTATTAATAGACCATATTTTTTTAATTTATTGGTCAATTTCTTTTTAAAATGAATTAAATTGGTGTCATAGGTATAAATTAACTTTATTTGTGATCACACAAAAAAAAATAGAAGAAAATCTTCATTGATAAAACTTTACTTTCTTATTTCTACATAACTTTCATTCATCCTCTGTCTTTTTTTTTTTCAATTTATACTTATGTAAATTATGTCAATCTTTTATAACATTATTTTGTTATTTTTTAAATTTGTTTTGGTTTTTAAATTGAAATTGAAATTTATAGGAATTTCTAATGACTTTATCTTCATTAGATTCAAATCATACAAAACATAATATCAAATGTTACTATTTTGCATCGATCCAAATCTCCTTGTCAAGGTAATCGGAAAGGAGATTGAATAATCTAAAGTATAAATATCATAATATTAGACCTTCTTAAATATCATAATAATCTAAAATAAAAATCTACACCAAAAAGTATAGTATTTGGTTAAAGGGGAAAAAAATACAAAATTATTGAAAGAGACAATGCAACTTCAATGGTTTGTTTTTGCCTCAAAAAAAATTCCACTCTTGTTAATCCTCAAGATCTAATCGGTTCGAATACTACTAAGCAACACTTTATAAAACTATATACTCTTTCTATTTTGTAACATAATGTTATATAAATAATTAAATATAATGCAATGACATGTAATGTAATTTGTTTAAAGTCTTGGGCAAATATGTTATTTTCACAAAAAGCTCTTCTGAAAAGGCTAATGAAAATAACATTTTCAAAAAGAGATTTTTGGGGCCAAATAGCTGTTTCAAACAGCTGTTTACCAAACACCCACTTAACTGTTTGACTTGGTCAAAACAGCTAAAACACTCCAAGTCAAACAGCTAAAATACTCTCAAACAACTCTTTTTTCCTAGAAAGTTGTTGCTACCAAACACCCCCAAAAATTGTTTAACTAGACAAACCAATTTATTCTATATTTCTCTTTTAATAGATAGCTACCAAAAGATTGGATGCACAACTAGGATCCTACAAAGACTACATGAACCCAAAATAGAGGCTATCCACACAACCAGTCACATCAAAACAGGATGAGCAAATCTTGATCCTCTCCTCCCCCAAAAAAAAAAAAAAATAGGGAAAGAGTCTTGATGAAACTGTCCTTTAAGCGTTCAAGAAGAGTTTCGACACCATCTAAAATCTAAATCTTTTATTGCTAATCATATGAAGTATGAGAAACAAGCAAGACGCAAACATAATATGCAATTGATGCCCAAATCATATAAGGTTTAAAAAAAGAACAGTACTGCCATTGATAAGTAATAATAAATGATAGTTAACATAATAAGTAAAAATGGTTCACGAAGGATAGAGTGTAATTAAATGGAATTGAAAAAGTTGTGTCCTATACTAGGGATGGAGTATTATTAATGAGGTTGCAGCTACACTTCAAAAGGAGAGTTGTAATTGATGTCAAATTGTTGGCTCTGCTGGCCCATGTCTAGAGTTAATAGACAAATGGACCACAGGAATATTGTAAAATAAAATCGCCCGTGGTTACAGATAATGGTCCCTCAGCTATGATTTATATTAGGTCTGGTTGTAGCCTATATGCCCGTAAAAATTTTATCACCCCCAACTGGCAGTACAGTTTGGCATTGGGCCAATACAGATTATGTTTTGTAGTTTGCACCTTTAAAGTGGAAGAGATATACCAAGCGGTACAGTCTGGTATGAAAGTACATTTAGAACTATGACTAATGTGTCAACCTTTATCAATAAGGTTGTTGTATCATATTTGATTAAGTGGGACATTTCACCATAAATTGGAAAAGTGACTTGATCATCTCTTTTCTATTGAAAATATAATATTAATTTTAGCATCACGCTAGTATGACCTTTTTTAATCAAAATTTATTTGCATGTAAGTTTTGAATTTAGATACTTATATTGCAAAGCAGGTTCTTATTTTTTAGCATTTGAGAAAACTGAGTCAATCTTGTTCAAGCAGTTGTTCTTTGATGTACCAACTTAACTGATTGTTCACCATACCAGTTCTGGCAATGACCATAGAACGACTAGGGTTCCAATTTCTGTTCCATTGTTGTAGGAAGCATGCTTAATCTCATTTATATTCTGCTACTGAATTGATTGTGGTAGGTTATTGCTCTTACTTGCCTAAGTTAAAGTTGTTGAATGTTATCAGGGCCAACAATGTTTATTGACTTACATGGCCTACTCACTCCATTCTATATAGTCGTTCGGGTTACTTCGCTGAGATATTTGATGAAGTTTTTGATTGGCCAAAGTCTTTTAAGAAATTTTACAATGATTCCATTTCTATCCTATTTGTTCTGAGAAAAGAACTTATGTTGTGCTTGATGTGTTAGAATAATTGTCATTGAGTAGACTTTCCGTTCCTTTTGCAAGTCCTTGGGAACTTTGTATACTTGGAGTCAAGTTTTCAATCATGATACGAAATGGACCTTTTTGGATTTTGTCAATATGATTATTGTGGATAGTTTGAGAGTAGGAGGTTATTTTGGATTGCCTCCTTTTGTACATGGGTGACATCCCCTTGGTGTCTTTTTAGTACTTTTTTTATTGGTCATTAAAAAAAATGGTATCAACTAAAGGGATGCTTAAAGTAAGGATAGTCACGATTATAGTACATGAGGATTTGTAAAAATTATTAGGCTTATTAAGTTTGCTTATTGCGAGGATCTTTATTCTAATTTGAAGCATCCAAGTGTCATGTGTAAGTGTCAAGTCTAATGCTGGTTTGCTGGGTGTTGATATAAAAAGTATAGCCGCAAGTGCACGGTGTCAACTTGTAGTGTGATCCAGCATATACGGGTCGTCCAACGAAGATGGTAGAATCAGTTTTATCCACTTGCTTTTTTCCAATTTATTCAACACCTACAAAATCAAATAAAAATCAAATAATAATTATTATTATGAGCGTAAATCGGGTATAAATATACTGTAAAAATATCGTATTTTTGACATAAACAAATACCCCCACACCAAGATTTTGCTCGTCCTCAAGTTAAACAACTAAACTACTAAAAAAAGAAATGGAAAATAAGAAAAAGAAAACCCTAACTCACTGTCGTAGGAATCACGATTGCATTTAGCGTATGCAACAAGCCCTTTAAACCCCTTGGTTTTCCAAGTGGGCAAGTGAGATCTCGTGAGGGTTTTCAAGTGAAATTACCACAAAAATCATTTCAAAAACAAAAGAAAAACCTTTTTGGATTTTTCAAAACATAAACAGATATACAAATAATAGGGAAATCATGTACATGACTCAAGCAATTACATCACCCCAGCAACCAAGTTACCAAACTCTATACAAATAGAATATACAATCAGAAGATATCCAAGTCAAAAAGAAGCATACCGACTCTCATTTTTTAACCCACACATAATATGCAATGACATTTACACCTTGGTGCATGTGCTAATGTGTATCAACTCTTATGAATCAAGTTGCTAATATCGACACAATCCCCATTTCCTTGCCTAATTGCCTTATTTGCTCCTTTTCCCCCCTTTTTTTTCAAAAATAATAACGCACACACCTTAAACCTGCTTGACTTATAAATATTCGGACCTTTCCTAAAAAGGGGCTTTATTCGATTGTGCAAAGCACTTATTTCTTCACCCAAACAGATGCATAATTAAGTAAAATAGCTCATATTCAAGCCAATTAAAGATATGAAATAAAGATGGTGGCTTTGAACATTGGCGTCTCGGTTTTTATTCACTTTTTTAGACTTTTTTTTTCGTTTTTGTTCTTTTTGATTTTTGATTTTTTAAGAGCTTAAAAGGCAACTTCGGCAAACAAAGAGTTCACATGCCAACTTAACAACAAAAGCCTAAGAATGACGATAAAGTGACCAAGGTAGGCACAAATAACACATGTGAGACAGGACTATTATGAAAAATTGAATTTACATCCTCAACTAGACTTCTCATCATGCAAACTTTATTTGCATATAACTCAATGAACTAGCCACATGTGATCACAACTACCTAAGAAAGCACACAAATCCTAAAAGAAAAACAATTTTTTAAAAAAAAATTTCAAAATTTTCAAAAAATATATACAAATGGCCACCTGACCCCCACACCAAAACTTCACAATGTCCTCATTGTGGAAAATAAGGTGCTAAAACGCAATCACATAAGCTATACAACCTCAAAACCGAACAAAACCATAGATATATACAAACTAAGACACCAATAAAAATCACAAACAAAACCAAACACAAACCAAAATCAAACGCAAAACCAAAAGCACACAAGAAAGGAAATCAAAATCCAAAACCAAACAAATCACGACCAAAACAAACCAAAACAAGACAAGGATCTATTAAATACAAAACTAAACCAAAGGGAACCTAAAACAAAATATATAACCAATAAAACAAAAATAAAGCATAAATCACCCATTTACAAAACATACCACCACGACCCAAAACATAACTAAAACATACTAGGAAAAACCAAAATACCCAACATAAATAAGGAACTACCAAATAAAAGACAAAAGAAAAGTAAAACTAAAACAAAACAAGACTCAAAAGAAAAGAAAAACCAAACACAAAAGCAAAACACAACCACTCAAACACTAAAAAGGAAACAAAAACAAAAGACTAAACAAAACAAAGCCAAACCAAAACCAAAACTCACCAAAATAAAGAAACAAAACAAACTGAAACATAAAAACAATCATAGATATCCACCACTATTCACAATCCTAGATATCCACAACTAACAAGTATACAGAAAACAATAACATAATCGAGGGTGATCATAGCCAACACGGCTCAAAAAATCCCAAATTGCTTCTCAAGATTGATCACCCATTTAATCACAATCTTAAATATCACAACTAAGTACGAAAAGACAGAAAAGAAATGAAAAAGATAAGAGCAGAGGGTGGAACAATAATATCAGGTTGGGTACTAATTGTACCTAAACTAAATGCCTCACTCAGATGCTGTCGAGGAGGACCATGGAGTATCAGCCGCTCCATCACAACTCATAAGCTGCTACTCGTATCAAAACCAATAAACGAACGAAGCGTCTTATCAAACAATAGAGCCCAATCCTCGCAAAAATGCAAGTAGTTAGAAATGGGAAGAGGAGCCCAAATAAGGTGCATAAATGCAATGCAAGTCAAGGCCCTCTTAAGCTTATCAAAGTTCTCGGGCTAAACAGAAGAGAGATGTGTATATGTAAAATTATATGCACAATCCAATGGCCTAACAATGATATGACTATATGAATGCATAGGCCTATCGAAAGTGGTCTGAATTACCAAAATGAAGTGCAACATCTCTAAAGGGAGAGGGGAAAGGACCAAGAGAAGGCCAATCAAACGAAATATGACATTCAAAACTCAAAGGATGGCCTAAAGTCAAGTCCCTCACCTTAAAGTGATCATCGAGTCTATCCATACCACTATCCTCAGGAGTCTGATCTAAATAGGGATCACCGAGTACACAAGTCTTAGACGCTATAAAAATAGACTCAAGAGGGTCTAAAGAAGGGAGAAAGAGGGGAAGGGGAGAAGAAAGGGGTGTCATGGGAGGGGCGGGCCCTAAGTCAGGATGAGACTCATCAGAAAAGAGATCATTAAGCTCATAAGGAGGTGTAACCTTACTAAAATCTACATCAGAAGGCTTATCAAGAGAACGCTCCTCATGAATTAGCAACACCCTTAAGTCTCTCACCCTCCTCAAATTTACAAGACAGGGTCAAAGGATTAGGTTGAGTCGGGAAAAATCAGGACATCGTTAGTGCTGCCCCTAGATGTGCTAGGCTCAAGAGGGGAAACGTGAGGGATATAGGGGTGTCATTCTCTTCCCTAAGATCGGCAAAAGGTGTATCAACATGTATATTGGGCCTTTGGGGAAGAAAAGACTCAAAATCATCAACTGGACTAACATTAGGCATAGGATATCCTAGACTAGGGTTAGGTAAGTCATTATAACATTCCCTATATTGAATACCAGAAAATTGCCCCATCATGTCCGCAATACAATGTTCTAGTGCAGCTATATCAGCAGATAATGGACAGGATCGCATTTCATGACTAGAACATTGATAATAATCGCATAAAACAGGAGGCACATACGTTTATTGAAAACAAGGGTCTCTAAATTAATCCTGATGGTAAGGTTCAGAATGATAAACATAAGGATTTGAAGAACAGTGAACAAGAGCTTCTTTAGCTTGCTCAAACTCCCAAGTTTCTCGAGCCAAGTATTCAAACAAATCCCAAACCTCATCTGGAGTTTTAGACAACAAGCCTCGAAAATCGCCAAGATGCATGGACTCAACATGACCTCTAAACTTAGCATTTAGACCCACACAAATAACCTCACAAATTTTCCATTTTTCAAAATTTTGAGTCAATTGAGCACGGTAATAATTGAGTCTCAAAAAATATCTCCAAAAAGGCTCATGCTCAAACTGAGGAAAATAAAAAACTGGCATTTTTTTTCAATTTTTTTTTTACGAAAAGGAAAAAAAAAAACTAAAACAACTAATTACAAAACACTAACAAATTAAACAAAAGACTGAATGGGGGGTAAAAAAAAGACTACATAATCTGAGCACAATAACAATGAATATTAATTAAAAAGTGAAAGTGACCTAATTGCAAAACCGTCATCCCCAACAATGGCGCCAAAACTTGTTGATATAAGAAGTGTAGCCACAAGCGCACGGTGTCAACTTGTAGTATGATCCAGCGAATACGGGTTGTCTAACGAAGATGGTAGAATCAATTTTATCCACTTGCTTAAGCCAGCCAATAGTGACAATTAAAGTTTTCTAGGTAAAAGCAATACCTAGCTTGCTACAAAATAAAATAATATATACTCACTATAAACAAATAATAGCTAAAATAAATAACATATGTTAACTATAGATAACAAACAAAAAAAAACAGAAGCAAATAACGTATATGTTAACAAAAGCAAAAACGGATGCAACTGCATAAATAACATATGTTAACATATTTGTTTATACTAGCAAGCTATTTTCCATAATTAAAATAAAATAAAATAGAAACAGAAGCTTATAAAATAAAATAAAATAAAAATATTATTAAAGAGTCAAACGTAACAGATGAACAAATAGAGGCAAGACATAAGCAGGGGACCAAAAAACCAAAAAAAAAAAAAACAGAGGAGGCCATGAACACTACTATTGCTAAACTATATTCCTAATCAAAGTAAGAGATTAGCACCATAATTCCAATCACCACCACCACAATAAACTCAACAACATGTATCTAGATCCAACTGAAATAAGCAAACAATGAAGGCAAGATAAGGAAACAGAGCAGGGGATTCGAACACGAATTAAATTCAACGAAAGGACAATCAACTAAATTAAATCCAAGTCTGAAAGAGACTCAATACAATCTCCAATTTGTGTCCTATGAACTGAAAAAAGGATTATAACTCAAAGTTGGATGGATTTCTACGAAATTGGCACCAAAAAGAAAATAGAGAATCGATAGAACTTGGGATTAGCTATGGTTGATGCCTTTCTCTTCCTTTGTTGTAGCCTCCATTTATACTGCAACCTCTTCAACCTGGGCCCTTCAATTGCGGATGTCATGACCGATTATGATGGTGGTGTGCTATGGGGATGCGTGGTTTTCAGTGGTGATTGATGGTGGCCAAAAATGGTGGTGTGGTATGTGGTGATGCGTGGTTTTCGGTGGAGAGGGAGGAGGTGAAGGTGGACCCAAAAAAAAATGGAGGTTTTCTAGGTGTTTTTGGCACAGAGGCGAGAGATGAATGGGGGGATGGGGTTTTGGGGTTCTCTGGGTTTGAGAACCGAGAAAGAGGAGAGCGAAAAGGGCTTAGAGGAGAGAGAAAATAAAAGGGGGAGGCGGAATTAAACGTCACATGCACGGCACATGGAGGGATTAATGGATCAGCTAGGCTCGGGTGAGGGTTGGGCTGGGACATTTCTGGACCCACTGGATTTGATTTTAATTCCCAAATTCTTCTTCTTTTGCTTTTCTTTTGGGCTTTTGGGCTTCTGAACCCGAGATACTTGGACCACTTTATTTTCCTGGCACTTTAATCATTAGCTTCCCGCATATTTTTCCATTTATTATAAAACCTACAAGACAAATAAAAATCAAGTAAAATCCTAATTCACGTTTATTTCGAACATAAAATAAGTATAAGGGGTATGATAAAATGTGATATTTTCGGTGCAAACAATTACCCTCACATTTAAATTTTGCTCGTCCCTGAGTAAAATAAAAAAAAATCCTAGAGAAATGCGGAGAAAGAAAAAATTGAAAATAAAATCCTAACTCATTTTCGTAGGAATCAGGTTGCATTTAGCGTATGCAACAAGCCCTTTAAACCCCTAGGCTCTCCCTAATGGATGAGTAAGGTCTTGTGAGGGTTTGCAGAAGATATACCTGCAAAATCTTTATCAAAAAAAAGAACAGAATATAAAGAAAAGAAAAAAAAAGAAAAGAGCAAAAAAAAAATTACACAAATATAAAAGGGGAGATAGTATAAAATTTCAATAAGACCTATCACCTTATTAACCAAGATATCAACTTGTATATAAACGAGGTGTACACTTCTAGACTTTAAGTCCTCATGGATGACATCTAACTCCAACTTTTCACCCTAAAAACCAGCATAACCATATATCAATCCTAGTACACTGTGTGTAAGTGTACCATCACCCTAGGGATTAGGCTAACTAAAGATCAACTCATTCCCACTTGACGAGACATAAACTACTTTATTAACTCATTATCATAGGAAGGAAGTTTTCCCAGTAGCAATATTGCCTCAAAGAGTGGCACCCAATAACACATGCCTCAAATGGTACTTGTCATTCCCAACTTATTACTCGCTTTTTTGTTTTTTTGTTTTTTTTAAATGCAACTGAAAGAAAAACCAAAAATAACTGTGTACAAACAAGTGGGAAAGTAAACTATGGAGGCCTAATATCCTACGCCAATGGTGATCTAAAAATAAGGATTGGACTCATAGTTATAATGGAATAATGAGGTTAAAAGTAGGGTATAGAATGTCACACTTATAATTAAGCTCTTTATCATGTACCTCCCATCTATATACAACATAATACCAATTTACAAGGAGTAAATCTAGCCAAAATAGTATACATTCTCCAAAATAAAATAAAACAAAAGAGACGAAAGAAAAAGAAAAGAAAAGAAATGTTTTTGGTATTTTCAAAAAAAAATTTCAGAAATTCAATTTTTTTTTTCCAAAAATTCAAAGGCCCTCACCCCCACACTTAAACAATGCAATGTCTCTATTGCATGTAAAAGTATTAGAATGAGAAGCATAAAAATAAAAGGAAAATATATACAAAATAAGATTTGTATAAAGGAACAATAGTAGCAGGTTGAATGCTGGATGCATCCAAGCTAATCTCCACATCGTTAGTCTCTATACTCAGGTTCGTAGAGTATCAGACACTCTACTTCTCTTTCTTCTATAGGGAACTCCAAAAATGGTTTCAACCTTTGTCCATTCACATTGAAATGCGTACCTCTTGTAGGGTCCTAGACCTGTCAATTCGGGCAGGCGGGTCAAATACGAGTCGGGTTTATTCGGGTTCGGGTAAAATACGGGCAGTTGTATTTCAATTTTACAGGTTTCAGATAAACCAAACGGGTTTGAAGCACCTTTTTAGTGAATTATTTTTTTTTGTCAAAATCAAAAAATTGGCATATTTATTACTTAAAATTGTCTGTATTTAATGA
The DNA here is from genome assembly GCA_017589665.1 of Selenicereus undatus. NCBI lineage: Eukaryota > Viridiplantae > Streptophyta > Magnoliopsida > Caryophyllales > Cactaceae > Selenicereus > Selenicereus undatus. The sequence continues at coordinate 33,943,621 of JACYFF010031954.1, read as the reverse complement.
ACAAGCATTGTAATTGTAATTTTTTCAAATAATATAAAAAATGTCCAAACTTTTCAATGATATAATAAATTCATGTACGTGTGGACAATAGGTCACATTTGGATGGGTTGACCTGTGTATTAAAATATTAATAACTGGTCGAGTCATTCATGGGTAAACGAGTCAAAGGGGTTCAACCTATTAATAGCCTATTTAATAATTTGATGTTTCGTTAATTTACCTAACATCACCTAATCAGACATGCTTTATTAGTACACCGATCCTAACACAAACATAAGTTGGTCCATTGCCCAACATTGCATCAGTTTTGAGACTAATTAGAAGGAATCCATCTACGCGCAAGTTATTATAATGATCCATTAATTCTAAAATCAAAATTTTAGATTATTATACAATAATTTTATTTAAAATGCGAAGAGACATATTCATTTTACCAGGAATATAATGGTATGACTCGCACATTTTCAATACTTATCTAATTCTAAATTGTTTTCTTAATATTAGAGTTATTTCATGGCCATTTTCTAAAATTGTACCATTTATAAGTTGTATATGACATTGTTTTATAGGAAAAAACGGGAATCATTGTCTAATTTGCTAAGGGATGTGATAATTATATAACATCTCTCTAAACGATTCGTTATAATGAAAAACTATTATTGTTAAGAGAAAAAAATTAAAGAAAATAAAAAGTAAGTATACAATATTCGGGTTGAGCAGGCGGGTTCGGGTCTGGGTCAGGGTCGGATTTGACCCAAAAATGTAAGGGTTTTTCAGGTTTGGTTTATTTCGGGTTCGGGTCAAGAAAATCGTGTTCAGAACCCAAAAATTTCAGGCGGGTTCAGGTCGGGTTTTCGGGTTGGGTCAATTTTTGCCAGGTCTATAGGGTCCTATATCTCGATAGCACCATGTGCAAAAACATGAGAAATAATAAAAGGACCAATCCAACGAGATCTGAACTTACCTGGAAAAAGGTGTAGTCTGGAGTCATAAAGCAACACCTTCTGACCTGGGACGAACTCCTTCCTATGAATATGCCTGTCATATAATAGTTTTGCTCTTTCATTAGGCATCCTAGAATTTTCATAGGCCTTAGCTCTAATCTCTTCCAACTCACTCAACTGTAACTTCCTTTCCACCTTAGCCGCCTCTAAATCAAGGTTCAAAGTCTTTATAGCCCACATAGCTTGATCCTCAAGCTCTACAGGGAGATGACAAGGCTTACCAAAGACAACCATAAAAGGTGACATACCTAAAGGGGTCTTAAAAGCTGTCCTATAAGTCCAAAGAGCATTAATAAGCTTATCTGTCCAATCTTTATGGTTCCTAGTCACAGTCTTTTCTAAAATCTGCTTAATCTACCTATTAGAAACCTCTACCTAGCCATTAGTCTAGGGATGATAGGCAGTGGCTAAACGATGAATGATTGAGTACTTCTTCAACAATGAATCAAAAGAACGATTATCAAAATGAGTACCCTGGTCACTAATAATAGCCCTTGGTATGCCATACCTGGAAAAAATATTTTCCCCAAGGAACTTGACAACTACTCTAGCCTCAGTTGTCCTGGTTGGCACAGCCTCAACCCATTTAGGCATATAGTCTACAGTAAGCAGAATATACTTATTCCCAAAAGAACAAGAAAATGGTCCTATAAGATCAATCCCCCAGACATCAAAGATCTCAACAACAATAATCGGGTTGAGGGGCATCATATCTCTCCTATTGATTTTCCGAAACTGTTGACACTTAGGGCAGCTTTTACAGTACAAGTGGGTATCTTTGAACAAGGTAGGCCAATACAAACCACACTAAAGAACTTTGGCAGCTATTTTCTTCCCACTAAAATGCCCCCCACATGCTTGATCGTGACAAAAAGAAATGACACTTCTAATTTCATTGTCAGGGATACACCTCCTAAAAATCTGATCAATTTGAATAAATAAGGGTCATCCCAATAGAAAAATTTCACTAGATAAAAGAATTTATCCTTATCATGTTTACTCCAACCTAGGGGTATCTCACCAACCACTAAGTAGTTGACGATATCAGCATACCACGGTTCAGATTGAACCATAAGTAGCTGCTCGTCAAGAAAACACTCAGATATGACGAACTCACTTTCAACAATGATTCGGGATAGATGGTCAGCAACTAGGTTTTCAGAACCCTTTCTATCTCAAATCTCACAATTAAATACCTCCAAGAGTAAAATCCACCTAAGCAATCTAGGTTTTGCATCCTTCTTGGAGAAGAGATGCTTTAGTGCAACATGGTCAGTATGAACTATCACATGGGATCCAATCAAGTAAGACTGAAATTTTCCAAAACCAAACACAATTGCTAAAATTTTTTTTTTCAGTCACAGTGTAGTTCAACTGGGCCTCATTCAAAGTATGATTCGCATAATATATAACATGAGGTTTCCTAGCTACATGTTGTCCTAAGACAACCCTTACTGCATAATTAGAAGCATCACACATTAGTTCAAAGGGCTCTCCCCAGATGGAAGGGTGTAGGATAGGGGCAGAAGTTAGAGCTTCCTTTAGCCTATTAAACACCTCTAAACATTCATCAGAAAAATGAAAAGGCACATCTTTGGCTAAAAGGTTGGTCAAGGGCTTAGCAATTTTACTGAAATCCTGGATAAATCGTCCATAAAATCCTACATGTCCTAAAAATGACCTAATATTTTTCATACAAGTAGGAGGGGGAAGATTAGCAATCAAATTAATTTTTGCTTTATCAACCTCAATCCCATCATGTGAAATTACATGTTCTAAAACAATTCCCTTCTTTAACATAAAATGGTTTGTTTTTTTTTTTAGTTTAGAGTCAAATTTTTTCCCCTGTATCTTTGCAAAACTCTTGTCAGATTGACCAAACAATCATCAAATGAGGAACCAAACAAAGAAAAATCATCCATAAACACCTCAATGCATTACTCAATCATATCAGAAAATATAGAAAGCATGCAACGTTGAAAAGTAGCAGGAGTATTACAAAGACTGAATGACATTCTCCTAAAGGCAAAAGTACCAAAGAGGCATGTAAAAGTGGTCTTGTCCTGGTCCTCAGGTGCTATGGAGATTTGGGTGTAGCCAGAATACCCATCCAAAAAGCAGTAGTAACTAAGTTCAGCTAACCTCTCAAGCATCTGGTCCATAAAAGGTAAAGGGAAGTGGTATTTCCTAGTGGCTGCATTTAGTTTCCTATAATCAATACATACACGCCACCTAGACTGGACTCTAGTGGGAACTAACTCATTCTTATCATTCCTAATCACGGTAATACCAGTCTGCTTAGGAACAACTTGAACTACGCTGACCCCCTCACTATCAGAAATGGGATAAATTATCCCATGATCTAACCATTTAACGACCTCTTTCTTGACGACTTCTTGCAGGGTAGGGTTTAAACGTCTTTGGTGGTCTTTGTAAGGTTCAGCATTATCCGCTAAATGAATTCTATATTGCATAATGGAGGGGCTAATACCTTTTATGTCACTTAAAGTCCACCCTATGGCCTCTTTGTTTTCCCTAAGTACTTTTAGCAATTTATCCTTTTGGTCCTTTGTCAGGTCATATGGAATAATCATAGGAAAAGTCTCATTAGACTCAAAAAGACATACTTCAGGGAATCAGGCAAAGGCTTCAACTCTAATGCCGGATTGGGAGTATGTGCAAAAGAAGGGGAATAAGAAGAATGAAGGGAGAGGGAATCAATCTCATCACATACGTCATTATCAATAAAACCGTAAGCACATGAGTCATCACAAGTATACACATCAAGCCAATTAACACTGTCACACTCATCAAAAATAACAGGTTGTCTTTGCAGATTAAAAATATTCAGGTTCACAGTCATGTTTCTGAAAGACAACTTTAGCATACCATTCCTACAATTGATCAAAGCATTTGAAGTAGCTAGGAAAGGTCGATCAAGAATGATAGGTATTTAGGTTTCAAAGTTAGCAACAGACTCAGTTTTCAGAACATCAAAATCCATAGGATATATGAACTCACCCACTTTAATCAAAACATCATCGACTATTCCCTTAGGAGCTCTAATGGAGTGGTCAGCTAACTGGAGAATCGTTCTGGTGGGTTTTAACTCTCCCAATCCCAGCCTTTCGTACACAGAGTGTGGAAGCAAATTAACACTGGCCCCTAAATCCAAGAATGCTCTATGGATGATTTGGTCCCCTATGACTATAGAAATGGTAGGACAACCGGGGTCTTTGAATTTGGCTGGGATTTGGCGTGAGATAATTGAGCTTACATTTGAGGCTAAGAAAGTCTTCTTTGGGACATTGGTCGTTCTCTTAGTAATGCACAACTTTTTCAAGAACTAGGCACAGGGAGGCATCTGCTGGATAGCATCTAGAAGGGGAATGTTGATTTTGACTTGAGAGAAGGTCTCTCTAATCTTACCAACATGGGTTTGGTCCTTCTTGTTTCTTAGCCTACTTAGAAAGGGTGCAACAAGTTTATAAACCCACTCAGTAGTTGAGGTCAAGATGTATCATCCCCCTTCTTGGACTCATCTTGCTTAGTCTCCCTAGGGTCAACTAAATCGGTAGGTCGGGAAGGGGAAGATTCAATTAGGGTGCCATCAGTAGCATCCATAGAAGCTGAATCATTCTGAGGAGGAGATGGTGGAGACAGAGATGGAGAAAAATGAACAAGGACATCCACAAAGTCTTCTAAGTTATGGTCAATCAAGCGACCTGACCTAAGTGAAGTTATTGCATTAACCCTTTTCACATTATCCTGGATTGGTGGGCGCATCGAAGATGTACCTACATTTGGGTTAGACTTTTTTTGACTAGGAAATGTTCCTTTTTCCCTATTGGCTGAGACTAGTTGAGACAACTGTTCTGCGATGATCCTCATTACCTTCTCTAGGCTATTTTGTGACCTCTCTAGATTGTTAAATCTTTATAAATCTCATTATAGCCAGGAGGTGATTGGGTGTGGGCAATAGGGGGAAGCAGTAGCCTAGGTGCTTGGTAGAGCTGGATAGAAGTATTCGCAGGGAACATTTCGGTTTGTGTGCTAAGACCTGCTAAGTTCTGACCTTGGCTCCAAGAAAAATTGGGGTAATTAACGCCACCCTCGATTTTAAGTTGGTGCAAAAGGGTCATTTCTTGGCCTTTGGTAGGCCATGTTCACTTGCTCAGTTCCAGTCGATAACTGGTGAGCATAGAAGAGACAAGCACTCAAGATATGGTCTGGAGATTAACAGTGGGAACATGTAATGGTAGCACTTTGAAATACCCGAGGTTGTTGAATAGTCAACCCCTTTAACCGGTTCTCTAAAGCTGTAAATCTAGACTCTATATGGCTTAAATCTGACACTGAATGCATTCCCCCCTAGGCACTGGCAATTTTAGAACTCAAACTATCATCTCTAGTGGTCTCCCACTGCATTTTCTTTTCAGCTAGGTCCTCTAAGAATTCTCAAGCTGCATTAGGACTCTTGGATAAGAATCCACCCTGGCACATAGACTCCAGCATAGTCCTAGTTTGTTGGTCCAAACCCTCATACATAATTTGACATAAATGCCATTGTTCAAGACTATGATGGGAGCACTGGGCTAACAAGTTCTTAAATCTTTCGATGTACCCCCAAAAAGGTTCCTTATCAAATTGAATAAACTGATTTATTTCGTTCCTTAACTTAATAGTTTTGTCATTAGGAAAATATTTTCGCAAAAAGACTTTAATGAAATCATTCCAATTTGAAATAGAGTTAGTAGGCAAACTATACATCTATATTTTGGCATTATCTTTTAAAGCGAAAGGAACAAATCTCAGTTTAACCTCATCAGTATTCACATTATAAAAATGTATCATATGACATTCTTCTTCAAATTCACTTAAAAATAAATAAGCATCTTCAAGTCCAGTAAATTTAGGGAGCATCTAAATGTAATGTGGTTCCAGTTTCAGGTTCACATTAGTACCTAAGGCGGGTACATTAAAGCATAAAGGTAAGGTTGAACGTCGAGGGTAAAAGATATCATTCAAGGCCTTTTCAATTCTTTCTTGTTTGGACATTGTTTCAAGTTCAGCTTTAGGTTCGATCCTAATCAGTCTTCTTCTTTTAGGTTCCCTACCCCAAACAGTCATGCAAGTCCCACACCCACTATTGTATTTTTGGTCTTTTTTTGACACAAGAAAGAAAATAAATAAAAGTAATCTAAATAAAAACTACTCAAATAAAGAGAATAAATAATAAATAAATAAATAAAGACTAATAATAAATAAAATAAAGCACAAAAACTAATAAAAGACGCAGATCTCGACAAAAATAGCAAAGTAAAAAGAAGTAGTCGATTGAATACTTACCATCCCCGGCAACGGCGCTAAAAGCTTGTTGATATAAAAAGTGTAGCCGCAAGCGCACGATATCAACTTGTAGTATGATCCAGTGAATACGGGTCGTCCAATGAAGATGGTAGAATCAATTATATCCACTTGCTTTTTTACAATTTATTCAACACTACAAAATCAAATAAAATCAAATAATAACAATTATTACGACCGTAAATCAGATAGAAAAGTATTGTAAAAATATCGTATTTTTGGCATAAACACTGGGTTGTAATGAGCAGTCTAAATAATGCAAATTATTACTGTAATTTTGTTTAGAATGAGTTGATGTATATGATTTGTGCTAATTAAGTTATAGTAACCTTGTATTGATTTCATCTAGTTTACTTTATTCTATATCACCGAGACTTGTAGTTCTTATCAAGAAATACGATTGTGATGCCTATTTAGCTGTTTATTTTGTTGCTTAGTGCATAGGTTAAATTGGAGGGTCTATAATCTGGGGGGCATTATGAAAAATCTGGGAAAAAGCCCTTGTTATTACTTAGCTGCCAATGTTTATAGCCTAATGTTTAGTGCTGAGCCTTTTTTATCATCTTCCTCCTATACAATTAGCATGAGTGCAAGATCCATATTCTTAGGCAAGGAATTTTTTAATTTTTTTTTCATCTCAATTGATTAATTTTTAGTTCATTGGAAACTGTTGCAAGTGTTATTGTTGGAACTTGAAAAGCACTGCTTTCTATTTGTAGGTTCCTTTTGATGTTTCAACTAAAATGGTCCTTTTCTCTGAATGACATTCTCCTTATATCTGAATGCTTTGCGTTAGATGGATGAGAACAATTCAGTTGCCTGATAGTGTCCTACTCACTTTATATCAAATGATGGGATGGTTTTTCATATATCACATAATTTGTCAAGCCTTTTAGATTCTAGTAGCGGAGTGACAGACTATGTGATTACTAATAGATATTAGTTGTAAAAAATGCATGGAACCTTATCAAATGAGTAAACTATGATGGCGACAAGGTGTATGTGTGTGTGTGTGTGTGTGTGTGTGTGTGTGTATATA
>JACYFF010031954.1:33807909-33916211 GCA_017589665.1 Selenicereus undatus | reverse complement strand
GACAAGCGTATCATCCCGTTCCCGCGACACCGCGACCGAAACCGCATTCCCGACCGAATCCGCGTTTTAAATCACTGGACTCCCACATCGACAAATAAGTACAAAGAGTGCTAGTTTATAGCTGAAGTGGGCTACTTCACCCATTGCCAATTGATTTTTGGTTGGAACCTCACTTGAGCTATAATAATGGTATCAAAACCGTTGATCCTGTGCCTTAACAACGCTGATCCACCGGTTGTGTCCCTGGGTTTGCTCTGGAGTTGAGTTCGGCTTGGCAGAGAGAGTTGAGCCCTGCTTGACGTTAATTGTAACAAGCCCACACTATGTGCCCAAGTCAACGGAAAGGGCTATCTAAGGAGAGGGCTAATTGTGCAATAGAGTGAAGCCATCTTACAAAGAGAAAGGAAAGGGCTACCTAATTGTCAGAGTGAAGCTACATGGAGTGAAGCCGTCTAGGACGACGGTAGCGGACTGTGGTGGTTGTTATATAACCATTGTCCCACATCGACAAATAAGTACAAAGAGTGCTAGTTTATAGCTTAAGTGGGGTACTTCACCCATTGCCAATTGGTTTTGGGTTGGAACCTTACTTGAGCTAAAACAAACCCTAATTTAGAAACTCTAATTTTTGGATGGTGGGTTGGTAGTAGTTGAAGGGTAGTGTGGTGTTTAAATAAAGGCACAATTAACCAATCTTTTTCCATACTTTTCCGACAGTCGATCTATGCCGGTCTCTCCCTCTCTCTAGATGGGAAATATGATGCTGCCAATAATATAGAAAGAAGGATTAAAGAATATACTTCTCTTCCGTCCTAATATGTTGTCAAATATTGTTTCCTTCCTTTTTTTCTCTCCGTCCTAGAATGTCTTCAGAATTGATGAACCCAATATAAGATACTGTAGTATGGTCTGATGTGGTGTCTCTAATCACTTGGTTAATGTTATCATATAACTTATTTGTCAAAAAAATGGTTTGAAATCATTTTCAAGCATTTTGAGTAAAAGTGTGTCTCTTGTCCAAAAAGCTCGCGCCTTTGCCTCAAAGCCCACGCCCTAGGACCCTTGGTGCTTTTGTGCACCTTGAGCTTTTTTAATCTAAGGTCGTTGTATGGTAACAAGGATTCAAAATGCGGTTTTGGTAGCGGTACGGCAAAATCGCTCAAAAACGGCAATCGCGTTCCATATCGCGGCTATCGCGGCATGAAAACGCGGATCGCCCAACTCCAAAACCTTTCCAACGTGGACGTTTCGTCGCGGTTCGACCATATTTTGAATCCATGATGGTAAATCTCAAAAAGCATCAAACTGCAAAGTATCAAAAAATACAAGTAATAAAATATTACTCATCCAAAAAAAAAAGTAAAAAAAATATTACTCCCTCTCTTTGTAAATTGTCCTTTCTTTGAAGGAGAAAAAATGCAACTTATATAACTTGGTAAATAATACTAACTTGTCATTTGAACTAGTGACAAGTTAGTTCAAATGGTTCGCTTCTGCTTCTCAAAGGGAGAACCATTGTGGTTGAAAACCTTTAGGTGGGGTTAGAGGTGTCTATTGCTTCAACTGAGAAAGAATAACAAATGTAGATTCATTGTTCTCTCTCTGTTGGGCAATGGTGGGAAGGTTAGGACTGTGATCTTCGCTGAGGGTGCGAAGGCCTAGGGTTGGTTTGGGGTGACAAAGATTTTCAAGGAAACTCTAATTGAAGGCCACAAGAAGCGATCTCATTCATTAAGGAATGCTCCTATTCCCTTTAGGCTTCGGGTGAGCAGGGATAGGTCTTTTGCTAGTGTCGTTCGAGGCCAACTAGGTGGACCCCCTAATTCTTCCTTGATGGGGTGGAAGTGCAAGGATTGTGGATCATGGGATGTTTGTGCAATTGTGATAGGCGAAGCTCACAATGGTAATGGTGACATGTTGAAGCAGAAGGTCTCCTTCAAGGACAATGTTAAGGATGTGTCAGTGTCTCCTGGCACGATGGGTAGTCCTAAGGAGTGTGTGGAGGTCTCTCCTCCCTGCATTAACCAATTTCAGGTGTTGAGAGATCTTTTGGAGAACTATCCCTCCACTGATTGTGAGTGCAGCTCCCCGTGTGCCTCAAGGGTCCCAGAATCACCTCTTAATGTGGTGGAGGAGTTGCATCCTACAACTTGCTCACCAACCACGAGTGTGGTTGTTTACTCTCGTAGGAAAAAGTCTGGAAAGACTAAGCTCGTTGTTGATGCGGGTTCGGGTGCTCCATGCGGGCAGGAGGTGGGAGGGCCTTCTTTGTTTGAGGAATCTCTCCATCAAGCCCACACGCAAGGTTTAGATGATGTTGCATTAGTTGGTTCTGCTTATGCAAGCAATGTTAGTGAAGGCTCTGCGTGGGTCTTGGAAAGAATGATCTTCTTTTATAAGAAGATGGGTTTGGCCATTGAAGGTAGAGAGATGGAGCTGCTCGCTTTTCTTGCCTCACTGGAAGCCAATAGAATGAAAGGTGATCAAGTGGTAGAAGAGGGTAGGGGGGATGCTGTTGTAAGGGAGAGATTGTCTTTGGATGGGGCCAGCCGTTAAAGTTCTTGCCTGGAATGTCAGGGGGCTCAATTGTCCAAACAAGTGAGGGGATGTTAAGTGGGTGTTGCGCACTTTCGCGTGCGATGTTGCCATTCTCCAAGAATCCAAGTTGGAAGTTGTAAGTCGTACGATAGCAATTAGTCTATGGGGTCGCCGTCCGATTGAGTGGCGTTACTTACCCTCAGTGGGTCGCTCAGGAGGCATTATTATCATTTGGGATCCTCAAGTCTTGGAGCTTGGCAACTCTCGTATTGGGTCGTTCTCTGTTCGCTGCAAGTTTAGGTCGCTGGAGGACAATTTTGAGTGGGGTTTGATTGGGGTATGTGGGCCTAATGACGACTATATGCGACGAGCCTTTTTTGAGGAGTTGTCGTTCTTTATGTCCTCTTGGGACCTACCGTGGTGCTTGGGTGGGGACTGTAATGTCATCAGGTTTCCTTCGGAGAGATCCTCAGGTGGTCGGTCGTCTTGGGCAATGAGAGAGTTCTCTAGTTTTATTGATGATTACAATCTGATCGATCCGCCACTGGAAGGTGCTCGCTTTACTTGGTCCAGCCATGAGGAGGTTCCTGTGTTATCTCGCATTGACCGATTCTTATTCTCGGTTGAGTGGGAAGACCACTTCTGGGGGGTTCGTCAAGTTACCCTTCTGAAAATTACTTCGGACCATTTTCCCATTCTCCTTCGGGTTGGGGAAGTCTCCAAAGGTAGACGTCCGTTTAAATTTGAAAATATGTGGCTTGAGGTGGATGGCTTTAGTGACCTTGTCAAATCTTTTTGGGATGAGCTGGTTGTTAGTGGCCCCTCCAGTTTTGTTTTGGCTAAGAAATTGAACTTTTTGAAGTCCAAACTCAAACAGTGGAACAGGGATGTGTTTGGCCATTTAGAGTTAAAGATGGCTAGTTTGGTGGAGAAAGTGATGCTCTTAGATGAGAAGGAGCAACATCAGTCTCTCTTATGGGTAGATAGAATTGAAAGACTGGAAGTTAAAAAATAGCTCTCTTTGGTGCGAAGGTCCATTGATATTTTCTGGCGCCAAAGAGCAAAGCAGTAATGGATGGTGGATGGTGATCGCAACACCAAATTTTTCCATCAGGTGGCAAGTTGGAGAAGAATGTTTAATGCCATTCACAAAATTAAAGTGGATGGCCAACTCTTTGAGGATGCTGCCTTGGCCAATGATACAATTGTCCACTTTTATGAAAATCTGTATCATGAAGATCATCCATCAAGGATCTTTCTTGATGGTATTGCTTTTGCCTCTATTAGTCTTGATGATGTTAGGGATGTCGAAAATGAGTTTACTGAAGCTGAAGTTTCGAATGCCATCACTGAGTTAGGAAATGAGAAAGCGCCAGGGCCAGACGGTTTCAATTTAACCTTTTTCCAGCACCGTTGGTCTACTGGCAAGGAGGAAGTTATGGGTTTTTTTGCTGATTTCCATAATAAAGGTGTCTTTGAGAAAAGTTTAAATGCCACTTTTATTAGTTTGATTCCCAAAGTGGCATAAGCTTTTTAGGCCCATCAGTTTGGTAGGGAGTGTTTATAAGATCCTTGCCAAAGTCCTCTCTTCAAGATTGAGGAAAGTTGTTGGAAAAATTGTGGGTCCCTCGCAGCATGCTTTTGTTCCTGGCCGTCAAATCTTGGATGCTGTCTTGATTGCCAATGAGTGCATCGATTCTTATTTAAGATCTGGGATTTCGGGTATCCTGTGTAAGCTTGACGTTGAGAAGGCTTATGATCATGTCTCTTGAAGTTTTCTTTTGGCTATTCTTGAGAAAATGGGTCTCCCTAACAAGTGGAGGAAATGGATCTCTTTTTCTATTTCCACTATGCGCTTCTCTATCTTGATTAATGGTGAAGCATCTCGTTTTTTCTCTAGTTCAAGAGCTCTAAGGCGAGGGGACCCTTTGTCGCCTTTATTGTTCATTTTGGTTATGGAGACGCTTAGTAAGTTGGTGATCAAAGCAGGTGAGGAGGGTTTCTTGAATGGCTTTCGGATTAGCAACCCTCATTCCGAGGGGTTCTTGATTTCGCATTTGCTCTTTGCCAATGATACCCTTGTTTTTTGCAAGTCGGATGAAAGTAATTTGGGTTGCTTAAGGTGCATCCTTCTGCTGTTTGAAGCTATGTCTGGGCTAAGGGTTAACCTTTCCAAAAACGCACTCATCCCTGTTGGTGAGTTGCCTAATGTTCATGATTTGGCCCGGTTCTTTGGATGTGGAGTTGAGTATTTGCCGCCTTCTTATCTTGGTCTTCCTCTTGGGGCTTCTTATAAGAGCTTAGCTGTCTGGGACCAGTTATGGAGAGGTTCCATAAAAAATTGGCAGGCTGGAAGTCTAAGCTTTTGTCCAGAGGGGGCAGACTGACTCTTTTGAAGAGCACTTTGAGTAGTTTACCTATCTACTTCATGTCTTTATTCACCATCCCAGCTAGCATTGTTAATCGGTTAGAGAAAATCATGAGAGATTTTCTTTGGAATTCTATTGATAATGGTAATGGCCTCCATTCGGTTAATTGGAATGATGTGTGTCGTCCTAAGCAAGAGGGAGGACTTGGCATAAGACCCCTCTGTGTTATGAATGATGCTTTGAAGACTAAATGGTTGTGGAGGTTTGCAAAGGAGGATGATGCTATGTGGAGAAACGTGATCAAGACAAAATATGGGGTGGATGAGATGGGTTGGTGGAGTAAGAAGAGTTCTTATGCCCACGGTGTTGGTTGGAAATCTATCTTATTAGGTCTTGGGCGGTTTAAATTTTCAGTGCATTTTGAGGTGAAGGATGACTCAAGGGTGTTATTTTGGCATGATGTGTGCTGTGGGGAGCGGCCTTTAAAGACTCTTTTTCCAGATCTTTTTAGGATGACTCGTCTGAAGTATGCCACGGTGCAAGAAGTTTCTTGGAATGGGGACATTAGCCTTTGGAACTTTACTCTTGTGAGGAATCTTAATGATTGTGAAGAGGACAGTTTTTGTGATTTGTTAGCCGTACTTGCTGGCAAGGAGGTTCTGTCGCAAGGAAAGGATGAGATTGTGTGGCCACTTAACTCTAAGGGATCCTTTAGCGTCAAGAGTTTTTGTTCCACACATTCTGATGCCTTGGATGGTTATGATTTTGCGACTAAGTCCATTTGGAAGTCTAAAGCTCCCACAAAAGTGTGTTTCTTTGCGTGGACAGCTACCATAGGAAAGATCCCTACTGATGACATGTTTAAAAGAAGAAATTTTAGAGGTCCAAGCAGATGCTCTTTGTGCTTTGAGGAGGAAGAAACTGCGGATCATCTTCTTGTACATTGTCGATGGGTTTCCGCACTTTGGGATTTAGCTCTCTCTCTTATGGGGATTAGTTGGGTTCAACCTTCTAACGTTAGAGATGTGGTAGTAGCTTGGAGGAGAAGGATGAAGAAGAGTTGGGTCCTTCGAGTTTGGAACATAGTGCCTTTGGCTATTTGGTGGACTACGTGGAAGGAGAGAAATCATCGTATCTTTGACAATAAAGCCGTGTCGTTTCAAGATTTTAAGCTTTATTTTTTTGAGGTTGTTGTATAGCTGGAGTGTCGGGCTTTGTGGTAACAAAAATTTAAATTTTTTGGCTTTTGTCGATTGCATTATGGATGAGAGCTTAAGGGCATAATGTTTTGTATTTGCCCCTTTTGTAAATGGTTGACATTCCCTTGGTGTCCTTTTAATATACCTCTTGATTACTTACCAAAAAAAAATAAAAAATAAAAAAAATAAAATTGTTTGGCTATATTTTCTGTCAGCCACGGTATTTAGGTGAGAATGGAATTCTGATGTGACATCATATCAGAGTGGTCTTTACGCAAGTAGTATTTTTCTTAGGATAGTGTCCTTGAGTATTTTTATCTTCTATATCTTCCTTGTTTTCTAATCTAGCTAGGCATCTATGGGGTTTTGCCCATAAATAGGCCATTGTAAATCATAATTGACAAGGAGTTAAATTGTGATGAATTGAGAGTTACTTGAGCACATAATATCTGTTCTATATCAGTTGGTATCGGACCTGTTTCTGGACTGCCACTTTCCTGCCGTTGGTGCTGTCCCCTGTGTGGGCTACTGGTGTGCGGTTAGTCCGGTTACTGCCACGGCATGACAGTATATTAACATTAACCATTCCACCTGTAGCTGAGCATCAGCTTTCCTGGCCTTGGTTGCTAGCAATTCTCCACAGTGCCTTCATATCCTTTGCTATTTTATAGCACTTCCCAAAAGGAAAAAAAACCCTAAATAAAAAAGAAAATAAGAAAAGGTGGGGATTGCTTTAGTGTTTAGGGACACTTTTTCTCTGAGGATGAAAGGGAATGGCCCAATTTAAAGAGCCATGTACCATATCCATATGTGAATCTAACCACCTTACAATTCGGAGTATACTTCTCATCTATGCGTGGGTGGTTTATTATACTCCAGATGTGTTCCATGTGTCCCGGTAAAAGGGCAAATATAACATCTTCCACTCAGCAAGCCTGGGCCTTCTCTTAGGTTACTATAACTAAATTGAACCCACGTTACTATAACCTCAGCACCAGGTTATGAGCTTTCCTCTTATCCTTGTCGCCAAAACGCAGATAAGATGAGGAAAACAGAATGGGCTGTGGTTGGAAAGGAGTACCGCAAGTGAACTTCCATCCGGAAAACTGATTATGTGTAGAGAACAAAGGAGAGTACGAGGGGGTAGAATTGCAGAAAGAACCAGAAGATTGCCTGGAGCTTGAAATTCCAGCAACCAAAGCAACTTTTAATGTTGCACCAGATCAGGAGCTCCTCTAGAGGAGTCAACTACACATGATAGTGTAAGCCCCTAACCAATGCCATCAAATCTAGATCTATGCAGATGGAATATCATTTGGAGCCTGATTTGGAGTGTACTGTTCCTGTTGCTGCTGAAACCCTCCTGGAAGTGCCGCCTGTGGAACCTATGCCTTTTCATCTGCACACATGGCTGCTGAGGTCTGCTTGAAAAAAAATCTTGGCAACTCTGCTTTATGGAATATTTTAAATTGAGGATTTATTTTTTTTAATTAGGGAAAATGGCAATCAGAAAATATTATTGGAGATAGTTCTAGTAATGTTAAATGTTTCCTTATTTTGGGATAATATATTGTTTGGATATGTTCCTTGTGAGCCATAGTCTTTAAATAGGAATAGAATTCTTATTTTGTTAGGAATGTCGTTCCTTTTATTTTTTTTTAAAAAAAAGGTCGGGACTGGATTCCAGTTTCCCTAATATATCTTTCTTCTTTGCTAATCTAGCTAGATATATATGGCATATAGGGTTTTGCCTTCAAATAGGCCGTTGTAAATCATTGCTGACAGAGAGTTGAGTCATAACAAATTGAGGGTTTCAATTGTAGAATTCTGTTCTACATCCCGGGGGGGGGGGGGGGGAGTTCTCAACTTCTCATCATTTTGGGATAGAAATGAGTGTCATATTGAGCTTGGCTCAAACACTATATATAGAGCTTGCAACACCAGAAAGACTGCTGCCACTTATCACCTGTTTTGTTTGATGACCTGGGGAGCTTAATAAGTAATATGATACTTCCTTTGCTCTGCTTCTTTTGGGTCTATTTAAAGAGTCATTATATGCTTGTGTCGGAAGGGGAGCTTTGGAGCAACGGTAAGGTTGTCTCCGTGTGACCAAAAGGTCACGGGTTCGAGCCGTAGAATCAGCCACTGACAAAGTCAGGTTAGTGATGCAGGATAAGGATAAAGGAGAATTAAGAAGATATGGATATATCTTAATATTGGCATATGTGAAGTATTTTTATAATTTATTATCTTTGTAGATTATCTTTTAGGATAAAATCTTTTTATTTTCCTAGATTATTTTAGTTATCAAAATCTTATCGTAATCTTTTTATGTTCCTAAATTATTTTAGTTATCAAAATCTTATCGTAATTTTTAGATTTATTTTATATTCCTTTTTTCAGTTGTATTGATTCCTATATAAACCCCCCTTGTGCTTTGGGGAAAGACACACTTGAATGAATTGAATTATTAAGTTTTCAGAAGTTCTTGTGTTATTTTCTAGGTGTGGGAATTGCTCTTAGAGCGTCATACATCAAATTGGTATCAGAGCTTTTGATCCTAGTCGCTGCGAAACCCTTTCTCACTCTAGTTTTTCTTTTGTTTTGGCTTCCCTTTGATTCTCCTTTTCCTTTTCCCCTTACGATCACAAAAAAACCAAAAACAAAAAGGAGAGAGAGAGAAAAAAAAAAACGAAACCTGAAAACCGTAAACCTTCACCACCAACGTTCGATTCTGCCACCCTACCCTGCGGCCACCATCACCACCACCACTGATCACCAACCCTCGGTCGACACCTCCGTTCGACCACCACCGCGCCACCGCCACGAGTCAACGCTCGCCGGATCCCTGATTCCCAAATCCAAAACCCTAGCCGTAGCAATCAACCTTCGATTGCCACCGTTCCTGTCCACCACCATCACCCCAAGGTTGCCACCTTCGGCCGATCACCACCAGCCTTCCACTGCTGCCGGCTGTTCGCCCTGAGCCTAAATCCCCACTTCACTAACTCTAGCTGCGCACACCCCCTCTCTCGATTGCACCACCATGTCCGTCACCCATCGTCAACTGCCACCACCCCTTGATTCCCCTTCCAAGGGCGACCACTAGCCAACTGCCACTGGTGGCAACCGCTTGCCGGAACCCTAATTTCCAAAAAAATCGAAACCTTAATTCGCGAATTGCCCCAATTTTGTGAGCCCTAGCCCTTAAATTCACCCTCAATCGATCAAGGACTCCCAAAATTGGCTTCATTCCTTGATTTCCCATTGAATTTCACCCCAAACCCCTCAATCAATTTGGTTGAATTGCATCAAAATTGGTTCAATTGATTGTTCACCCACTCGCAAAACCTGAACCCTAATACGAAACCCTAGACCTCAAATTCACCCTTGATTGCCTGAAATCATCCAAAATTGATTTCATTTCTGCATTACCCACTGAATATCAGCCACAAACCCGTTGTCACCAAACCGTCAAACCCTAAGCTACGAACTGCCATTGCCAATAGAAGGCTTCAGTACATTCGGTTAGTGGCAGAGGGCCAACACCTTCACCCTCTTTATCTGTGCTGTCCCGCCACCACCGCTCCTCTTGCCGGAATTCATCCACGGTGGCTCAAGCTATTGTTTGTGGTTGCTATTTGCTACTGCGGCTGATAGAAGGCCCTTATCACCGTTGTTGCAGCCATGGTTTGCTGTGAAAAACATCATCAAGCCTTGTTTGTGATAATTCATGATAAAGCACTTCCTATTACAACAAATGTTCTGTACCAAGTTTTCTCTCCTTATGGAGATGTAGAAAAGATTGTCAGATTTCAGACAAGAGGTGATTTTCATGCTTGAGTGAATTTCTACTCTTATTGGGATGCTGTCCATACTTTTTGCAAACTTCAAGGCCACCAGATCTACGATGGTTGTTGTGAGTTAGATCTTTACTTTGCTAGCAAATTCATTTGTGGTTGTGAGCCCTATATTCCTCACTATATGTTGGATTATGAACTTCCTAAAACTCCTTTGATTCCTTTGAAGCTTCTCATTGGAGATTGTTGGGTTTCATCTCTATGATCTTCCAGGAAAGAACCGACTG
Source organism: Selenicereus undatus (assembly GCA_017589665.1). Taxonomy (NCBI): domain Eukaryota; kingdom Viridiplantae; phylum Streptophyta; class Magnoliopsida; order Caryophyllales; family Cactaceae; genus Selenicereus; species Selenicereus undatus. The sequence goes on along the minus strand of JACYFF010031954.1, from coordinate 33,906,018 downwards.
CTAATTTGCATGACACCTACCTATTATGATGCAAATGATAGGGGATTTATCATTGAGAACAAGAAAGAAAATACTCTAGAAGAGCAAAATATAGAAACAGATGTCCAAGTCATAGAGTATCGTGAACTTCCAGATATCGAGGCAAATGATGTTAACAACAGCATTCTAGATTCTATGAATTAAGAAGTGCATGTTGGGGACCGTGAGTCATATGCAAATGAAGTCCACAGTGAAGGAATGTTCATTCTAGATAGATATGTGAATGCTTTTACTAGGACACCTAATGAGGAAAATGTTCAACCACTAATACCAGTGAATGAAGAGTCAACGATAATAGCAAATAACTCTTCCATTATCACCCATGAGTATTCAATGGACACTCAAAAATCTGAACGCATGCAAAGAAAATTTAAGATGGACCAAGCAATCGGTATACATGTTGATGCAGAATTTATAATCCCTGATCTTGCTTTCATGGACAACACTCTCCATTCGACGTCAAGACTTGAAAGTGAACATCTTGATTTGTTCATCCCTAATGACCTTCTAGTTGGCAAGAAGCTACATCCGCTGATTGCATTACTACTTTTCTTGGAGAACTTGAAAACTCTACAGTTTTTCCATTTGCAGCGTGCAGTGAAGTTGTTTCTTTACTTGGATTTCTTCTTTCTACCGCTGTACAAAACTAGAGGACGAGTTTTTTCCAACCAGGGGAGAATGATGCAGGATAAGGATAAAGGAGAATTAAGAAGATATGGATATATTTTAATATTGGCATATGTGAAGTATTTTTATAATTTATTATCTTTGTAGGTTATCTTTTAGGATAAAATCTTTTTATTTTCCTAGATTATTTTAGTTATCAAAATCTTTTCGTAATCTTTTTATTTTCCTAGATTATTTTAGTTATCAAAATCTTATCGTAATTTTTAGATTTATTTTATATCCCTTTTTTCAGTTGTATTGATTCCTATATAAACCCCCCTCGTGCTTTGGGGAAAGACACACTTGAATGAATTGAATTATTAAGTTTTCAGAAGTTCTTGTGTTATTTTCTAGGTGTGGGAATTGCTCTTAGAGCGTCCTACATCAGTTAGGCTGCCTACAATTCACCCCTTGGGGTACGGCCCTTCCCCGGACCCTGCGTGAACGCGGGATGCTTGTGCACCGGGTTGCCCTTTATTATATGCTTGTGTCAATCCCCATGTGGACTAATTTTGCCCTCAAAATCCTGAAATGTGCGTTTTCATGGCAATTTGGGTCATTGACATTGGAGCTTGCAATTTAGCCTTGTAGACACTCATTCCTACTCTTCCAACTAGTTCCAAGCAAACTGAATAGACACTAGACTATCTAGTCTTGGCATGTCCTTAGGAAGCCTATTTGAGCGATAGTTTTCTTGTATGAATTCACTGCCAATCTCCCTACTTTCTATGCTTGTGGTTGTTTTTCAATGTTAAGCATTTGTGTTCTCCGTATCTTAGATTGCTTTAATGGTCTCTTTGTATTCTTCATTGAAATGCCCTTCAATTCCTAGTGGTCAGATATGTTTGTAATCGCATTTCTCCCACAGAAGCTCTTGACGTTTTGCTTCCTTGTTGCTCTTCTTAGTGCTCTGTGCTAGGCACACTCTGCATGAGCCGATAGCAAATTCTGCTATTTGATGTTCTTGCACCAAAGCTTGAGCAGAGTACTGAAAGTCTTGTTAGTGATGTATTACTGAACCTTTTTGTCCTGCGGATGTAAGGTAGTACTGAACAACCACTGTCTTGATTTTCTTCTACGTTGTCCTCTAGACAAGAATCAAATTTTGTACTCGTATTGAGACAATAGCGCAAGGAATTTTATGTAATCTTACGTCTCTTGAACATGCATTTCGTAGTGTAAGACATATTATCCATGTGCATGCATGGTATTCATTTTTTGAGGTGTAAATCAACTCTGAGGTGCAAACTGCTGTACGTGCATGTCTGGTAGAGGTGTTGTCTATTTTCCAATAACTAAAATAATCATCAATCTTCAACTCCAATGTACTTCAGCCAATAAAAACTATGTGGCAGCCTTCTAACAATTGAAAACTACCACGTCACACTTCTAGTGTTAATTAATGATTATTTGTAATAAAAGCATATTCATTTTTGTTAAAGCTCAGCTTATCTTTTTTTTTCCCCCTTGAAGGTTCGTCATTTTTTCGAAACACATATTCTCAATTTTTCAGAATCAAAGTTTCATATATTTTTATGAAAGAATTTGGAAAAGAAAAGACCCAAAACTCTCCTCTATACTCCCACCACCCAGTGCGCCCCCTAACACCACTGACATACACCCATCACAGGCCCCTCTTGCTTCTGACAGACCCACAGCTTGTTTTGCCATTATGTGATGCATTCCCTGGATAGCCCTGGACCCTTCCCCTTCCACCATCAGCAGGCACGCCTTCTCTATCCTCTCAAATCCCAGAAATACGTTTTGCCCTCACTTTCTGTGCATTAACTGTTATGTGTAATCATAGTGGAATGATTTAGTCTCCAGGTTAGGTTGCACTGTACCCTCTCAATTGTGGTTGAAGGTGAATGATAATAAGACTTTGCCTGGGCATGAGTCTGGAAAATTTACAAGCAATTTGTTAGTTCCTTTTTCTTTTCTTGATTTCCTTTTGTAACCCTGCGGGTTTGTTGGGGGCGGGGGGAGGGAGGACCCTTTTGTTTGGTGCCTGCTAGATGATGGAGTCCCCTCTTGCCAGTCCAATGAGGATGCTCAAACAAGTCCAGGAAGTCTCAATTCAATGTCCAAAGTCCAAAGGATCACTCACATTTTGCAAAGGACACGAACAGATGCTTCCGGGTTCAAGGCAGATTTTAAGCTCGGTTTTGTGTTCTTGATTACTTAGGCCTCCTTGAGGTTTAAGTCCTTAATTTTTGCATATCTTGATTCCCCAAGATGTTAACTACCTGGTCCAATCAAGAAAATCAAGTAAATTCAAGTGCATATTGAAGAACCAGGTCCATTTTGCAAACCGTGCTGGTTCGAGCCCAGTTCTACCTGGTCTGATTTATCTGAGGATTTGGACCAGCAAATGAAGTCATAAACCTGAATTTCCACTTGGACGAGTTAGAAGACATCCTAAGGTTTCCCTCCATGGAAGGAAATCGGAATCATGCTCACTTTTTGCATGAGTTATGTGGTGACGTGGTGTACAAAACTGCTTGCAAACTGCCCGGGTAGAGCTGATTGCTGCATTTGGTGGTTATCTTTCTTTTTGGTGTCCAATCCTGGTCCAGCAGCATCATTTGGTAGTTGAAGGCGGTTTGGACACAATCATAGGCATATCAACTCAGCCAAATGAAGATCCAATGAGAAATGAAGGAGAAAAGGCAAGATTAATCTCATTGACTAGCCGAAAAGCATAAAGAGACTAGCATCTTTTTCCCTTTTCTTACACATGCAGCCAGCTCCTCCCTTGCTTAATTACTTGCTTAGTATTGAGTTTAGGCTTAAACATGAAGATTAGCTAGACTCAAGGGTTGTAATTAGTGTGATTAAGCAAGCTTATACTTTGCTGATTGGTAGGATTAAGCTAAGCCAGATTTAAGCTAGATTAGGAGGTTTCCTAATCTTGAAGAAACCTTTCCCCCTTACTAGACCAGCTTGTGTACATGTGTGTAAGGGGTTGGAAAGTCACTTTTGTAATCAGATTGCATTTCCCTTTGAATGAGAAAAGAGATCATTGCTCCTTAACAAACCAAAATACTTAGCTTGCTTATCCTTGGTTAGGCCGAGTAAGGTGGTGTTCAAGTGAAGTCTTAAGCTTGTTTAAGTGGTGTTTTTGTATCTTAATCAAGTTTAAGGGTCCTAATCTTGATCTTGGTGGTGATTTCTGTATCCAAGAATCAAGTTTAGTTCTATCTACATTCATTCATTCTTACCGGATCCCATTGAACTTTAGCTTAGAATTCAGTTTGTTCTAGCTTAGCTTGCATTCCTCCTTGAGTGTGAGTTTAGTTCCTTGGCATATCTATCACTAGATGACCAGAAAGAATTGACAACCTGTTGGAATGGAGAGCATATGCACTTCTAAGATTGTATTGCTTTTTCTGGCTTCTGTTGCTACTGATGCAGCCAGAGCATGTATAATGCTTTGTTTGATGAATATATTTTGTCACTAGCATGTGCTTTCATATTGTTTGCTCCTCTACAAAGCCGTATTGATGTTTTTGGGTAAGGCAACTAGAACTCGTGTGGGTGAATCTTCATCAATACAGTTTCTTGAAAAAGGTCCAAAGAGGGACAATAGGGATTAAGACATCCCATCGAGAAAATGAAGTAGCAAAAGACAGCAGTATTTGACATGAGGCTTTTGCAAGTTCAAGTGGAGTGGTATAACTAACTTTTTGCGTGCATGCAACTTGATGTCCTCCATCCTAATATTTTTTTTTTTTTTTTGGTTGCAGAGCGAGCTAGAGAACTGGCAAATATAGTAGGAGGAGATGCTGTTCCACTTGCTGAACTAGAGAGCTTCCACCCCGAAGATGGCATGATCCTTGCGAATGCAACATCTATAGGGATGCAGCCGAACATTGATGATACCCCCATTCCACAGGTATTACTTTCCATAAATGATGGTAGCAATTGTATGCGTCTGTTCTATTACGTAGTATGCATACCCAGAGAAGCAGCTTTCTCTGTATATTTCAGGATACTAAGAGTCTGAGGCATATGAGCTCCTTGAACTATGAAAAGATTTTCGACCAATCCGTATTGCTGATCCAGGCTGGTTTTCCACTTCAATTTTTACTGGTTCAGGCCAATTCTGGAAAGATTGAAACTCAACATTTGGCTTTTGCAGTCACTCGTATTACTCTCTGCCAATAAATGTCTTTCTAGAATCCAGATTTGGCATATGAAGAAAAGGGAAATGCAACTTTAGGCTGGAATTAATTGTTTCTAGTTTAATTTGTTGACAAGGTCGTATGATGAGCTGTTGGGGTCATAGGAGTCTATTGTCAGAATCTGAGGCATCAAATTTCTTAGTGCATGCAGAATCTAGTGACTAGAAACCTTTTCAGCATTTAGGTGTATCCCTGTGTAAATCATTGACAAATACTGGCAAGAAATTTTTGCAGAAAAAGCAAAAACTGGACCTGTTAGTTCTATCGAGTCAGATGCAAAAATTATTTCGTCACTTCTGCTGTTAGATGTGTGGACTGGACCCCTTTTTGGGACAGCAGGGAGGGGGTGCTTGTGTTTGCCCGGCTGATGACATCTCTTGGTTCCTTCGTGCCTCTTTTTTTTTTTCGGGGGGGGGGGGGGCTCTATTTTGTGCTGTGTTAACTCGAGTTTTTGTTATATTAGAGTCTTGTATGCCACCATGTTCCTCCAAGGCCTCCCTGTTGTACTTTTGTAACATTATGAGTGGATTTGAATGTGCTTAATATTTGGTCTAGGGATAACTGAAACTTGTGTTTTTCTGAAGGTAAGAAAACAAAGTTCAGGCTGATCCTATTAACCTGTTTCATTATTGCAGTTTTGGAAAACTGAGTGGCCGTTGGTTTTGCAGCATGCTCTAAAGCATTATTCCCTGGTCTTTGATGCTGTCTATACTCCGAAGATCACCAGACTATTGAGGGAAGCAGAACAGTCAGGAGCCACTATTGTTACTGGGGTGGAGATGTTCATCGGGCAGGCCTATGAACAATACGAGAGGTTCACTGGGTTGCCTGGTATTGTATTATCCCGCTATTTAGATTCCCAGAATTCTGATTTATTCCAGATTTCTCGAATCTTGATGGGTTTAATGAGTTGTCGCTAATTTCCTTGTCACAGCACCAAAGGAGTTGTTTAGGAAAATCGTGACAGATCATTGGGGTTGGTTTTGGTAAGGCTGCTGTGGCATTGTCTTTTTGCCTTTTGATTTTGTGCACTGCCTCTGAAGTCAATGCTTATCCTTGTAGGCCGTTGTTGAACCCCTAAAAGGTCATCCATTTGAAGACACAGAATTTCAGGTTTCTTTCTTCTTCCCTTGTTTTTTTTTGAGAAAAAATTAAAGATAACAGACTTTGAAGGAACATAATGTATTTTCTCATTTCTATCTCATTTGTCAGTTAGCCTTGGAAACCTTGGTAGCGTTTCTACAATCAGTTATCCTGTTTCTAAAATCATCGTTTCCATTGAAATGAAAAGGCTATCTTGAATATATAACTGTCATAAAATTTTACAGCGCTTGTAAGGTTCGTGAAAATTCAACTCTTTTGCTTTATGCTTGAAAATGTTGAGATGGTTGTGCACTAAATCGACTAATGCAGCCTTTAAGGGCTTCACTTGAAACCTGTTCGGGAGTGAGACCTTTAAATCAGAGCATCTTTGAGTTATAGAGGGAGTAGTAGCCTAGTAATTTTAATTTCTTTTCAGGCAAATCCCAGCTTTTCCACGACTAATGATGTTAGGATTCCTAGCTGTAATAGAGATCTCAGAATGATTAGTCTTGGTTTCCCGTGACTGATAATTGAGCAAATGCCATAAATTCAACTATTGCTTATGCTGCATGTGACTAACATCAAGTAAAATCTATATGCCGATGTAATTGACCCAAACCTCAATTGTGGTGATGAGTCATGTTAGATGGGTCCAACACTTTTCTGACAACCTTTCTCAGTGTGTCCCAACTTTCGCTAATTGTTACTAATGAATCTTAATAGTTAAGGGATGAAGGTTTATAGATGATTTGGGCTCATTTAGCAGAACCATAGCATGCTTCTATTTTAACTGAAGTAGCGAGAGTCCTGTCTCCTTTTTCCTTTCTGGGAAGATCCCCCCCCCCCCCCTTCGCGGTGGGCATTCAAATTGTTCTTACGCCCTTTTCTTTGGGGATTGGGGGGAGGCTCCAATTCTCCAAATGCCTCTGCTGGGTTTTCTATTTTAGCTCTCTTGTGCAGAAATTGGTCCTCTATCTGGCCGTCCACAACAGTTAAACGTGGCCAGATGTGTGCTTAGTAAGCAATTAAAAGCAGCTCCACTGGAAGAGCACATAACTACAAATTGATAGGTAAACTAAGTCTACGGACCCAACTATGTGAAAACCCTTGCCTCTTTTTTCCCTCTCTCGCAACACCCTCTCTTTTCCCCTCGAAAGGACTTAATATAGGTCCTCATGCAAACTTTACTTGTCTTGAGTGTTACTGAGCAGTGAGCACAGCTACCATCGGGGTTCAACCCGCCCCCCCACCCCCCCAAAAAAATGAGGCATAATTTCTTGTGAGAAACTATGCAGGCGGCCAAGGAGCTACTGAGCCTAGTGGAATCTCCTCTCTGGCCTTGCTTTCACCTTCTCGTATTTGCCTAGTATCAGGCCTAAGTTGAGGGAGGTCCCACTTACCCACCCAAAAATAACGGGAAAGACAATCACAAGCTGCCTGATCTGTATTTGCTTTTGAAAGTTACGTGTTTCTCATCTGGTTATTCGACCTTTTCCTTTGTAACAGGCAACAGAGCTGTGTTGAGGGAGACTGGATTATATTTTTTTGCTTGCTGTTGGAGGCTTCTGTTTGCACTAACCTGTGCAGCCAATTGCAGTCATTTTAGTTGTTAGTTGAATCAATGTATGTCCTTGAAACTTGTCTATGTTGTCCACAATGTAAAAAGATTCTCTGTCGAGCCCATTTGCTGTTATATATTCATTTGATTGATCAGCAAGCACTAACAACTGAAATCGATTTGGGCTCCTTTTTGGGTTGTCAAAGATATTACTTGGGACTTTCCTTTTCTATTTCACGTCTTCAATATCCAATTTAATAGGAGATATATTAGGGATATAAATGTGAGTTTATTTTTGGCACAATTAATATAAATATCAGGCATAGGCTCTCAGGTTGGGTGAGTCGTTTGACTGCCAAATTTCACATGATATCAGAACATTGGTTCCTAACCTGAAATCTAAAATGTTTATTTATTTATTTATTTTTTCACTGCCTTCCTCTCCACGCAACTCATGACAGAACCCTAGCCACCATCTTCTTCTCCTTGCTGGCTGTTCGTCCCTACCTGCCAGGGTTGGCTCTAACATCACAGATGGCTCCACGCCATCCATCCTCACACTGCCTTCAATCTCAGACAGGTGGAATTCCAAGCACCGAAATCGAATATGGATCAGCCAAGATGCAGACTTGCGGGTTTTGTCTTTCTACCAACACCACCACCACCAGTCCATAGCCTCGATCTGGCGTTGTCACAAGCACACGCTGGTGGTTTGTCACTCCTCTCGCCAAACATATGGACTGTGAACGTCACAACCTACGTCATGATAGTGCTCACCGATGATGATTATTTGTTGTGGCGCGCACAGTTTTCTTTCTTTGCCATTATGCATCAGATTAGTGGCATGTTCGATGGTATGGTTCCTGCAACCTCTTCGATTTTAACATGTATGCATGGTCTATAGCAACCCAATCCCAGCCATCATTATTGGGTCCTTGTTGATCAATTAGTTCGTTCATGGATTTTTGCAACTATTTCAAAGGGTTTGTTATGTGAGGTGTGTGATTTGATTCATGCGTTTGATATTTGGAAACGACTAGAACATCGTTTTAATATGACTAGTCTTGCCCATACTCTTGATTTAAAATGCATGCTGACGAACTTGTCCAAAGGGTATAGTCAGTCCATGGAGGACTACTTGCAAATTGTTAAGACTATTGCTGACTCTTTAGCTGCAATTCAATCACAGGTGTCTGACTTAGAATTGTTACAATACACAATTGTTGAATTACATCACCAGTGTCTGACTTAGAATTGTTTCAATACACAATTGTTGAATTACAACATTCTTTGCAATGTGACGGGTTTCTTATTGCAGTTACCTGGTGCTCACTCGTTTGATGATCCATGCTCCAAGTTGATTTTCTTTGAGCAACAATCCAAATCCACCAATGATCGTCATGTTCCTAATCATCAAGCGTTTGTCGCCATTATCGGTACTTCATATTTACGGGATGCAAGTGCTACTAAACAATTCCACTCCAGTAACAAGGGCGTTATAACAAGAATAATAATAGGAATAACAATAGAGAATCAACATCAATTAGGTTCTTCCTGGAGTATGTCTGCAGGTTCTGTTTTACGTGATTTTGTTGTTTCGTTGTCTAATACTTGTTGCATTATCACTTCTTGTAGTAATCAGAGTGAAGGGATTTTAGGATCTCAAACTAACGTCATTTGTCAGATTTTTCACTTTTCAGGGCATGTTGTTGACATTTGCCCTAATCGTTAACATCCTCATCAGCAACCAGTGCTTCCCGTGTATGCTACATTCCATACTACTGATGTTGGTGAACAAGTCTGGTATCCTGATTCAGCTGTGACGTCTCACATGACGCTCGATGAAGGTAATTTACTCTCTAAAACTCTTTACTCTAGTTTAAGTCTTGTTAAGGTTGGTAATGGTACTTTGCTACCCATTTCTAGCATTGGCAATCTTAAGCTTGGCACTCCATCTCGGCCTCTTGGCCTTAATTCTATCTTGAATGTTCCTCAACTTCGTCATAGTCTCATGTCTTTCAAACAAATGTGTCGGGATAATAATTGTATTGTCATTTTTAATGATTCTTGTGTTTGGTTTAAGGACAACCCCAGCGGTGAAGTCCTATTGCAGACATCTAGTGTGGGCAATGTCTATCCTATTCGTGTTGCATCGGGTCACATTTATGTCAATATTGTTATTAGGGAGTCTGGGGATAGTTGGCATCCACATCTTGTACACTATGGAGCTTCTGTTCTTAATTCTCTTAGTAAATTTAATCTTATTTAGTTAAACACTAAGTTTGATAATAATTGTACGACTTGTCGATTGGCAAAGTTGCATAGACTTCCTTTTGAGTTGGTTGAGCATAATGTTGTTTCTCCTTTGCAATTAGTACATTCAGATGTTCGACAATCACCTGTTTTGTCACATCAAAAATTCAAGAATCATGTCTCATCTATGGATGATTTTTTTGGCTTTGCTTGGATTTATCCTATGAAGCAAAAATCAAAATTCTTCACCCATTTTTGCAATTTTCATGCCTTAGTTGAAAACCTATTTAACTGTAAGATCAAAATGTTTCAAAGTGATGGGGCTTTGGAATTTGACAATTCACCCATAAAAAGTCATTTCTTAAAACACAGCATTTATTTTCAAAAATCATGTCCTAATACAAAATAGTAAAATGGGGTTACAGAATGTAAAAATAGGCATCTACTAGAAATGACTTGTGCTTTTCTTATGGGTGTCTCTGTGTAATAGCCTGATCCTAAATCATGTTTATTTATTTAATTAAGTCATGTTATTAATTTTTCAGAGTTATTTATCTCATTTAATCTTCCCGGATGGAAGAATTCATTTTGGGTTTCACTTTGCAATTCGAGTTTCATTTATCGAAAAATTTTAGGAAAATTGATAGTAGGCATCGATAATTATGGTTTAAGAGATTAAATTATTATTGTTTTTTCAATCAAAAATTTAAATTCGAGCTATGAAAAATTTCAATCGCATAAAATGTATTTTTTGAGCCCAAACTCAGTTAGGCCCAATTCCGGCCCAACAATCTATTACTTCATTTTTCTTAACCATGCAATATTGAGTGTGTCTAATTTTCATTGGCTTAAGGTTCATTTTGGTAGATATAAGCATAGCCAAGGAAATTTGGCTCATTTTCATCCAAGTAAAACAAACCAAAAACATCAAAGCTCTCATTTCTCCCTCTCTTTCCTCTACCTCACGGCAGCCCCCTACCACCACCCATGGTGGCTGTTTTTTGCCACCAGCCGCCACTCCCAGCCACCATGCCCAACTCCTACCACCAACAAACACCACCTCAATCTTCATCTATTCAAGCACAAAGTGAGTAACATCCTCACTTTATCTTGTTGATTTGATTTTGTTTTGGATTTTGATTCTTGTTTTTGTTTATTAATTCTGTTGTTTTGATGCAATCAAGAGTTATTTTGATGTTTTGTTGGTTGGATCATCTTGAAAGAAAGAAAAGATGGAGGTTGTTTATGTTGATGCAAGTTTAGGGTGTAATGATGGGTTTTGATTGTTTTAAATGAGATTTTGTGATCTTTGGTGAGTATAAATATGTTTATGGTGATTCATATAAGTTAGAGGGTGATTTTTAATGGGTGGTTATGTGAAGAAAAGATTGCAATATGGGCTGTTATGCTGTAAACAGACCCCAAAACAGGGGTGAGTTTGCGAATAAACTGGTAATAATCGGTGCATGAGAAAATTATGATTTTTGGTGGCCTGATATCTCAATGAGTTAGCTTTCAATAGGCTTTGGAATTACTCAATTTCGAGTTGTGTGGACAAAGTTATGACCAATTTACTAAAGACTACGCAGAATACATCGAAACTGGGAGCATTTGTGAATAGGGGACTTTATGGAAAAACTGGTATTGATTGGGTCATTGAAAAATTGTTCTTTTGGTATGTGGATAGATCAATGAGTTATCTTTGAAATTCCTTTTGAATCACCTTAATCCGAGTTATGTGGAAAAAGTTATGGTCGTTTTACTACAACTGCGCAGATTGAACTAAAATTGTGCACGTCTATGTTCTACCCTAATTTTAGGGACCTTACTATGTGAATCATGCTTTGTGTCATAAATAAAAGTTGTATTGGACATTATGATCTTTTCATATTGGGATTTTACATCTTATTTGGAGGTCGAGAGTGAAAGATATGAATTTTCTAATGCAGACCATCAAACGGTAACATGGGTGAATACAGAAATCGTGACATTTGGAAGTATTTTCAGAAGTTTATATATAATTGTGGGTATTGTAAGGAAATTACAAAGTGTAGTGAGTTTAACAAGTGTGATTATGTATAGAAGCTTACTTGGGTTTGAAAACCGAGTTAAGTGAGCATGAAAATGAAATTTGAGAAGTGGGCTCAATAATAACTCAAATTAGTGTCTATTGGATCAACTAAGGTTATTTGAGCTTTTATAAACCTCACAACACCCCCTCATGGCAATGAACCTTCTATTATCCATTTCAGAAGCATCACACTTTCCTTTATCCATTTTAGAAATATCATAAACCCATATTTCATTTATATCAATTAAATTCTTTTCATTATTACCTCAAGCATTTCCATTTGGTCTATTTTGCTTCAATTTGTTGTATTTCAAGTTCAATAACCCTAATTGATTTATTAAAATCAGTTCATTTGGTTTAACTTGTCTTCTATTGAATTATTGGAATGGTAGAAGTCTTTTTAAATAAATCAATTTCCATTAAAATTACAAATTATGTCAGTGAATATGGTTTACTAACTACATTTACCTATAATTACATTTCTTTAGCAGAATCGGGGCCTAGTCTATAGTTTTCATTGTGCATAAGTATTATCAAGTGGAATATCATTTTAAAAACTTCAGGTACGTCCATTGCCTGTATCTTTACAAATTAGAGTGTATTTATCAACATTATCATGTTTTGGTAAGTACATTAATGAATCAGTTTACACAGTGATTTATCAGTTAATTAGTGAGCCCGTCAATTATCATCTATAGGGCATTCGCCCTTCAGTTACCCGCGCCACTTCAGGCTAGGTCCCCGATCGGCTTGGCAGGTGTACACCTATCCATAGATTGTAACAGTATCAAGGGGTTCACTATCAGATAATAATTAGTAATGCAGTTTTATATTCATCTCATTCCCTGTTTTGACTTTAAATGAATGGCAAAGCGGGTCCAACCAGTGTTTCAATGATCAATTAACAATTTAGGAATGCATGTACTGAGTTTCGGTTCACAGTTCAAAATGTTTTTCATGTTTTGTTTTAGGCAAATGCTTAGAGAATCGTCTTCATGATAGTAAACCAGCGGAAAAGAATAAGTTGAGCAAGGAAATCTGGATGGATCAACACTAACACAATGTATGCATATTTTTAGAGCCGTATATTGAAATCTTCAGTGGATGGAGATGCAGATTACATGGTGAATTGTTTTTATTATGGTGTAAAACCTTATATTGGTTAACAGTTGATTTTATATGGATTGATCAGGTGTGTATGTGTATGATTGAAGCTATGCTTACGTGTGTTATTTATGGCACTCATGTTTCAAGCCTTATCCTTTTGGACGACGGTAATGCCCATATCATTGGATTGTCTAGATTATAATTAAGGGATTTATTAAGGAAAATACAAGTAATGAAACATGTTTAATTTGGGGGCATTACACTCTGTTCCTGTAACATATTAAGTTGATGCAGTTTATGCTGCTGTTTATACTATTAATCGCTTACCCATCCCTATTCTGCAAAACCGGTCCCTGTTTGAGGTTTTATTTCAGAAAATGCCCAATTATAACTTTTTAAAACCTTTTCGATGTGCTTGTTTTCCAAATCTTGTGGCATCTTCTGCAAATAAACTCAAGCCTAGATTAGTTCAATGTGTTTTCTTAGGATGTGCCCTGTATTATAAAGGTTATTGCTATTTGAATTCCAAAGCTAGTCGCGTTTATGTAAGTCGTGATGTTCAGTTTCATTAGTGGTCTTTTCCCTACCCTACATTGTGCCATTCTTCTTCACATGTCTCTAAGATTTTTTGTTTTTTTTTTATATCCAAAGGAGGTCCTTCGTCTCACCTCCTCTGCGTCTCCCACTATCTTACCCATTGGTGAGTCTCTTGCATTAGCACCTTTGTGCCCTTTGTCTTCTATTGCTTCCCACCTAGTTCCATCCTTGGTGTCTTTGTCCTCTCAATCCACCACTGCTCGGGCTCCCACATTGCCATCCACATCTAGTTCCACGCATAGTACTGCTGTACGCCTTACTCCCTCTCCTATGCACACTGTGCCGTCCCCTACCCACGATAATAGCCGTCTCGGTGCGTCCTCATGTGATCGTCATTCTGGGTCTGACCAGTCTGGTTCTGTTTCCATGCCCTCTCCTGTGTCTGTCCCTGAGTCTTCCACCATTTGCTCCACTAATGTTCACCATATGTAAACTTGGTCTAAGTTGGGCATTGTTTAGCTCAAACGTATTTTCTCCTTGTCCACCTGTCTTACTAAGATTGAGCCTACCACTTTCAAAGAAGCTTCCCAACATGCTAAATGGCGAAAGGCTATGTCTGAGGAAAACCATGCTTTAATTGCTAACAATACATGGGACTTGGTACCATTTCAGCCTCAGCAAAACTTGGTTGGTAGTAAGTGGGTTTACATGGTGAAATACAAATCTGACGGCACCATGGAGAGATACAAAGCTTGATTAGTAGCCTAGAGTATTCACCAACAGGCAGGTATAGACTATCATGAGACATTCAACCCCGTTATCAAACAGGCCACTGTTCATTTAGTCCTCTCTCTTACTCTTTCTTTTGATTGGCCACTTCGTCAGTTGGATGTTAAAATGTGTTCCTTCATGGATATTTGACTGAGGAGGTCTATATGAAATAACCACCAATGTTTGTTCATCCCAATAAGCCTGACAATGTCTGTCATCTTAAGAAAGCCATTTATGGGCTGAAACAAGCCCCTTGGGCTTAGTTTCATCATTTCGACAACTTTTTGCTGTCTCATGGTTTCATCTGTAACACGTTTGATCCTTCCATGTTTGTTTACCGCATTGGTAGTTATACTCTGATTCTTATCCTCTATATTGATGACATCATATCTACTGGGAGTACTACTTCTATTATGCATCCCTTCATTGCAATTCTCTCTCAGCAGTTTGCAATGAAAGATTTGGGTGACCTTCATTACTTCCTCTACATTCAGGTGGTTCATTTGTCTTTGGGCATTCTTTTTACGCAGTAGAAAAATGTTCTTGATTTACTTTATAAATTTCAACTACAAACTATTCAGCCTATTAGGACGCCTTCTACTACACAAACCACTTTATCCCTTCATGATGGTGAACTACTTACAAATCCTTCTCAGTACAGGAGTAAGGTAGGTGTTTTACAATATTTGGCCATGACACGACCTGATATTGCATATTCATTTCATGCAGTTTTCTAATTCATGCATGCTCCTTGTACCACTCATATACTTGCTGTTAAGGGTATTTTCAGGTACCTACAGGGCACACTGGATCATTGTCTCTTTCTATGCCCTTCTACTGAGGCATCCATTATTGTTGCTTACTCTAACGTGGATTGGGTTGGTTGTAAAGACACTTGTTGTTCAACTACTTGTTATGCATTGTATTTTGGACCTAACCTATTCCCTGACTCTCCAAGAAGCAACCTACGGTATCTAAATCCTCCACTGAAGTTGAATATCGTGCTCTCAGTTATACAGTCGCTGAAACAGTTTGGTTACGCAAGCTTTTGTTTGATGTTGGAATCCACTTACCACCCCTACTCGCTTCTATTGTGACAATGTGAGTGGTACATACATGACTGCTAACCCTATTCAGCATGACCGGAGCAAGCACATAGCCGTGGATTATCATTTTGTTCTAGAACATGTTGCTCATGGAGATCTCATTGTTTGTTACGTCCCTACTGGCTCTTAAATTGTTGGTATTTTCACTAAAGGTCTTACTTCTCAACAACTTTTGTATTTAAAGTCCAAGCTATCCATGCGACGCCCTGATTAGTTTGAGGGGGCATAATGGGAGATATATTAGGGATATAAATATAAATTTATTTTGTACACAATTAATATAAACATCAGGCATATGCTCCCAGGTTGGATGAGCCGTTTGACTACAAATCACACATAATTGTTCATCTAAGACATGGTTACGTTATAAATCATTTTACGCTAAAACACTGATGTCCCCCTTCCCCCTCCCCCCCGCCCCAAATACTTGTGGGTGGATTTGAATTCTTTATGGTTGGAAGGAGAATTTGAAAACTTCTGGGAATCTATAGTGTTGCTGCCATTGCACTTTCCACTTTTTCTTAAAAGATGCCATTGCAAGGTTCTTGCATGATACTACTACTTCTTAAAAAAGGATTATTGGATGATAGTAATCTCAACTTTGTAGGTAGGAGTGTATTCAAGTTGAGTCAATCTCGGCTCGGCTCGTGAGGTCATATTCAGGCTCAAACTCGACTGTGGACTTGGCAAATTCAATACCATCAAGCTCAAGCACAGCTCATCTGAAGGCTCAAGCCTTACATCAGGTTGTCGAAGGTTGGCTTGAGATTCAAGCCTAATATTTGCTATTCCAAGCCTCAATGCTTTGAACCTAAGCTTGAATTATTCAAGACTCAGACAAAAGCTTGTCTTTTAGGACTTAGATATAGGTTATTTTAAATTTTGAATGTATAGTTAGTCCATCAAATAAAAACAAAAGAATTGGAGAGTGTACTTAAATTTGTGTGGCCATAGGACAATTATAGTTGTCTCTTAGCATTGATAGTTAATGAATTACTAAAAATCATTAGTCAATGGGTGATAAAGTACAGAGTGTAAGCTTTCATAAGTTGCAGAATTGCTCTAACTTTGCCTTTACATGATCATGTGACATGAATAGGTGAAAAGTTTAAATTGTAAAGAGGTGAAGGAGGAGAAAGGAGAGAAAGTTTGGATTCGTAGGTAAAACCATATTATATTACTGTGACAGTGTGTCCATCAATAGTAGTTGTTAATCAAAGCAATTACATTTACAAACAAATTTTAAATATTCTAGACCCTTCCTGGGTTCGTTGAAGAATCATCTCAATGTGATGTGATTACGTGTTTGATATGTGTTTTGATATCAATGCACATTTGCTATAAAGAAAAAGTATGATTAGATCTTATTTACACAAATGCTTGAATGTTGTCTATGCGGTTAGCTACTTATAAGTAACATGCTTAACAAGATCATCAGGTATTTGACTACTTAGAGCTTTGAAATTTGGAGTTCAACTACCTTGAAATCTTATTTTAAAGGACCTTAGCTGACCTATTAGAAATGGACCTTTATCAAGGTCATAGAATTCATACAATTTGAATTAAGCTTAAATTGACTTTAATGGTATGATTATTTTTCTAAGTGTAGAATTTGCACATCTATTTGGTAAAGTCTAAATTATTCGTAAATATGCAATTTTAATCATAAGGAGACATACCATAAATTTTGGTACAAAATTTTTTCATCGTATGCTTGAAATATGACTATGTGTTTTGTCATTTAAGAGAATGTATTTATCACAATGTGCTTATATGAATTAATTAAATTTATTATAATCTAGTTACCTAGGGTATCTTGCAAACCATCCAATTGTACTAGCTTCCAAAAGCAAGATTAACTTTATAGTTTTTGATAATACTAGTATGGACTCGTGCTTTGCACTTGTATTGTAATTTTGAAAAATATTTTTAAAAATTAACATTTTTGTTTGAATAGTGACAAAATTTTATAATAATTTCATAGAATATCTACTTATTGAGGAAACAACATTGACATTACTACATTTTCACCTTTTGGGGGAATGTCAATTTGTAGACTGCTACATTTGTACACTCATAAAATAATTTTTATGGACATAAAACCCACATCTATATGTCATTAGAACAGGGATATATTATTCCAACTTGTCCAATATGGACGATGTTATCTCTTTCTGTTGGTGAAATGATAGCTTGAGCATATGATAAAGATGTTCTTCATCCTGATAGCAAAATGTCGTCAGATAATAAAAAGTTAAAAGGCTACCAGAAGCAACATGCTAAAAAATTATTTGTACACACAAGGCATAAAACCAAATTAAACAAAAAAGAATGTTCAAAAGTAATCTAACATAACGTCCTTTTGAGCTCTATCAAGGATAAATGCACAAATCTTCTTGATCTGACAAAGGGGTAAAGGTAACCATTAGGCTCAAAACATGTAAAAACAAAAACAAAGTAGAGCACATATTCAAAATAGACAAAATTATTTGACATACAAAAAATAAACAACTTTTTGTTGGGATAAAAGCCTTGCCATTCTACATAACCAAGTGAAGACAAATTAAAAGCCACAAATCAACATCATATAAACTAAAGAAGGATGAAGGAAACAAGTTCCCTACAGAGAGGGGGAGGGGGAATGCAACAACTATTCATTGAAGATATTATGAGTCATATGAATCTCCCAAGAAAATTCCAAATTACAACCAAATGACTTAGTCAAATAACACAATACAAAGTGACAAACCACTACAAATGCATATAGATTGGAATTTGAGGGTAAAGGGGGAAGATAAGGGGAAATCACTAATATAGAAGGTAGCAGTAAGAGGGCATAGTGCAATGAAATTACCTGTGAATGAATCTTGTACAATGCACAGTCAAATTACAGTAGCAAAATTATCACTTGGTCGACAAATAGCAACATGAGGTTGACCCCCCTCTGTTTGGTCTTCTTCAGCAGACATTAAAGGTGTTTAACACTTCATGTCTCAATTGCCATTCTAATAATTTTGCTCAATTTGAATACTCAAATTTTAACTTAATATCTATAACCTTGTGTAAACACCTCTAGCTCCAAAGGACAATTATAAAAGAAAATCTAGTGGATAATTGGTACAAAAATTCAAAGTCCAAGAGATATATTAACTTAAGGCAAACAAAAATTGAATCTATAAATAGAATTGGGAACTATAACCGCTTACCCACTTTTTTACTTACTTCTCGATCCTTTTTCATAATCGATATCCTGAATATAGTGAAAAAATAAACTAAATTAGAATTGAACATCAAAATCAAAATCAAAGAACATAAAAATGATATTAAACCAAAAGTCACCAAAATCAAAACAACTTTAATCCAAAAAATTACGCAGGTATTGGTACCGAAAATTGTTCATCCATAGATTCAGCAAAAAATATTTCAAAAATGCAATTAAAAGCTCTAACTACAAATTCGAAGCTAAATTTAGGGATTTTAATTCTGAGTTTTTGAAAGTAATTAACTCATTAGTAGCATTTGTCTTGAAGGGGAAAGAATAAAAAAAAAATAGAAAGAGGCGAGCAAGCAGAGTTTGCTTTGAAACGAACAATTTTAGCAAGGAAGCTATGGACTGGAAGAAGAGACAATTGAAGAGAGGAAGAAAAATCATGGAGCATGGACCAAAGAGGAGGAAAGAGGGACATAGAAGTGCTGAAGTGGAAACAATGTTACAGGATTTGATTTTTGTTTTTGGATGACATGGGCAGTTATGGGGCGCCGAAATGATAAGATGTGTCTTTGTGTGTGTGTGTGTGTGAGAGAGAGAGAGAGAGAGAGTGAGGACGAGAGACATGCCACCGGAAGTTACTTTTACCTTTATGAGTGAAGTTTTAGGATTATTATTTTTTTGATCCAACGATCCTAATTTGAGACAAAAGCTTGATCAAGGACATCAATTCACTTAAATTCCAAAATTCACTTTGGCTTCAGAATATACCAGTTATGAAAAGATTAGTATTATGTACAGTAATAGATAATAGCTGGTAACATTTGAGATGCTTAGAAAGCAGATTTAAACATATCTCAAATCAAGCAAAGCCTAAAAGCACTGTTCTTGAAAGGGGCAAATGTAGTTAACTATAAAAGAATTGGAGAATGTTAATATCAAGCTTTGGATGAGTGGTTTATGCCTTAGCAAATAAGGGACATGATAGCTAAGGCATTAAATGAAGCTGGAGAACCACCTTCCCGTGACATAGGACGCTAAGAACTAACTTACTAAATACAGAAAAAGTAAACGGGCGTCAAGGCCCTTGAACCAGCTGAAAGGGTTGTTCAACGGTCTAGGACTGGATCGGATCCACTTGGACTGAAGAGCGGACCTATTCCAAAAGGAGGACCAAGGACAGGTCCAAAGTCTACCAGACTTGGACCGAATCGGGGAAGCCTTAATCGAATTGAGATTGGACCGGTTTTGGACGTGCCCTAGACTCAAATGGGCCTTTGTATGAAATGGACGGACCAATTTTGCAAATTGCGTGATATGGTCCTGTTGTAAGCCTGTAATGAAAAGGCCATAAAAGTGTGCCACATAAATTGGGTAGGTTGTATAAAATGGGTGGGCTCCTCTATTAAAAGGCCATAAAAGTGGGTTTTTGCCTGTTTGCTCGGCCTTTTTATCAATTATCCATAGTTCATTGGCTTCATTCATATTTTTTTACTCCATTTGTGGTCTAACTTGCATTGGGTACATGCTTGCATCTTTGTATTTCATTTAGAAATCAGTAGGTTACAATATGCATTGCCCATAAAATCCCATCATCAATTCCATTCACAATCACCATTTTCATGCTCATGTTGTCATAGTGTCATGCATACACATTTGACTTTTTATGATCACAAACCACAACCTATTTCAAAAAGTTAGTTATGTAAGTACATAACTAAGTTACCAAACCAATGCAACTGCAACCATCTAAAGCAACTCCCGAAGTATAAAATTTAATACATAACCAACTAAAGTTAAGAGTTAATTACATAACCAAAAGTCCAAAGTCTTAAGTCTAAAAGTACAAAAGGCACAATTCTAAAATTGATTGATTGATAAATGGAGATAACGCCTTTCAAATGTTCAATTAATTCTTCAAGTAGTACGTGAAAATAAATGAAAGATTGAGTTAGTCAATAAAAAATCAACAAAATAATTTATTGAACAAGAAGAAGAAGAAGAGTCAACAAATTAATTTATCGAAGTTACCTCAATATTAATCATTCAAAATATCACCCACACCAATCATGTTATGCTTAAGACTCAACTTATTAAGGTCTAAAATGATCAAAATAAAAAGAACAAAAACTTAAAAGTTAGAACATGTAATCATGTAATAAAGTAAATAAACTAAACTAAAAAAGAAATGAACAATCGAAGATTAGCCTTTTCAAGGTCAACTCATCAAAGTATTCCTACAAATCCATCCTAGTGTTTGGTTAAAGCCAATCTAGTGTACATAAAAGAGCTTGGACCATCTTTTGACAATCACAATTCAATAAAGTTTATAAATTAACAAAAGTTAAGTAAATTATAGATTTATAATACATATAAAGATATGCATTAATAAAGTTAATTACCTTTGGGCGTTAAAGAAGCCCTAAAGGTATCAAAAGTGTGTCCAACTGAACTAAATGTCGGCTTTGATGCAACCATAGAAGCAGGCACAACCGAGGCATCACAACCCATAGGAGTAACCACGGGATATCATGGGCCATGCACTTTCCACCAGTCCAGCACATCATCTCCAATTTCATCCTATTCAATTTCCTCATTCAGGTAGTCTTACAACTCTATTTTGATGATTCCTCTTCCTTTATTTGGCCCCTTTAACTTCTTTATTAACTCTTGTGAATAAGAGTTGGATCTAGTGGATGCATACCACTCTCAACTTTAGTTTGTGCACCACTGCTTTGCCCACTTTTAGGAGTTAATGGCTTATGCAATTGCCAATACTTGTCAGACGAAACTTTTACTTTCTCCTTCACTTTTAAAGCGATAGCACTATTTTATATTTCACCAAACAAATCACAAAGTGAAAGCTCAAGACCTGCTATATTGTATCTAGGATCAAAGGTGGGAGCAATATGTACCAAGGGGTTCATTTGCTCAGGTGTGTCAAAGTAGTCAGCATATTTCATCCTCATCCTCTTAGTAACTTCTTTAAAATGTGTGACTCTAGGTCTAATCTCCTCAATTTCCTCACTGTCCTCATCATTAGCATCAATGGTCACAATAGCTTGCTCCAAGTGTTTCAACATAGTATGAATAACCACAGTCCCAAGGAAAAGCAGGTTGGATGTCATATATAAAGTACTAGACAAACGCAAAGTAACATTATAGAAAACCTCCACAAATGCTAACAAATGTTTCACTCATTTCCAATCATTAGAATTATGAGGTCTGTTTGTTTCATCATCTTTTGCTAAATCCACATTATAGTATGGGTCTCTTTCGCTATACCTTGTAAATGCATGATGATACACCAAAGTAGTGCTAAGTATCTTATAAGTGGATTTCCATCTAGTGGGAACATCAAGAGAGAAAGATGCTTTGCTCTTAATTTTTTCTGCTGCACATTCTTGAAATCTTTGCAACGTCATAAGAAATTCCTAATAAATCACATAGTAGCTCGGACACACTTAACTGACTTCTCAACAACCTTCTCACCATCCCATGCAACTAAATCAATCATATGAGCAATGCATCTAACATGCAAAATTCTCCACTAGAGAAAAGAAAATGATCATAGCACTTAAATTCACTAATAAGAGTAGTACAAACGGTGCTATTACTCCTAGCATTATCCACATTGACAATTTAGAGGTTAGATTCAAAACCTCAATCCTCTAAAGACTTTCCAAGAGCAAGAGCAATATTATCGCATTTATCACTTGAAATTGCACAAAAATTCAAGATTTTCTTATGCAATTTACTAGGGTTATCAATAATATGGGCAATTATACACATGTAGTTGGTCCTTTGAAGTGAAGCCCTTGCATCTGTTATCACACACACCCTTTGACATGGATGCATATGATATTCTTTCAAACTTCACCCTATTATCCACATACAAATTATAAATGTCTCTTGCAATTGTAATGCATGAAGGCATAGTAAGTATAGGATATAATAAATAGATATCATTTGCCTAAATACCACATTTTCAACAAATCTGAAGGATAACTCATCAATTATGATCATTTTAATTGTAGATTCCATTGCCTCATGAGGATTCAATACTCACGACCCCCTCATTATTTTGATCCTTTTCAAAAATCAACTGAATTTGTGTTTGTTTGCTTTGATTATCTGCGTTATTATAGCACTTAGGAAAATGATTGTTTACACCAAAGTTATGATATTTTTTGCAATATTTCTGCACCTAATTTAGCTCCTAATAACTATGATTTTTAGAATTTTATTTGAGTTTTTTTTATTGTTTTGTAGGTCTTGCAAAAATAAAAAAAAATGAAGAAATTGGTTTTTAAAAATGGAGAAATTGGTTCAAGAGCTAAAATTGAAACAAGACCCAACCCTCGACCCACTCTTCATGGGCCAACACAAAATGAAGAAAAAAAAGGAAAAATAAAAACCACAAAACCCTCGGCCCACTCTCCATGCCCATGACTAGCCTTGGTTATTTTGGGCATCACAACAGGAGAAGGTAGAATATGTTTAGTTTTCATGTTTAATTTATTTTTCTGTTTTACTTTATTTTGCTTTATTTCCATGATCTGAGTGCATTTCTTTTATAATATGGATGGATTAGTATAGACATGCTTCATTTTTGGTGAATTCAGTTGTTTTTTTTTTTTTAAAGTTTAGGCCCAAAAGAGTTCATTTTTGTCTAACTTATGGAAATGACCCTTCTCTTGGTTTCCTGATTAATGGGTGCTTATTAGTGTTCTTTAGGATTCATGTGTAACTTGATGAATAATGTTGAATTTTGAGTATGAAGACCAAAAAAAAGGAACAAAGCATTTAGTGTCTTAATTCGAGGGTAGTTTTGATTGTGTTAATGAGTTTAGTTAATTTCATTAGATAATAATGTTGCATTATTAGTACTTTAAAGTGGCCTAATTTCTTCCCCGTCGCTAAAGAGACGACCCTCAAGTGCTATAGTGATAAGTTGTATGCTTGTAGCATACATATTTTACATTAAAAGTTCATGAACAAGTTTTTGGCACTGTTGTTGGAGACATGGAATGAGATTAGTTCACATTTTCTTTTAATTTGATACTTTCTCATTAGTTGTATCCATATTCTAATTTTGCTGTGTTTATTTCTTTATTAGTAGTGACTTAATTTAGCTTATTTCTTGAAAAAAAAATCCAAAAAATTGAAAAGTTAAAAATTGATAAAAAATTGGAAAATTTAAAAATCCCCTAGAAATTGAAATTTTAAAGTTTTTGAAAATATGGCAATTATCTATTTCCCTCAATATGAGCATGAAGTGTTTTGGCAATATTTTGACTAGATTCAATGACTTTCGTGCTCAATATTTGGATTAATATTTTGAGAAATGGGAAACTTGCCAAGTGATTTTAGAGGACCATAATGATGAATGTCGTGTTCATGTTGAGGTCATGTACCTTGAGGGTTGGGGAAGTTTCCTTACTAAGACTTTGGATGAAATTTAGGATTTCTCGAATATTTAGCTCATGACCACCCTCATTCTCCATGTGCTCCTCTTTCATGTGATTATTGTTATTCCTCTGACCATAATGCCGACTCTTGTCCTCATATTACTTCTATGGACTATAAAATTGATCAAATTGAGCAAGAAATGAAAAGCTATAGAGATTTCATAGAGAACATGATAAGAACACTCAATTGACCAATTCTCAGAGTTGGTTAACGGTCATGTAGAGAGCACTATGCCTATCTCGCATGAAATCAACCTAAGGTAGGACCTACCACATCTGAGGGTTTTTTGTCGGGTGATTTTGAGTCTTCTTACCCTTTGATTATCGAATTTCAAGGTGATACCCCTTTATGTGACTTTAAGAATGACATCTTTTCACCTGTTTTGCATGTGCACAGCCCCTTGAGACTAGCATTTTTATAGACACCCCTAAGGAGGTCATGATTTTCCCTAACCCCGCTGTTGCTCTAGTTTCTCCAGATGAGGGAGATAGATTTGAGATTGATGCTATCTTTAATAATCAGTGTGGCATATTGTTAAGTTGGAGAATAGATTTACTCAGGAGCATTCATTTGAGGAGCCTTATGTTATAAAGTTGAGTGAGGTTACACCTCCTATGGAGCTTGTTGACCGTATTTGTGTTAAGTGTTCCCTTAACTTAGTTCCCGCTCCTCCCATTTTACCCCTTTCTTCCCCTTGAGTTTTCACCCTTATTTAGACCCTCTCAAGTCTACTTTCGTAGAGCCTGAGATTTTTGTACTTGCCAGTCATTGTTTATATCAAACTCTTGATGATATTGACATAAAAAGACTTGAGGATCACATTAAGCTAGAGGACTTGACTTTAGGCCATCCTATGGTAATTGATTCTTACATTATACTTGATTGGTTTTGTCTTGGTCCTCTCCCGTCCCCTCTTAGAGATGTTGGAATCATTTAGGACATACAGACTATCTTAGATAGTCTATGCCTTCATATAGTCACATCATTGTTAGACCATTGACTTGTACGCCTGATTTGGCATATACACATCTCTCATATGATTGGACTGAGAGCTTTGAAAAGCTTAAGAGAGCCTTGAGTTGCATGCCACTTATGTGTTATATTTAGGGTGTACCTCCTGATTCTTACTACTATTTTTGTGAGCATTGTTCCTATTATTGGACAAGTTATTATGAGCCATGATGGGTTTTGATATAAGTAGCAACTTGTGAGTTGTGATGGAGTGGCTGATTCTCCATGGATCTCCTTGACACCATCTAAGTAGTCATTACTTTGGGTACATTCAGTATCCAATATGGTATGATCGCTCCACTCCTTCCCTATTCTCATTTTTCTTTTTTTGCTTTGTTTATTTTCTTGTACATAGTTGTGGATATATAGGATTGTGATTATGTGGGTGATCGATTTTAAGGTGACCTTTGGGATTTGTTGAGCCCAGTTGGCTATGGTCGCTCTTGTTTGTTTTGTGTGTTTTTGTTTATTAATATTGTATTTTATTTTGCAAATATTTGTTAGTGTTTTCTTTGGTTTGGTGTATTGTTTGGTGTCATGGGTTTGTATATCCTTGTGAGTTAATGTTGTTTTTTCCGTTGTGTTGGTTATGTGAGTGCTTTTTGACACTTTAGTTCCCACAATGAGAACATTGTGGAGTTTTGGTATGGGGATGAGGTGCCCACTTGTACATTTTCTTTCAAAAATTTTGAAAAATTTAAAAACATTTTTATTTTCCGTTGGGGAGTTGTGTGTTTTCTTAGGTGATTGTGATCTTGCATTGCTAGGTTATTGAGTTATACGTAAATAGAGTTTGTATGATAAGATACTTAGTTGAGAATGTAGATTCAATGTTTCATAATAACCCCATCTCGTATGTGTGATTTTGGGCTTACTTTGCCCACCTTTTCATGAATTCTTCGAGTTTACTTGCAAAGTTGGCATGTGAATTTTTTGTTTCAAAGTTGCAATCTAAGCTCTTGAGAAAAATACAGAAGAGAAAGGAAAAAAAGCCTAAAAATATGAATGAAAACCAGGGCACCAATGTTCAAGGCTCGAATGTTTGCAAGTCAAATGGGGCTAGGATTTGTGCGTTTTTAGTCTTGAAAAAGAAAAAAGGGAAAACAAGGGAGCGAAGAAGTCAATTAGGCAAGGAAACGGGGATGGTGTTAATGTTAGCAGCTTGATTCATAAGGATTGATACACATTTGCACATGCATTAACGTGTACATATCCATTGCATATTGGTGTGTGAGATGAAAAATGAGAATCGGGATTCATCTTGTGACTTAGATATGTTTTGATTGTATATTCTATCTATATATAGTTTGATGACTTTGTTACTAGGGTGATGCAATTACCCTAGTTATATACATAATTTCTCCATTACTTATATATGAGTGCATGTTTTGCAAAACCAAAAAAGATTTTCCTTTGTTTTTGAAAAGATTGTTGATGTATCTCTCAAAAATTCTCATGAGGCCTCACTCGTCCATTTGAAAAACGGAGAGGTTTAAAGGACTTGTTACATATGCTAAATGCAAACTGTAATTCCTATGAAAATGAGTTAGAATTTTAGTTTTCCTATTTTTCATTTCTTTTTAGGTAGTTTAGTTTGTTTTACTCAAGCATGAGCAAAGTCTAGGTATAATGGCATTTGTTTACACCAAAATTATGACATTTTTTACAATATTTCTACCCATAATTTAACTTCTAATAATTATGATTTTATATTTTTTATTCCAATTTTTATTATTTTGTAGGTCTCAGAAAAATAAAAAAATTAAGAAATTGGTAAAAAAAAAAATGGAGAAATTGGTCCAAGAGATGAAATTGAAACAAGGCCCAACTCTTAGCCACTCTCCACAGCCCAACAAAAAATGAAGAAAAAAAAAGGAAAAATAAAACCCCAATACCCATCCCCATCTCATGTGAACTATCTACTCCCCCTTTTACTTTCTATCTCCTATTCTCCATCAGGCCCCAATACTTCCCCCTCTTCCTTATCTTCTTCGAAAACCATCAAACTCCATCTTCACCATCAGCGAATGCCGGTACTAGCTACACGCATCACCACCAGCCACACCCATACCATCATATGTGCACCTTAGCAATAGCAAATTCGCTCCATTGGCATCAACCATCCACATCCATCTCCACCATTCATCATCGTCAAATCGGATGACTCAAATTGATGAAGGAACCGACTTTGAGGCATTTATAAAAGCAAGGGCAATAGCAATTTTGCTGGCTAAATAGGTTTGTAGGTTTTTAAATTTCATCTAAGCAAAGAGTAATTAGGGAAGATTTTAGCATTTTATGCTTTGATTTTCTTTCTTTTCTATTTTGAAATCTGTTTCTATAGCCTCAATTTCATGTAGTTGAAGCCTCAATTTCAACTCAGATATCTCGATGCCTAGATAATTTAGCTCTAAGACTATGAACAAGAAGTATTGAGGTGTAATACCCCAACCCCTTCTCGGGTCACGGACAATTACCATAAACAACTTAAAGGATCATCGACTGGCTCCATAAATCACCACAAGTCTTTCTGGCGTGCTTTGTCATCTCTCACACGCTTCCTGGGAAACTTTCCAAGAGGTCACCCATCATAAGATTTCTTCACACCAAGCACACTTAACAATGGAGTTCTTATGAGTTGGCTCCCAAAAAAAAAAAGGTGCACCTTTGGCAATATAAGTAGATTCTTTTAAGCCACACTCAGAATATTACATTAACCACTTTGTAACACCCCTGAATTCCTAATCCTTTTTATGTACTAAATTGTAACACCGCGTATATGGCTTGAAGGATTTGATGCAACTACTTATATCATCAAAGGTGTGCCTTTCTTTTCGGGGAGCTCACTCATAAGAACTCCATAGTTAAATGTGCTTGCTGGGGAGCAATCTTATGATGACTGACCTTCTGGGAAGTTTCCCAGACAGCTTGTGAGCGAGGACGAAGCACGGTGAAAAGACTTGTGGTGATTTGTGGGGCCAGTCGACGATCTTTTAAGCCGCTCCTGATAACTATCCGCGGCCCAGGAGGGGGTTGAGGCATTGTAAATGGTATCAGAGCCAACTCGCGACCATGACTTGTGCCGGTGGATGGGAGAGCCATGGGCAGTTACCTAGCAGGGCAAAGACACTAGGATGGACCGCCAGCCAAGAGGATGCGTAAGTCGGTCAGTTAGTGAGGCATAACGAAGACATTGTGTGCTTCAAGTGAGGGTGAATGGAATATATCGAGTGTGGCTTAAAAGGATCGAAGTGACTACTTATATCACCAAAGGTGCACCTTTCTTTTCGGGGAGCACATTCATAAGAACTCCACGGTTAAGTGTGCTTCCTGTGAAGAAATCTTATAATAGGTGACCTCTTGGGAAGTTTTTCAAGCAGCGTGTGAACAAAGACAAAGCATGTGGGAAAGCCTTTTGGTGATTTGTGGGGCCAATCGACAATCCTTGAAGCCGTGCTTGGTAACTGTCTCGACCCGAGAGGGGGCCAGGGCATTATATGAGGATTCAACTCAGATGCGCCCGACGATAGTAAAGTCTGATGGGCTGCAACAGTCAGGTGTCGATGGTGAGAAACTAAGGGTGGAGGCAAGGAAAGAGAGCAGCAAAGTAGGGTGGAGCCGGGCAGTGGTTCAGTCACGAGAGTCGAGGAGTCCAGTAAGCAGGGTAGGAGTATTGAAACAGAGGCGCTGAAATGAAAAATCAAACAAAAGAGTAGAGCCCGAAGAGCGTAAAAAGCCAAAAAAAAAACCCTTAGGTTTAATCCGATCCAGGTCCAGATTGTACTGAAGACCGAATAGAACAAACCTCAAGATTGAGGATTGGACGAAATTTACTCCGTTTGGTCCAGTTTGGTTTTCGGTCTGGTCTGGATTAGGACCGAACAACGAATAACCCTACCAGCTGATAGCTGTTAGAGAGAAACATCCAATGGGATATTCTGAAGCATCCAATGGTTACATCTTGAGCATCTTGCAACTGTTTTATTCTCATTGGCTATAGATGGAGACCCTAGCGGAAGATAAAGAGTGCACAATACACAAGGGAAAAAAAAGCTTTAAGTCCTATCCTAAGTGTTATTGTACTCTTGAGTGAACAACTTCAAGTCACTATAATCTTTATACACACATTTTAGATTCCTTGTGAGGGAAGAGAGTTGTGAGAATCCTGCTTATAAACAAAGAAGGCTGATGGGAGTCTCATCCTTCCTAGGTGGGGACATAGGATAAATCACTTTAAGAAAGGTCTTGAAGGGTGTGTTATAGTCAAGGTCATTGGGTGGATGCTTAAGATTGTGTAAATCTTGAAGTAGATTAATACAAGTGATTGAATCCTAAAAAAGGGTCGTTAGGCAGAGACATACTAGTTAGAGAGGTGAACCTCATTAACAAACTCTACGTGCTTTGCTTTCTACATTACTGTCTCACTGCTCAACCTCCTTCATCTGCTTGCTTAGTGTCCTTCATTTTATTGTTCAACGTCCTTAAGTTTGTCATCGTCTGTTATATTGTATGATTAAGTTTTTATGCGCAAATATTTGTGATAACACTATTCTCCCCCCTATAGGGTGACTAAGCTTACTTGGAACCAACAATAGTTAGCTCGACTTATTTGGGCTTCGTGAGCTCACAAGCCTGGATTCGATAAGGCTCAAATTCAGCTCAGGTAATGAAGAAAACTCGACTCGACTCAACTCAGGCTCGCCACGAGCCAAGCTTGCCTAGCTAAATAGTAGGATGGTTCACGAGGTGGATTGGGTATTGGATTTGAACATTCCCCACTTCAACAAAATCCTCATATTATTTG
Organism: Selenicereus undatus; assembly: GCA_017589665.1. Taxonomy (NCBI): domain Eukaryota; kingdom Viridiplantae; phylum Streptophyta; class Magnoliopsida; order Caryophyllales; family Cactaceae; genus Selenicereus; species Selenicereus undatus. Next base: position 33,876,148 of record JACYFF010031954.1, on the reverse strand, counting down.
TGTTCCAAGACAATTTATTTTGTATATACCATAATTGCGTTGAAAATACATAGACTTAATGATTTGATGAATATAATGTCATATTAGCATCACCACTCACATGTAATAAATATGTTGTCATGTCATTGCATCCTTGAATTTTTGGTGATACTTAGTTTATTTATACGAATATTGAGTTATAAATGCTTTGACTTATCAATTATGATATTGTAACTTGATTATCGTATGCTTTTTTTTTTCAAATGGGTAAGTACATAGTGGAAACTCATACAGTCGTTCTCATAAGGATTTTGCCTAACCTATAATCGTGAAGAATATGAGAAAAAACATATGCTTGACTACGTGTATATGTGGCAAAAACTGACCAAATTTGAAAAGCTCACCCAAATCTACTTGAAAATTTTAGGTTTTGAACACAATTTTCCCAACCCAAATTTGAAATAAACTGAACCCCAAAACCTTTCAAATTATTGCATAAAACCTTATCCGAACCTGAACATGTTCGCTGGACCTGAACATTATATCCTTATTTTTTATTTTTCTTTAATTTATCCCTCTTAACAATTATGATTATTGTTTATATCAAACCATTTTGAGAGACATTATATAACAATCTATTGCATTCCTTCAAAAATTAAAGAGTACCCCTTCTTTCCAAAATTTCATTTTCATAATATAACATCATACACAACTTATAAAAAGTGGGTATGAAATGGTGTGAAATAACTATCTGCTCTCCAAAAAATAATTTTAGAATATGAAAAATATTAAAAATGGGAAAGTCTTGCTATTCATTTCTAGTGAAAGAATACACTGAATCATATTTTAATAAATTACTTTACAAATCTAAATTTTTGATTTCATAATTAACAATGATTCTTATCCTTCTCTTATTCCATTTTATTTGGATTCTATTATAATTGATCTTGAACTACAATGCTAATTTGTGGAAAACGGCTCGACCATGTACACATTAGAGTTAGCCCATGAATAAAATGTACCTAATGGACAAAAGTGGTTTTGCTAGTAAAAATATCAAATTAATAGACAAGCTATTAACAAGCCAAATCACCTCGACCCATTAGCATGATCGAGATAGGCTGGCCCATAAATGATCCAACATATTATTGACCTTATTTTAATTTATACTATGACCAACCTAACCCAAAGGGGACTCGACTCTTGCTACCCATACATGACATTCACAGATCATGATGAAAAGTTTGAACATTTTTAACATTCTATTGAGAAGTTACAGTTACTATATTTTTCATTAAATAATGACAATTATATGTAATAAGTATGTTGAGTTTTTAATTTTAACAAAAGAAAAATAACTCACAAAAACTAACCCTTTTAGGTCAACTCGAAATATGGTCGCTCATATTTCACTTGAATCTGAATACACTCGATCCATGTTGTACCAGAACCCAGATACACCCAATCTGTATCTAATATGCACACCCAAACTAAAAGGTCTAACCATAGAACCCTAACCTTTCACTTTTATACCCAAACTTTCTTACCTTAAAAATAGCAAAAGAAAAAGCCCTTGTGACCTAATGAATGTTGGGTGCGTGATGATGGGCTTGCTGACCACATGGGCTTAGGTACCGAAAAGGGAGAGAACGACTGGTGAGTTGTGCGTGGGTATGCTCTCGTACGACCAATGGCTCATGAAGCTGCATTTTGGGCTTCATTGGAGATAACATCACGTGCTCATATGGGTAGCATATGCTAGGCTGCTAAGTTTCTACTCACATAGCAATGTCGACCTTGGCATGTAGGGCTTTGGGGTTATTCATGGGTTGACGTGATCATAGCTTGGGTCTTAATGTGATTTGGTTAAAATATTTGATTTCACACATAAATTTGCATCTTTCTCTTTACCTACGCACATGCCTAGTATCTATTAATCTCATATTAAAAATTCATAGAGATGGCTAATAATTAGGTACAAAAATTGGTAAAATACATAGACAAATCGAGGGTTACAATAATTGTCAGGGACAAAGTAGCATATCGGATGGTTGTACACAACTTCAACATGGTATCTCCCCTTTGCGCGAAGATAGAATAGGGAGGCACTGGACTCACATAGTGAGGGCAAACCACACCCTGAAATAGGACCAGTCACCCTTTATGCTCTCCCTTATATGCTGGTATTCAGCCTCAGACTCTCCCTATACCAAAAGCCTCAAATTATTTGAGACTTGGACGTAGTGCCATGGGAGTAAATCTCATCTATCCTATTCATCTGAACTCTTTTAAAAATTATCCCAAACAGTGTTGTTAGCTAGCCAAGGTCTCTTTAGCATGAGAGGAAAGGGAAGAGGTCCAAATTGACCTCCAATCAAGTAAGTTCCTCAGCATAAATGAGCAGTGAAGCATTTAAAAATTATAACATAGAAAAAAAGATAAAGCAAGATCAAGAATCAAGAACCACGAACTAGAATAGTCATCAAGTTTGACTTTGGTAAATAGTTTAGGTCAACAAAATGAGTATTTATACTCACAAGCTGTGGTAGATCAACCCCTCATTTTGGAAGGACGAATCCCTAGGGCCACCAGTTGTCTAATAAAAGAACTTCTAAAACCAAATGAAGGCATTATTAACTACATAAGGAAACATTGAATAGTTAAAAATATATGCCACAAAAGGCAATTAGGTTACCAAAGCATGAAGAAAGAGAATCTCAGAGAAAAGAAAAACTAACAACCTGATTAAAGTAGATAAAAGTTCCAAGAGGCATTACGACATAGCAGAATAGAAGCCCAAAAAAGAGATTGAATGAATCAGACAAGCCACCTAGATTGCTCATTAGGGAAAACCAAGTAAATGAGCTTGAGGAAACATACTTCATTGAAGCCTTGATTATTTGGATGCATGACTTGTAAGCTTCGTAAATATCTAGCCAAGATCTCCTAAATGGACAAAAAACGATAAAGATCTTTGAGTCCAAACAAAATTAGGAAAATAATCTATTTCTACAAAGATATGGAATCCTAGTTAAATTCTCCAAAAAACCATTATAAGCACCTGTATAAGCAACTTATGGACAAACACAAGAGCTAAGTTAATTGAACTTTCATAAGCTATATTGTGTTTATCATTTCCTCATTCCCTTCTTGAATTCTCCTAACCTAAGTGTTAGAGAGTCTTGAAGAGAAGAAAACCCCTTTCCAAGAGTTGTTTTGCAGGAAATCCTTGGCTAGTGGTGCAAGTTCCACTAGATTCTTGGCGAAGTCCTAAAATTCTATTATATTCTAAAACATTTGGAACTATCTATAGGGATCTTGGAGTTAAGCAAGATGGCCCCTAAGGATGGTGATAAGAGAAAGAGTATTCTTATCTGTAAGGACCAAGATCATAAGAATCAAGATCCCAATGCTAGAATGAAAAAGATGATTTCATTGCGGAGGATGCTTGCAATCAAGAAACACAACTCCCCTTGCAAGACATCTGTCTCCCAAGTGTGCTCATTCCTTAGAATAGGCACGCAATGCTCCAAAGATAATGGATGAGCTAACCACTTTGAAGCTCAATGAAGCCATATCCGCATAATGAAAAAGTTGGATGCTTTCCTGGCTTGTCAAAGAAATTCATGAAAAGCTGCCCCTAAGAGATTGTCTCTAAAATATAGGATAGGGACTTCTAAGACAATAAAAGAACTTCTACCTGATGATTCTAAGGAAATGGATCTTGAGAGTATGCGTCATAGGTACTGGAGAAACAAAGATGAGCATTTTGAGGAAGATCTTAAACTATAAAAAGGTTGACCGAGAGAAATCTATGTAGAAAAGACCCAATCAAGACAGGTTACACCGAGAGGATGAAGAAGATTCTCAATAATAAAGCTTAAGCTTTTGTCAAGGTTGGATCGTCACCATAGTGATTAATAGATAATGCAAGGAAGATCCATAATCAAGGTGCTGATCCATTGATGAATCAACCTCATATCAAGACACCTTTTGATATTAAGATATATGAGGCTAAACCCCGATGAAAGAATAAGGTGCCTTAAATAGGGCAATATGATAAGCCTACAGACCCTCAAGAACATCTTGATGCTTACATCTGAATTTATCTACAAGCATCTGATTCAAAAGCTATGATATATAGATATTTCCCTACTACACTTAAAGGGGTAGCACAACCCTAATCCGACCCTAAGATCTATCAAATCTTTAAATGATCTTTCTACTAGCTACAGAAGCCACTTCGTTGGGAGCAGAATAACTCAATAAAGTCAACTACAAAACTAGTGAAGTTGGCCTAAAACAGATAAGTTGAATATATATAGAGAGAGCTTTACTTATGGCACATTCTTTGCGAAATACCTTAAGCTAAACATATCCTTAGCTTCCTTCACTAACGGGGTTAGGCACAATGGTTTGTGTGAAATGTTCATCATAGACTGGCCATCCAGCCTGGAAGGCCTTGAATATGGAAAACAAGTACGTACAATTAGAGGCCATCATGAAAGGGGCAAGGGCTCCCAAAAAGGTATATAAGAGAGATGATAAAAGGCCTATTAAACAAAATTAGAAGGAAAAGAAAGAAAGGACATTTATGGCAAAATCTCTCTTTAATACCCATAAGAGTAAGATCCTGATAGAGATCAAAAGTCATGGACAGATCCTGATGGAGATCAGGAGTCGCAGACATATAGACAATCCTAAGTCTCCTAAGTAGAGATCCAGGAATAAGAGCAAAAATAAGTGGTGTGTGTTTTACAAGGACTAAGGGCATAACACATAATACTGTTAGATTTAGGCACTAAATTATCTAGCTAACAAAGAAAAACTAGACAAGTATCTCAAGAATAAGCCTTAAAAGAAAAGGAAACATCCATATGAAAGAAGTTTAGGAGAAGATGATTCTAAGGATACAACCCTTAAAGGCACCATACAAATGATCTCTAGAGGACCACTTCTAGCTAGATTATTAAATAGGGCCTTAAAGAATCATTTGAGAACTCTGGATCAAGCAACCCAATAAGAAAAATAGGTAACTATGAATTCTCCTCCTAAGATGGGTTTTGAAGGTGCTAGACCCACATCTCAGCCACATAGTGATCCTATAGTTATCAAGTTAAAAATAGCCAACTATGATATTAGTAGGGTACCGGTGGATACTGGAAGCTCCACAGATGTCATGTTTTATTATTGTGTTGGTTAATTTTGAGTGTAAATAAAAAGGTCGCAAGCGTATAACTCTCGCTGTAGTACTTAAGGGCCGTATCCTCAGGGACAAGGATGAGATCACGATCAACTAAACTATCATAAATAGAACTAAATCCTCCTAAGTAATAAAATAGACAAAACTAACTTTACTAAATACGAGAATCATGATATTAGTGTAAATTCAAATTATTCATGACTAGATTTCCTAAGGAATTTAGCCAAATTCACTAAGGGAAATAAGTCAACTTGAAACCAAAAGGGCAATTAATTACAGACTAATGTTATCAATTTGACACTGACTAAAATAAGCTAATTAACTAAAAGGACAATTATAACTAATTAGAACCGGATTAGAACAATGCTAAATAGGACAGAAACAGGGAAGCAACATGAACAAAATTAGAGCAGTAAAACAAAGCCAAACTTAACTCATTCAAAGCCTAGAGATCAAGAAACAGAGTAGCCATGGGATCTGGAAGTCTCCAATCCTTTCATCCGCATTTCAGCAGTACTAAAACAAGGGGAAGGGGAAATTGCAACTAATTGAACTCAAACCTGCTACCTACATCAAACGGGGTATGGTAGAAATCAACCAAACAGAGAGGAGGAGGGATAGAGGCTGCGGGCATCTTTGCTTCTAGCTCAGCCCAGCTTCAACACCTCCATTAACAGAAGGCTAAACTCCAACAAAATCCTCATTAACATCCATAACAACCCCAGCCCAAAAACTGCAAGCTAACCAACATAATCGAAAACCTAAGAAGATATGGCAAACATAGCAGAGAAACGGGGGAATGGGAGCAGTAGATCCAAAACAGAACGAAAGAAACAGCGCAAAGAAGGAAATCGAGATCAGCAAGAAACAACCTAGAATCTGGCTCTAAGCTTGCCCAAGCGCACCCAAGAAAAGGTGAAATCGCCATTGAACCTTCGAGTACAAGCAAGGAAAAATAGGGCAAGGGGATGTATCGAAGTCCCTCAATACCAAACCTAAAAACTTTGCAATTACAACTGAAGAGTGCGTTAAACTACCAAAATCAACAAATTTTGCTCTAATTCAACTCAATTGCAACCTAATCTGACATTCAAAATCAAAAATGAAACCAAAACCCTAAACTACTAATGACTGAAAGTAAACGAAGAATGCCCCTAAAATTAAACCTAAAAAACGTAAAACTAAACCTAATTAAAACCTAAAAATTGCCCTAGATTCTACCCATCTTCGCCGCTGCCCTTCATTTTATACCCGAGCCTTTCTCACTCCTTCACTGTCGATTTCGTGGGTATCGTGGATGGTCGAGATTGGGGAAAACAATGGTGATGCACTGGTGAGTTGTGGATTATGATGGCGATTGTGGTGATAGTGCTCTTGCATGGTCGAAGAGAGAGAGAGACGAGATGGTGATAAGGATGAAGCAGGGAATGGGTTTCTAGTTTAGGAGCTGAAGTCGAAAAGAAGGAGAGAGAAGATTAAAAGGGAAGGGCAGTCATATGAGTCACGTGAGAAGCACACAGGTGGCTAGGAAAGCCAGGCACACTTGGGGGAGGAAGGAATTGGGCTGGTTTATTTTGGGCTAATCTCCCCTTTTTTTTTCAAAGGGCTGAAATAATAACTGGGCCCAGCAACCCATATTGGCTTCAGTCAAGTCGGCCCGTATCCAACATTCTTCTTGTATTTTTCCGCATTTTTCATAATTATTTTCCTATTATTCAAAACCTACAAAACAAAATAAAAACCTTAAAAATACGATTATAACGAGCATAAAATAGACGTAAAGGTACCTTAAAAATGACATTTTTGGCGCGAACAGATTGTTTTATCAAGATTAGCTCACGGTAGAAAGCTAAAACTCTAGCACCATCCCCACCCGCATCACAGGTTTCATAGAACACACCACATAACCCAACGAGATGATTAAGTTACCTACCAAGGAGGGACCCCTCTAGGTAATGATAGATTATATTATCATGGATGCATCTACTACCTACAAAATAGTCCTAGGGAGGCCACTCCTAAACTCTCTTAGGGAAACACTATATATCCACTTAAAACCTATATCCAGAACCTCACAAACTAACAAGAGACGACCTATGTAGCAACTAGAGGTCAAAGTGGTCTTAGTCTCTGAACTTGACAATAGAGATAGAAAAAACTCTAGGCCAGAGCCTAAGGGCTAATTGCAAGAGGTGACCCTAGCTCAGGATTTATATATGATTATGTAGATTGATCCATATATAAAACTATCCTTCTAAGAAGCACTATATCATTGCTAAGACAGTTTATAGATATGTTTGCTTATGTAGCATAAGAGATGCTGGGAATGAATCTTGAGATCATGGTTAATAAGTTGGCCACAAACACTTAGGTGAAGCTATGAAGTTGAAAATGAGACGCTTTGCCTTTTATAGGAACCAGGCACTATCAAACAAAATGTAGAAGTTGCAAGATACAGGATTCGTCAACAAATGTTACTTTCCTGGGTAGATATGCGTGGATTACATAAACATTAGCAATGCGTGTCTTAAAGATTATTTCCCACTTCTGAAGTTTGATTAATTAGTAGATTAAACTAGCACTCATGGTTACTAGACATTCATGGATGCCTACTTTGGTTTTCACCAAGTGCCTATATGGGAACCAAATCAAGAGCATACAACCTTTATCACACATCAGGGGTTGTAGTGTTATAAGGCCATGTCATTTGGTTTAAAAGATTCTAGTGCTACATATTAAATGTTAGTCAACAAGCTCTTTTAAGGGAAAATTGACAGAGACATAGAGGTTTACATTGATGATATGATAATTAAGTCTAGGAATTCAGATCAAAACCTTTGAGATTTGGAGAGGACTCTCAATACTCTGATAAGCTTAGGCATGAAACTAAATCCTAAAAATGTGTCGTTGGGGTATTAGCTGGCAAGTTTCTAGGGTTTATGAAGTGCTTAACATGTACATCTTTTTAGGACTATTTTGCATCATCTTTAGGAGAATTTTGTGCTTAATGATGTTATTTACTTCATATTCTCGATGTACGCTTGGGTGTAGTTGTTTTATGTGTTTTTACAAAATTTTTAGTCTTTTTACCCAGCATTTGCCCTTTAATGGCTGTGTTTTGACCTCCCCCATGGTCATCCATAAGTTGCTACACTCGTGAAGTAAGGAAAAAGTAAGAAACCGGTTCTAGCACAAACCACGGTCGGACCGTGGCGGACCTATAACTGCTGCCTCTTCGTTTTCCCTTAGTTGTGTGGCTGAGATCAACTTGAATTTCCTATAAATAGCAACGTTCAGTAGTGGAAGAGAGCAATCCCTAGCAAGCAAAGCAAGTTAGAGTTAGCCTATTAAAGCTAAGTTTAGTTTATTTTCTCTCAAATTTGTTCTTTGCTTAGTTTTGTTTTTGCTTCTGTGGGAGTTTTGAGTGTGAGATTTTTAATCCTGACGCAGTTTTGAAGCCTGTGGTGAAGGTCATCTCAATCGAGCCCCTTCTGCTCAGATTTCGCCGATCTTTGGTTAGTTTGTTTATCTTTTATCATGTCTGAGCAGTTTTCTTAGTCTAGGAATTTAGTAATTTTTGAAAGTTTATTAGATCATGTTTTAGTTTATTCAATTGTGCTTATTTTCATGATTGGTTTGATTTCGTTCTATCAAGGGTTTGATATGTTGTGAGTTGAATTTTGGTCAAAATTTACTTGCACACTTGAAACAATCGAGTGAACATTCGAAAAACGGCATTTGGTTGTTGGACTGCCTGAATAGAGTTAGCATAACTTCATCTCAAAAGAGGGATTTATATGATAGAAGGGCTAGTAAGTAATTGAAGACTTTGAACTTAAATTAAGTCAAATTAGTTTAAAAGAACGACGTTTGCTTAGTTTAGGCAAATTTGATTGGTTTTGAAAGAGCAAATCAAGTTTCTAGACAATACTATAATTCCTCATAATTAACCAATTAAAGAATAGCACATGTTTATGAATTTTGATCCAGTTCTCTTCCATAACTGCGAAAATTCCTAGATGTTTTTCTCTTATTGATTTAGACAAGTTCATTTGCAGTAGTTAATCGAAACCACTTGAAATAGATTTTTGCTTAGCATATTTTGACAAGACTAGGCTCGATAGATTACTTCAATCTCTGAGGGACGATATCTTTTATCTATACTACGACTACGTCGTGCGCTTGCGGCAGTGGTCAAGTTTTTGGCACCGTTGTCGAGAACTAAATTGCTAACTATTGAGTATTGTCTTACGAATATGATTAAGCATTTTATTGTTTTGTTTTGTTTTGTTTTCTTGTTATTTTTCTTTTTCTTATTTAATTGCGCTGGTAGTGTTGGTGAAAGTGCTTGCAGGAACTTGTCCTAGTTTATGCAAAGTCTAATTTTGTACGAGCCTGATCCAGATATTGAGATGACTTTTCACTTAAGGAAGAAAAAAGCAAAGGATAAAAGAGCAAAGGCGCGAGGCAAGAAGGAATTCAAACATGGTGGTTGCAGAAAGAAGGACCCTTTGATATTTCGTTACTCCTAGAGTCCAAGGGATAGCCTCGAGTATAGCTTGGCCTGCTGTAGATGCCAATAACTTCAAGCTCAAGCCAACACTTATTTCTATAGTGTAGCACTCTCAGTTCGGCGAAACTCCTTTGGAAGACCCGAATCTACACCTCTCGGTATTTTTAAAGGTGTGCGATACACTAAAGTTAAACGAAGTTTCCAGTGATGCGATTCACCTACGCTTATCCCCTTTCTCATTGAGGGAAAAGGCGAGGGCTTGGTTGCACTCTTTGCCATCTGGTTACATAACTACTTGGGACAATTTGACAAGAGCTTTCCTCGCTAAATTCTTCCCTCCTACAAGACAGCGAGCCTAAGAAATCAAATCACCAATTTTCTACAAAAACAGGATGAGATGCTCTATAAAGCCTGTGAGCATTTTAAAGATCTACTGCATTTGTGCCCCCATCACGGTCTTCAACGCTGGATGATTATCTAGGCCTTTTATAGCGGTGTGATCCAAGCTGTGAGGTCCCGTACTGATGAGGCGGCAGAAAGATCTCCAATGAGCAAGACCGAGGATGAAGGCTATAACCTTATTAAGGAGATGGAGCTTAGTAACTTTCAATGGTCCACGGAACGAGCCCAACCCAGGCGGGTTGGAGGTAAGCTTGAAGTTGATGCTTTTACTTTACTTTCTGCTAAAGTAGATGCCATGACTAAAAGACTGAGCCAAATGAATACTAATGTTGTGAACTCAAGTGCCCATTTCCCTTGTGAAATTTGTGGTTCAATTGAGCATATATCTTTTCACTGTCAAGTTGGGAATCCTTTTTCCGAAGACCCCGATGAAGTTAATTATATTCAAAATTTTAACCCAAGACCAACTAATGACCCTTACTCTAATACCTATAATCCGGGTTAGAAGAATCATCCAAATCTTTCTTATAGGTCGAATCCAAACACTATGAACATGCCCCCTATGAATGCTAGAGCACCCACTGGTTTTCAAAGACCCACATTCCCTTCTCAGATGCCCCAAAAACCTAATTTGGAAGTAATGACAGAAAACATGCTTATGGCACAACAGAAACAGGATGAGTATATTAAGCAATTAGCCTCAAAGGTTGATGTGCTTACAACTCATAATAGGATGTTAGAAGCCCAAACTGCCGAAAAAGCCACTCTTTCATGTACTCCCTCAAACAGACTCCTTAGCAAACCTGAACTTAACCCTTGAGAGCACTATAACTGTGTTACAATGAAGGAGGAAGAAGAGGACGAAACTGACCCTGAGGAAGTACCAATGAAAGAGGGTAGAGAGATAATTATGGCTCGTAGTAAGGAGAGCAACAATGGTGGCAAGACTGCCACTTTCAAGGAGAATGATACTGTTAAGATCCCAACCATTTTCCCCCCTAAGCTCCCTGACCCAGGTAGTTTTTGTATCCCCTGCATTATAGGAAAGGTAGAAAATGAGAGAGGTCTATGTGATTTAGGTGCAAATGTCAGCTCTGCTCTTTGTTCCATAAGTTGCACCGAGGACCGTTACTAGCCGCCCCTTTTTCACTGCAGTTGGCTAATGGTTCTATGACACAGCCCATAGGCAAGTTGGAAGATGTGCCTGTCAATATATGAGACATTTAGGTGTTAGAAGATTTTATTATAGTCGATATGCATGAAACTGATGATGCCCAAATTATACTAGGTAGGCCCTTTTTGGCGACAACTGGTTGCCATATTGATGTGAGGGAGGGCCGTATTTCTTTTAACGTAGAGAGGAGATTTGTTATGTTTAGTCATAGGAAGGAAGATGCGGTTTCTCCTCAGTCTTCTATATTGGATGCATTACCACTTTCCCCTGAGTATGATATAAAGGATGTCTTGAATGATGAAGATCCTCTTGATTTTGAATGGATTTCATGTGAGGACCCTGATCAAGGGTATGTTAAGGTGGAGTTTTCTGCTCCTATGCCACCTAACAAGCCCGAGGTTGAGGCCCCTGTTTCTAATGATTCTTCGATGAGTGAGTATTGCGGGTTTGCACAAGTTGTTCACTCTATGCCCCCTTTAGAAGGTTTTGATACCGATTTTGATGCAGGGGTTGAATGAATTGATGATAGTCCATCTGATGGGCCATAGGAGCAATTTGTTTTGTACGTAGACAGTGCGTTATGGCACCAAGTTATGAAGACGAAGGACCTACAGCCAGAACTTCTGCGGTGGTACCTTCAACTGAAGAAGTTCGACTTTGTGGTTCACGATAAGGCTGATCCGGACCAAGCCTAGAACAAGGGTCAAGCTCTTGACCTTAAAAGAGCGCTTCTTGGGAGACAACCCTAACTCTCTTTCTTTTTTCCTTTCTATAGTTTTGATTTTTATTACTTCTTCTAGTTATATCTGCGAAGAAAAAAAAGAAAAAAAAAAGAAAAAAAAGATGATGAAAGAAACAGAAAAAAAAATATATGAATAAAATGTTGGCACCACGGTCAGGAAAACCAAAAATACGTTCATGGGGTGCCAACCGTGAAAAAACAGGAAAAAAAAACGAGTACCAGCAGACACCATGGACGAACCGTGGTGAGTCCCATGGGCCATGGTGGTTTGCTATGGACTGCGGTCTAGGCTTTTGGTCGCGGTGCCTTTTCCCTTTCCCCTCACTTCATGTTCTTCACTTGACTCTTTCTCTCTCTTCCTCCCTTCTCTCTCTCTAAAACCTCCATAACCAATGCCTTCAATCTCCCTCAAATCTTCTCCATTTTTCTTTATTTTCACACCAAATTTCTTCCTTCACTTAATCTCCCCATTTCATCAACAAAATCTCATATCTTTTCTTCTTCTTTAAAATTCATCTCACCCTCATTCGTCCACCATACCCATCCTTTTCTCTGTCTAATTCTTCATATTTTTTCTTTTTTTCTTCAATTTTCTAGGTTTTGGTTCCTATTTTTGCCTTTAGTTTTGTTTTTGGTTAGGTTTTGTAGCCATGGCACCAACTAAAAGGCAAAGGAGCACCAAGGAGGTGGTTCATCAAGTCAAGCACCACCTCGACCTCAAAGGACATCTAGAACATCAACTAATGCACGTGCTAGAGGTAACATTCTTCACCCTCTTGGCTTGGCTCATCCTGATCATGTTGCTAGGTACAATTGTTTGAATGAACGTGTGGTAGTAGTAACTAGATACTATGATGAGGATTTATTAGCCCAATTGGGAATGTTGGATGATATTCATTGGTTGTTTGCAAAAGGTGGTATGAGCCACCTTTTAGAACTCAAACAGCATACATATCAGAACCTGACCTTAGAATTTTTAATTACACTCCATTTCGAAGTCACTAGAGGACCTCAATGTCAAGTTGGATATATATCAATTGTATGAATTGAATTTAGGTACTTTTAATAGTATCTTCAGTTTTCCACCTAGCATGGATTTACCTAATCGCCAAGTCCCCCATGAGTTCAACTCGAATGCATTTCGGGATGAACTTTCGTGGAGTGTTAGGTACAGTACCAGTTCATCAAAATGTACAAATATCAGAAACCCTTACATTAGAGTAGCTCAGCGTATCCTTGCTTGTTCTCTGTTTGCTCGGGATAATAGTCTGAATGTCCCGACATTGTCTGAGTTGTACTTTGTATCCTGTATGCTAGATGGTATTCAACTTGACCAAGGTTCATTCTTAGCTAGGCAATTACATAGTGTTGCTGTTAGCACTAAAGGTAGGATAGTCATTGGTGGGATAATCACTACTCTTGCTAGATTCTTGGGTGTTGAGCCCAATCCTGAGGATGGAGTTTTTGGGTCTGAGTGGCTTGATTAAGCTACTTTTGAGATTATGAATCGCTGTAAAGTCGAGGCTGGCCGTTTATGTTGGATTTACCCCAGGACCGGCTTTTGCCGCTTCTCAATGTCGATCGCACTACTCTGCTTCACTGGGCTAACCTTTACTGGGTACCTGGTGATGACGAGGTTGTTCGACGTGTACCTCACCAACCAACCCCTCGATCTAGTCTAGTAGGACCTAGTTCTTCCTCTCATCCACCCCTATCTGACTATTCTAACCTCCAAGACACCCTTAGGTCCATTCAAGAGGAGCAAATTTCCCTCCGAGAGTTTGTTGCTTTAGAGAGCGCCGCTCTTCGGGACTTTGTCCCAAAGCACCACGATGAGATTCGTGGGTTGCTTGCTTCCCAAACCCAATATTTCCAAGACTATAGGGCATGTCTAGAGACCTGACGAGATTGGCATATCTCCTATGGACAACCACCCTATCCTCCTCTCTAAGCTTGTTTCTTGCTACTCCCCTTCCCTTTTCATTATGATGTGCCCACATTGAGGGCAATGTGTGATTCAAGCATGGGAGAGTTAGTTATTATATTTGGCATCTGATGCCTGTTTTTGTTTGGTGTGTTTGTTTTTGCTTTATATATATTTTTAGAGGTGGCTTTTGTAGTTTTTGTTTTAGTTTTGTTTTAGTAATACATTTAATTTTCTTCTATGTTGCATTTTAGTTTCTTTCTTTTGTTAGTTTCTTTTGCATTTTAGTTTTCATTGTTTGTAAAAAAAAACACACAAAAAAATCCTCCGATGACGATCTCTATAGATTTGGTAGCTTTCTTTAGTTTAGTTTGATCCTTTGATTCGCCTGAATTGTGCATAAATGTTTGCAAATGAGTTTTCGAAATGAATTACATGTTTTGACCACATGTTGGATGCAAATTGATCTTCCCTATGAGTCTTTACAAAATTTTGGCATGTGTTTACTAGTGAGCTAGCTTTGGCTTTGGCAGATGTTTCGTGCGAGTTTGAGCCTTTAGAGACTTTTTATCATTATTAGTCTCATATTTCTTTCATGTGTGACTCTTCCTTGACGTCATTTCTCTAAAACTTGCTTTGATTCTCATTCAAGATCACATTTTGCATATACATTTAGGCAATATAATTGAGGCATTTTTCTTTCTTTGATTTGTTTAACACCATGGCCAAATAGCCATCCTGGTTGTGTATTTTATCCCTTGTTAGCCCTTTTGAGCATATAACCATTTTTCTTGATTTGAACCTCCTATTTTTAGCCCATGGCCAAATACTTGTCTTACCCTTAAGCCAAGGCTAGAAAAGGGTTACATTCATTTGCATCAAGTTGGATAGGGCATTAGTAAGGTGGATTGTTATTCTCTTTAGTGAATTTTGCCTGTTTGGTTTAGGGATGTAAACATTTGATAAATCCCTTGTTTTATTGTGTAAAGTTTAGAGAAGAGTTCGATTTTAAAGTTCGTTATGGAATTCCCTTGGCTATTCCTTCTAAAAAAAGGGTAAAAAAAAGGAAAGAAAAAAAAGAAATGAGAATAAAGAAAAAAGAGAAATGAACAAAAAAAAGAAAAAAAAAATTCAAAGAAAGCGATTAGCCTTGGTGGGAATGTGAGACATTTATGATTTTCGACTCTTTCTCTCTTCATTTTGGGATTTATTTTGATATGGTTCGAGAAGGATGTAGTATGATGCATTGGAATTGTTACTCATAGTCTTTGGCTTTTAGCTCCTCATTTCCAAAAACATTTGTTCCCCTCTTACCTTTACGCTAATCCCCGTTACATCCCTATGAAAGTCCTTAAGACTGTATAGTGTATAAGCATTTTAGTGGTTGCGAATTTGAGAATCTTGTCAAGCCAATGGTAGACTTGTGTCTAAGGAATGAAAATTGAGAGAACCTTCATATATATACATTGTCAAACACATGAGTGTTGAGTGCCACATAACTATAGTGAGGTTCTACTGGCCTTACTAGTTTCGCTTATTTCATATGTTGAATGACTGTATTTGATGCTTTGGGGGAAGATTGGTTCAAGTTTTGCATTATAGTCTATTCAAAGGTTTTTGAAATCTCATTCGCTATTATGTTTGATAATGATTTTTTGTATCTTATTAGGCTATCTTTAGATAATCTCTGCCAATTGAATGTTACCTATGTCTATCCTAAGGAGGTTGTGTATACCCTTTTAGTTTTTACATTGCTGGAGGACAAGCAACAGTTTAAGCATGGGAGAGTTTGATAAGTGCTTAATATGTACATCTTTTTAGGGTTATTTTGCCTTATTTTTAGGATAATTTTGTACTTAATGATGCTGTATACTCTCTTATTCTTGATTTATGCTTGAGTGTAGTTGTTTTATGTGTTTTGTAGAATTTTTAATCTTTTTACCCAACATTTGCCCTTTAATGGCTATGTTTTGACCTCTCCCACGGTCATCCATGAGTTGCTATGCCCGTGGAGCAAGAAAAAGCCAAGAAACCAGTTCCAGCACAGACCACGGTAATGGTGGATGCCACAAACTGTGGTAGGCCTGTAACTGCTTCGTTTTCCCTCGGTTGTGTGGTTGAGATCAACTTGAATTTCCTATAAACAGCAACGTTTAGCAGCGAAAGAGAGCAATCCCTAACAAGCAAAGCAAGTCAGAGTTAGCCTAGTGAAGATTAGTTTAGTTTATTTTCTCTCAAATTTTGTTCTTTACTTAGTTTTTTTTTTTTTGTGCTTTTGTGTGAGTTTTGAGTGTGAGAGTTTTGATCCTGAAGCGGTTCTGAAGCCCTTGGTGAAGGCCATCTCAATTGAGCCCCTTTCGCTTAGATTTTGCTGATCTTTGGTTAGTTTGTTTATCTTTTATCATGTCTGAGCAGTTTTCTTAGTCTAGGAATTTAGTAGTTTTTGGAAGTGTATTGGATCATGTTTTAGTTTATTCAATTGTGTTTTCATGATTGGTTTGATTTCATTCTATCAAGTGTTTGATATGTTTTGAGTTGATTTTTGGCCAAAATTTACTTGCACACTTGAAACAATCGAGTGAACAATCAAAAGAGGACATTTGTTTGTTGGACTGCTTGAATAGACTTAGCATAACTTTGTCTCAAAAGAAAGATTTATTTGTTAGGAGGGTTAGTAAGTAGTCGAAGACTTTGAACTTGAATTAAGTCAAATTAGTTTGAAAGAATGACATTTGCTTAGTTTAGGCAAATTTGATTGATTTCAAAAGAACAGATCAAGTTTCTAGACAAGATTACAATTCCTCATAATTAACCAATCAGAGAATAGCACATGTTCATAAATTTTGATCCAATTCTCTTCCATAACTGTGAAAATTCCTAGACGTTTTTCTCTTATTGATTTAGACGAGTTCATTTGCAGTAGTTAATCGAAACCACTTGAAATAGAGCTTGGCTTAGCATATTCTGACAAGACTAGGCTTGATAGATTATTTTAGTCTCTGAGGAACGATATCTTTTATCTATACTATGACTACCCGTGCGCTTACGGTTGCGGTTACCAAACATTGAGAAGCCAGTCCCATCCCTAGTCGCAACAATAAGAAAGTTAAAACCTTACTTTGAGGCATATTCAATTAAGATCTTAACATATCAACCGTTGAAGAATATGATGTAGAAGTACGATTGTTCGGGGAGAATGATACTCTAGGCAGCGAAATTGTCAAGGTTTGACAAAGAGCACTAACCTAGAATAACAATCAAAGCACTGGCTCTATCTGAATTCCTAGCTGAATATAGGTTCAAGGGTAAAGGGATGGAGCTATAACCACATTGATGGGCAATATATGAAGTGACTTAAGGGCTGGATTGACTCTAATCTCTCCAAAAGGGGAGAAATATGAGTATGCCCTAAGGTTTGTATTCTAACTGCCAACAAAGAGGTAAACTATAAAGCAAATATAGCATGTTTAGAGATGTGCAAAACCTTAGAGGTAAAGAAAGTTAGAAGCTTTAGTAACTCACAATTGATGGTCAATTTGATCAAAAAAGAGTTTGAGGCTAAGGGAAAGCAGATGTCCATGTATGTAGCAAAGGTCCAAAAATCCAGCAATGACTTCACTCAATTTAAAATAACCCAAACGACAAAGTTGCAGAACCACCAAGTAGATGCATTAAGTAAAATGGCAAGTTCAGCACACACTAACTCTACAAGATCAGTCTTTGTAACGCCCCAAATTAAACATGTTTCATTGTTCATATTCTCCTTAATAAATCACTCAATTCTAATTTGATGAATCCAATGATAAGGGCGTTACCGCCATCCAAAAGGACAAGGCTTGAAACCTAAGTGTTATAAATAAGACAGTTTAGCATAACCTCCACTGTACACATTCACATATGATTATCCATTCACAATCAAGTGTTAACCAATGTAAGGTTTATAAACCATAGTGAGATAATTCACCATGTAATCTACATCTTCATTCGCAGAAGAATTCAAAATACAACGTTAAAGTATACATATACGGCATTACTTCTGATCCATCTGGATTTCCCTGCTTCACTTATTCTCTTCAGCTGATTTGCTGGCATGAGGGCAATACTCTGAGCATTTGCCTAAAACAAAACATGAGAAACATTTTGAACTGTGAGCTGAAGCTCAGTACATGCGTTCCTGAATTGTTAAATGATCATTGAACACTAATTGGGCCCGCTTTGCAATTCATTTTAAGTTAAAATAGTGAATGAAATAAATGTAAACCTGTATTGCTAGTTATTATCTGATAGTGAACCCCTTGATACTATTACGATCTATGGATAGGTGTACACCTGCCAAGCCGATCGGGGACCTGGCCTGAAACTGCGCGGGTAACTGAATGGCGAATGCCCTGTAGATGATAACTGACGGGGTCACTAATTAACTGATAAATCACTATGTAAACTGATTCATTGATGTACTTACCAAAACATGATAACCTTGATAAATACACTCTGATTTCTAAAGATACAGGCAATGGACGTACCTGAAGTCTTTAAAATGATATTTCACTTGATAATACTTATGCACAATGAAAACGATGACTAGGCCTCAACTCTGTTTCATAAATGTCATTGTGAGTATGTGAAGTCAGTAAATGATCCTTACTCGCCTAATTAAGTAAAAATATGTGTAACAGAAATTGAGTAATAAAATGGGATACATAACTTGTGCATTTCAAATAATAAATTAAATCAGTTAGAGTTATTGAACTTGAAATACAACAAATTGAAGTAAAATAGGACAAATGGAAATGATTGAGTAATAATGAAAAGATTTTAATTGATATAAATGACACATGGTTTGCTGATATTTCTGAAATGGATAAAGGAAAGTGTGAAGCTTCTGAAAAGGATAATAGAATGGTTAATGCCTCTGAAAAGGATAATAGAAGGTTTAATACTTCTGAAATGGGTGACAAATTATTTATGTTATAAGGGGTGCTGCGAGGTTCATAAAAGCTCATATAACACCCTAACGTGGTACAAAGGACACTGATTTTGAGTTATTAATCTGCTCACTTCCCAAATTTCATTTTCATACTCATGTAACTCAGTTTTCAACCCAAGTAAGCTTCTGTACATAATCCAAATGAACTCACTACACTTTGTACTTTCCTTGGAATACCCATAATTATATAGAAACTTACAACAAAAATTAATTCCAAATCTCACGGTTTCTGTATTCACTCATATTATCGTTTGATGGTCTGCATTAGAAAATTCATATCTTTCACTCCCAACCTCAAAATGAGATATAAAACCCCAATAGGAAAAGTTCACAATGTCCTCTAAAACTCTTATTTAGGACACAAAGCATGATTCACATAATAAGGTCCCTAAAAGTAGGGTAGAACACAGACGTACACAATTTCTGATCAATCTGCGCAGTCGTAGCAAAACAACCATAAAGTTTTCCACAGAACTTGGATTAAGGCGATTCAAGAGGAATTTTAAATAGAACTCATTGATCTATCCACACACCAAAAATCACAATTTTTCAGTGACCCAATCAATACAAGTTTTTCCGTGAAGTTACTGTTCCAGTTCAGTTCCCAGTTTTGATGCATTCTGCACAGGCTTGAGTAAATTGGTCATAACTTTGTCCACACAACTAGAAATTGGTAATTCCAAAGCCTATTGAAATCTAACTCATCAAGATATCACTACACCAAAAATCATGAACTTTGGATGTGCCAAACAGTACCAGTTAATTCCCAAAGTAGCCCCTGTTTCAGTTCTGTTTCCCAGCTTTAACTCACATATTTTCATTCTTTTCTTCACATAACCACCCACTAAAATCACTCTTTAACTTATATAAATCAGCATAAACATCTTGATATTCATTACCAATGCTAAAGATCACAAAATCTCATTTAAAACAATCAAAATTCAACACTTGAACATGAAGCTTGCATGATTAACATAAAACCCTAACCCTAACTTCAACTCTAACATGATCCATCACCAAGATGATTCTTAATTCAATAAAAACAACATAATCCACCATCAAAACAACCAAAACAAGAAGCAAAAATCAACAAGATCAAGCATCAACAACAAAATCAGCATAAGAGGTGAAAAGAATTACTCACTTGGTGCTTAAAAAGAGATATGAATGATTCTTGGTGCTTGAAGGAGTGAGAGGGATGGTTGGGGTGGTGAGTGGTGGTTGTTTGGTGGCTGTTGGGTGGCTGAAATGGTGGTGGTGCTGCTGCTTGTTGCTGCTGCCATGACTAGAGAGAAGGAGGAGAGAAATAGGAGTGAGAAAAAGTCTAGCAATCACTTGGTGCAAATGAAACTTAGGCTGTAATAACCCGACCCTAACCTGTATTTATTTATTTATTTAGTTATTTAAATTATTTTTATTTATTTCATTAATCATGTTTATTCAATTACTTTACCAAGTTTATTGACTTAATCACTCATGGTTATTTGTTTAACCAAATCATATTTATTAAATTCAATTACGATCCATTTATTTATTTAACGAGTTCCATCATGTTATTTAAAATTTCCACCTAAATTTATCATATTTAATCATCTCGGTTGGGAGATATTTCATTTTGGGTACCGCTTTGCAACTCAAGTTTCAGTGATTGTTAAGTCGAAATTTCATTGATTGAATAAATATCGGGTGAATCGATATTAGGCCTCGGTAAGTACAAATTAGTGATTAATTATTTTCTTATCTTCGCTAAAATTTATTTCCGAGCAATACAAATTTTTATTTTTGTTCAATACTCCAAATAATTTTTCAAGCCCCAATTTAGCCTTTTGGGCCCAAAATAAAAGCCCAAAACCTTACTAACTTTTATTATTTCACTAATTACTCATTTTAACACCTAATTTTAATTAGCAAAAACCTACTTTTAGAGTGAAAATTTATAGCCATATGTGGCTATAAATTGACTATTCTTACACACAAAATTCAGCAAAAAAATACACAAACCCACTCCCCATTTTTTTCTCTCTCCTCACAGCAGAAACAGGGGCAGCAGCTGTGCCGCCACTTTGGGTGATTTCCGACCACTTTTCCGGCCACCTCCCAACTGCCCCGAGTTGCCCTTGCTACTAGCTATCAAGTCTAACCCCTCAAATCACTCAAAACAACCTCCTCCTCTCTCTAATTCAAGCCTAAAGTGAGGTATATCTCAAAACCCTAACTTATTTTATCTTGAGTTTTATGGTTGTTTTCTTTATGGGTTATGTTTGGATGATCAAATTGATAGTTATTGTGCAATTTTTATTGAGTTTGGAAATGTTTAGAGTTATGGGTATTTGATCAAGAGCATGATTATCATGATTTTGCATTCGTTTTTATGCCACTGTCGAAATTCTGGAAATTATAGGATTGTCCAAAAATTCGAAAATTTTTAATGTAGGTTCTCTATATTATTTGGGATTGTCTGGCAAAATTTCATGAAGTTTGGAGGTGTAACCAGTGAGTTATGGAATTTTGAAGAAAACTGCCCTGTTTTGGATACGAATTTAGTAATTATGTATTAATGAAGTTGTTTAGAGTTGGGATACATATATGAGGCCTTAAATGATATCTTTGTATCTGATTGTGGTGATTTGAAATTATTTCAAGTGATTTGTATGTGAAAAAGGAAGAGAAGTTAAATCAGTTAAGGGCTGGAATTTCAGGAAATTAGGGCTGACTTTGGGATTAAACTGGTAATGAATGGTCCAGCCAAAAATTATGATTTTTGGTGGGAAGATAGTTCAGTGTGTTATATTTAAAATGCCACTTGAATCTCCTTAATCCAAGGTCTGTCCAGAAAGTTATGATCGTTTTACCAAAACGGCGCAGAATGAGATCAAAACTGATACACTTGTGTTTTAGTCCCATTTTGGGAATCCTATTGTGGGAATCACGTTTTGAGTTGTAAATTAAAGTTTTTGGGGACTTCTTAATATTTTCATATTGAGGTTTTATGTATCCATTTGAGGTCTAGAATGAAAGTTATGAATTTTTGAAGTGAACTGACCTGCTTGGATGTAAATCAGGTTGTTGTTATAGTTTCTGTGTTGTGTATACTTGGAGGAAAATTCTGAAACTTTTATGGTAGACTGTTCATATTTTTTTGAATTTCCTATAAGATCTCATAAAATTTGGCTGAGTATTTTGAGTTTGGTGATTTTTGGGAGTATTTTGAGTAACTGTATAAAGAGCAATAAAAAAGATCAAGTGAGATTGATCATGCACTCATTTTGTGTATTTTTGGCCAAGTCATTTATAGGGGAAAATATATATTCATGGACTATTTTACTTTCATCAATTCAGTTTTGAAGTTATATTGAAATACACGAGTTATGTATACCATTTAATTACTCAATTTCTATTACGCATACTTTTACTTACTCAATTGTGCGAGTAAGGATCATTTACTAACTACACATACTTTCAATGACATTTATGAAACAGAGTTGAGGCCTAGTTATCATTCCCCGTTATGCATAAGTGTTATCAAATTAGAACATATGTCTCAAGTCAGATGACATTCATGAAACAGCTGACCTGTATCAAGTTAGATAACATTTTGTTTTAAAGACTCAAGGTACGTCCATTGCCTGTATCTTCATAAAGCAGATCATGTTTATCAAGTTACAACTCTTAATGAGTTTATCAATGAATCAATTTATACAGTGATTTGCCATTTAACTTGTGACCCTGTCAGTTATCATCTATAGGGCGTCAGCCCATCATTTACCCGCGCGGCTTCAGGCCAACTCTTGATCGGATTGGCAGGTGTACACCTATGTATAGATCATATCAGTGCAAGGGGTTCACATCCAGATAATAATGAGCAATTCAATTTCATATTACTTTCATTTTCATTTTTATTGCCAACTAAATGAATTGCAAAGTCGGGTACCCATCACCAGTGTTTCTATGGTCATTTTACAAATACAGGGATGTATGTACTGAGTTTTTGCTCATGTTTTTGAATTGTTTTCATGTTTTCCATTTTAGGTGATGAAGTGTCACATATTCCTCCTTTTAGCAAGCCTTTTTGAAGGTCATCAGATGCTCACAGTGGATTCAGCATAGCTTGAATATTGGAACCGACCTTAGGGTCAAGTACTTGTGTGGTATGGTTAAACTATTATGAACTTCGGTCTTGAAGTGTTTCAGTTCGCTAAATTTTGTGATTGTAAGTGCGAGTTGTAAGATTAAATGGTTTCAGTGAGCCTTGTCCTTATCAGGATGGCGGTAGCGCCTTCGTTCACTAAGTCTTTCGTTGCAATTATCAGTAATCATGTCATTCGTATTTTGGGGGCGTTACATAGGCAAACATAATACTTGGCTGAGAATTAAAAGCCCAAAAGCCACTTTTGCTAAGCATAATTAAGGCCTAATTAAGAGTGATTAGCTAAACAAATGAGGGTCAAGTCTCGTTGAGTCGAAATCGGCCCTAAACGGGCTCGGGTTGGAAAAAAAATGTCAAACCGAGTGCGATAATTAAATTTGTTTTTTTTTTTAATATGATGCCATGAAAAATAATTTAATCATTTAAATCATAATTATTGAGGCCTAATATCAATTTCTCCGAAAAATTATTTTCGGTGAATGAAACTCGAATTGCAAAGTGGAGCCCGAAATAATTTTTTTTTTCAACTGGGATGATTCAATGAGATAAATAAATATGAAAAATAAATAACATCGCTTAATTAAATAAATAAATATGATTTAGGGTCGAGCTATTATAGCCTTCCCTCCTTAAAGAGTTTCGTCCTCGAAACTTATGAACTTTACCAATAGATGTAAGGTTATCCCAAATGAATATGGGTACGTGACTTTCACTTGATCCTCAGTTTTTCAAGTAGTTTCTGAGGAGGTATTATGTGCCCAAAGCAATTTGATTTAAGGTATCTGCTTGATGCTGAACTGCTTAACCCTATGATCCAATATCTGAATTAGATGCCCTTGAAACACAAGACCCTCAATGGCTACAACGGATTTGATTATGATAGCATGGTCAGGATCTGAAATGTATTACCTTTCAATGAACTGATATGATCCAAAAGATCTTGGCCTCAATTTAGGTCGCAGTACAACCTCCTTACAACATTAGTTGGTGAGACTTTCTGAAAACCTATGATGTACCAAAAATTCCAAAATCTCCTTCTTTTATCAACATAGTTTTTCTGTCGGTTCCAATGGTATGCTTTCAAGAGTCTTCTGAGTTATGCCGCCGTATGCAATGCTGAAGAAGATCTTCATGACCCATAAGATGATTTGTTGTCAATATCTACCGTCATTTTGTCCTGATGTTTAATGAAGGATTCTCTGGTAGTGCTATCACAACGTTGACTGCTAGGAGTTCCATACTTTCTTCAAATGCAATGTTGGTCGTGAAGCACGACAGGTGCCAACATAGAAGAGTTGGATCCATTGATATTTTTAGATGCATGGGATGATAGAACTGCTAAAGTTCAATTTAGTTCAAAAGGCTCCTTGAAGTGCATGCCAAACAGGCTTGAAATCTTTGATCTCTGTCAGACACTGTATCTGAGGGAATCCCATGATAAAGTTCATTGAAGTTGAATCCCAATTCCAAGTGGGGATTTCTAAAGGTCTCAAATCACCTATGGCGCGTTGGTGTTCTGCTTTGGCTTTTTAGCAAATCAGTCATTCATCCACATATTCTGCAATTTCTCTTTTTATATTATTACACCAAAAATATTGCCTTAGATCTCTACACATCTTGGTATCCCCTGGATGCACCGAATAGTAAGTGTCGTGAGCCTCCTCTAAGCTTTGCTCTCTTCAGATTTTGATTTACTCTGTGGAGCTCAGGATCACTATCTTCATTCACTCTAGGTTCCTCCATTAGGGAGGGATGTAAGATAAGTGCCAGCAATTGAACATTCACATTCCTGTGCGACGCTAATTGAATATGCAAGTCCCCAAGCTCTCTCAAGAGATTCAGTTGAGTATTTACTACACTGTTCAAGGTACGTTGTGTCTTCCTTTTTAGGGCATCTGCCACAATATTTCTCTTTCTTGATTGGCATTTGATCTGCCACAACTGATGTTTCATATAGAATGAGCTTCTTTTGAGACAAGAAGTACTTCAAGCTTTGATGATCAGTATTGATTCTGCATGGTACCCCATATAGGTAATGTCTCCAACTTTGCAATGCAAAAACTACATAAATGGGTAGGGTAATTCTTCTCATAAGGCTTGAGTTGTTGGGAGGCATAAGCCACCAGTTTAACTTCTTGCTAACTTTATAGCTTTCTTCAATAAATTGGTAAGGGAAGATGATATTTGATAATCCTTTCTAAACTTGATAATTCCCTGCTAAACTCAAACAGTTTCTAATCTCAGTGTATTAGTGGGTCTTGAGCACTTCGCAACTGCTTTCAACTTTTGCAAATCAACCTTAATCTCTTCCTTTGAAACCATATGTTCCAAAAATATCATTGCTTCTAACAATATTCATGCTTCTTGTATTTACTATGTAATTGATGCTCTTTTAAGGTCTATATCATATTGTCATCAAATGAACAATATGCTCATCTTTATCCTTGGAGTATTTCAAGATATCTTTTTTTTTTATAAACACCATAACTTGTCTAGATATGGTCTGAAATTCTATTCATAAGATCCGTAAAGGTCACGGGGCCATTGATTAGATTAGGCCAAAGGCATCACAGTGAAGTCATCATGACCCATACATGATCTGTAGCATGGTTTTGGTAATGTCTTCAGGTATAATCCTAAGTTGATGGTACCCTGACCTCAAATCGATTTTAGAAGATACTCCTGCTCGCTGGAGTTGATTCAATAAGCCATCTACTTGGGGCAATGGGTTTGTGTTTTTGATGGTGCTCTTGTTCAGCTCTCAAAAACAATACCTAACCACAAGGTTTCATTCTTCCTCTTTACAAATAGAAATAGGCATCCCATGATGGCACACTTCGATGGTTTGATAAATCTCTTCTACGATAACTCCTCTAACTGAAACTTCAGTTCTTTAGGCTCAATTGGGGCCATACGATATGGGGTTTTGGAGATAGATTGAGCCTTAAGGATTAATTCACTCGTATAATCAATTTCTCTTTAAGGAGCAGTCCTGGTAACTGTTTTCCTTAGGTTGAAATAATCTTTGATCATGAATGTTAATAGCATAACACCAATACACAACATATCCTTGTCATAAAAGCTCACTTGTTTTCGTAACAAACTTTAAAGGACAAGGGTTTTTTTTTCCTCTCTGTGACCATGAAACATAGTTCTCTCCCTTGTTCATCTCTTGTAATAACCATAGGGTCATCACAATCCATCTTGACCCCATAAGTATGCAACCAGTTCATTTTCAGCATGATATCAACGTCTGACGAGTCAAATTGAATCAGAACTCCAGGAAATACTATCCCACCAATAGTAATTGAAACAAGTTTATGAGGGATAGAACACTCGACTCGAAAGTCAATGGATAACTTGAGTCCATAATTGGTTTATGCCTCCTTATTCTCAAGGTTCAGTTGTATGGCAGATTGAGTGGATATAAATGAATGAGTGGTAACTGAATCAATAGACAAAGGGGGTTTCGAAATTAAAAGAGAGCTTCAGTAACTACTGCACCAGAGATGGCAACTTCCTTCTTGCTCAACACATAAGCCTTTCCTACAGCTGCGAGCCTTGAAAGTGAGAGCCCTTCTCTACAACCTTCAGTTTTCGGGAACAGGCAGTGATCAGGTGCTCTGGGCTACCGCACCATGTGCATTTGTTATTTCCCACTTAGCAATCCAGAGTGACTCGAAGTGAAGTTAGGCCCTAAGAGCCTATTTTTAACAATGTTCCACCAAATATTAGTTTCACCAGTTAGATAAAATGTTCCAATATTCACCCTTTTATCTCCTGGAACCTCTATTACAGTGAAACTTTCTCCACTCCTCGAATCCATTCTTAAGGTTCCACTGGGTCATACTTTCCACTCTAGAGTCCTTTAGTATGAATCAACTGAAGACATTTTTCTACAGGGCAGTAACCCATCAAAATTTCTCACTGACGCAATCCAAATGCATGGCAAATATTTTGATAGTCAAACTGAAGGTTTATGCAAGTGATCTTTCGAAGGAAACTTAGATTGAATCAGCCAAAATGGGTAGACACGTCACGTTTCCCCTAGCAATGGATTCCAGAAATTTGACAACAATCAACCGCTATACAAAACGTAGTTAAAATCTACCTCCTGTTCAGGCATGCTACAAAATTATCATCTATTGACATGGGTGCATCCCAATCATAAACTAGCTATTAGCAGCAATTGGGCTCTTAAAAGCATAAGAAAGTGACCAAAACTGATGGAGATGTAACATGAGAGTAAATGATAATGCAAACTTGATGGGGAGATGCCATGAAGACAAAAAGATGAAGCCCCTAGTCAAAGTGAGGAGTATTCAAGAGTTGCTAATCCAACAAGGACAATGGTAGATGGTAAGCTACCAGAAAATGCAGTGAAATATTTTCAAGAGTAATGTCTCCTTCACGGATGGAGGTGGAGTCAATGGACTGCTGGCAAGAGTTTGGGCAATGTAAGCAAGTCTTGAATTGCAATAGATTGAAGCAAAATGTCTCTCTCAAGTGTCCTTGGTTTCTCTTATATGGAATCATCGATAGTTAATGGTTTTAAAACTTATGTACCATAGAACACGCCTATCCCAAATCCTACAATTCAGGGGATACTACATCAAGAAACCCCACATAGTTCACTTAGATGAAATCCTTGAGTTACAAAAGAAAATATCTGCAATCAATGAGGCATATTGAAGCAAATGCCATTGGATTCGAGTAGCGCACAAAATGGCACCCATATGATGAGGAAATATAAGCTCAAAATTGTATGTATCCACTGACTTAAACAGTCTGTGCCATCAGACTTCTAGGCTGAATTTCATTAACCACTAGTCTCTAAATGTGCTGCAATATGGGTCATTGGAAGGCTTACTTCCTGTCCTTTGACATGGACTACCCAAAACATCCCTATCTGATGGAATGCATAAGCTGCAAGTGAGCTAAACTCAGACCTTGTGCATTAGGATTCTGCCCAGTTTATAGACTTTGACTTGTCTAATAGTTTTGAATAACCACATGATCTCTAATCCACTTGAAACTTGTTTTATATGAAAGATATCTCCTTAAACTTAAACTCAGGATGGAAAATCCTTGCGTAAATCATGGTGATCATGGACAAAAGTTACTTCAAGATCGGTCATTGTGCACTGATCAAAACTGCCAAGTTGATTGAACTTGTGTATTCTGCCCATACTTGGTTTTCCCTATACATTTAACCTCAAAATGAGTCCAGGGCCTTTCATAGGACACATTTCTAACAACCCCCAACCCTATGGCTAGGAGTGTTAGTGATTCTTAAATTTCTGAGGCGAAACGGACAGAGTTTCGCCTCCAAAATGGCCATTTTCCAGGCTTAACGCCTTAGATCACACCCCTGCATTGACTAGAAGTATAAAAGAATATAAAATCAAGCTCAACGGCTACACATCGGAGACCACAACTCTACAAGCCACATGCCCGGAGTACAAGAGTTTACATCTCAAAAATAAACAATTCCAGCTAAACGGACGTCATACCATTCAGATGGGTGGCTCATATGACCATACTTACCTAAATGCATTGGAGCACCTTCAACTTGTTGTTCAAAATCTCCATCAAATCTGTTGCTTGAGGTCAAAATATATGTACTTTGTATGGATCCATCTGACAAAGAAGAATATGCGAGTAGAATATGTGTGAGATA
Source organism: Selenicereus undatus (assembly GCA_017589665.1). Lineage (NCBI taxonomy): Eukaryota > Viridiplantae > Streptophyta > Magnoliopsida > Caryophyllales > Cactaceae > Selenicereus > Selenicereus undatus. The sequence goes on along the minus strand of JACYFF010031954.1, from coordinate 33,847,397 downwards.
AGCAGACATTACCAGTGCCACAAATCTCCAAGGATATCATAATAATCCTCAGTCCTCACTAACCAATTTCTCAGTATCTTAACTCATACTCTATATCCCATAAAGAAAATCACAACATGTCTCTAATACCAAATCTGTAACGCCCCAAATTAAAAATGTTTCATTGCTCATATTCTCCTTAATAAATCACTTAATTGTAATTTGATGAATCCAATGATAAGGGTTACCGCCGTCCAAAAGGACAAGGCTTGAAACCTAAGTGTTATAAATAAGACAATTTAGCATAACTTCCACTGTACACATTCACATATGATTATCCATTCACAATCAAGTGTTAACCAATGTAAGGTTTATAAACCATAGTGAGATAATTCACCATGTAATCTACATCTTCATCCGCAGAAGAATTCAAAATACAACGTTAAAGTATACATATACGGCATTACTTCTGATCCATCTGGATTTCCCTGCTTCACTTATTCTCTTCAGCTGATTTGCTGGCATGAGGGCAATACTCTGAGCATTTGCCTAAAACAAAACATGAGAAACATTTTGAACTGTGAGCCGAAGCTCAGTACATGCGTTCCTGAATTGTTAAATGATCATTGAACACTAATTGGGCCCGCTTTGCAATTCATTTTAAGTTAAAATAGTGAATGAAATAAATGTAAACCTGTATTGCTAGTTATTATCTGATAGTGAACCCCTTGATACTGTTACGATCTATGGATAGGTGTACACCTGCCAAGCCGACCGGGGGACCTGGCCTGAAGCCGCGCGGGTAACTGAAGGGCAATACCCTGTAACTGATAACCGACGGGGTCACTAATTAACTGATAAATCACTGTGTAAACTGATTCATTGATGTACTTACCAAAACATGATAACCTTGATAAATACACTTTGATTTCTAAAGATACAGGCAATGGACGTACTTGAAGTCTTTAAAATGATATTTCACTTGATAATACTTATGCACAATGGAAACGATAACTAGGCCTCGACTCTGTTTCATAAATGTCATTGTAAGTATGTGTAGTCAGTGAATGATCCTTACTCGCCTAATTGAGTAAGTAAAAATATGTGTAACAGAAATTGAGTAATAAAATGGGATACATAACTTGTGCATTTCAAATAATAAATTAAATCAGTTAGAGTTATTGAACTTGAAATACAACAAATTGAAGTAAAATAGGACAAATGGAAATGATTGAGTAATAATGAAAAGATTTTAATTGATATAAATGACACATGGGTTGCTGATATTTCTGAAATGGATAAAGGAAAGTGTGAAGCTTCTGAAAAGGATAATAGAATGGCTAATGCCTCTGAAAAGGATAATAGAAGGTTTAATACTTCTGAAATGGGTGACAAATTATTTATGCCATAAGGGGTGCTGCGAGGTTCATAAAAGCTCATATAACACCCTAATGTGGTACAAAGGACACTGATTTTGAGTTATTAATCTGCTCACTTCCCAAATTTCATTTTCATACTCATGTAACTCAGTTTTCAACCCAAGTAAGCTTCTGTACATAATCCAAATGAACTCACTACACTTTGTAATTTCCTTGCAATACCCATAATTATATAGAAACTTACAACAAAAATTAATTCCAAATCTCACGGTTTCTGTATTCACTCATATTACCGTTTGATGGTCTGCATTAGAAAATTCATATCTTTCACACCTAACCTCCAAATGAGATATAAAACCCCAATAGGAAATTTCACAATGTCCTCTAAAACTCTTATTCAGGACACAAAGCATGATTCACATAATAAGGTCCCTAAAAGTATGGTAGAACACAGACGTGCACAATTTCTGATCAATCTACGCAGTCGTAGCAAAACAACCATAACGTTTTCCGCAGAAATCAGATTAAGGCGATTCAAGAGGCATTTTAAACAGAACTCATTGATCTATCCACACACCAAAAATCACAATTTTTTAGTGACCCAATCAATGCTAGTTTTTCCGTGAAGTTACTGTTCCAGTTCAGTTCCCAGTTTCGATGCATTCTGCACAGTCTTGAGTAAATTGGTCATAACTTTGTCCACACGACTCAAAATTGAGTAATTACAAATCCTATTGAAAGTTAACGCATCAATATATCACTGCACCAAAAATCATGAACTTTGGATGTGTCAAACAGTACCAGTTAATTCCCAAAGTAGCCCCTGTTTCAGGTCTGTTTCCCAGCTTTAACTCACATATTTTCAGTCTTTTCTTCACATAAACACCCACTAAAATCACTCTTTAACTTATATAAATCAGCATAAACATCTTGATATTCATTACCAATGCTAAAGATCACAAAATCTCATTTAAAACAATCAAAATTCAACACTTGAACATGAAGCTTGCTTGATTAACATAAAACCCTAACCCTAACTTCAACTCCAACATGATCCATCACCAAGATGATTCTTAATTCAATAAAAACAACATAATCCACCATCAAAACAACCAAAACAAGAAGCAAAAATCAACAAGATCAAGCATCAACAACAAAATCAGCATAAGAGGTGAAAAGAATTACTCACTTGGTGCTTAAAAAGAGGTATGAATGATTCTTGGTGCTTGAAGGAGCGAGAGGGATGGTTGGGGTGGTGAGTGGTGGTTGTTTGGTGGCTGTTGGTGGCTGTTTGGTGGCTGAAATGGTGCTGCTACTGCTGCTTGCTTCTGCTGCCATGACTAAAGAGAAGGAGGAGAGAAATAGGAGAGAGAAAATGTCTAGCAATCACTTGGTGCAAATGAAACTTAGGCAAACATAATACTTGGTTAAGAATTAAAAGCCCAAAATCCACTTTTGCTAAGCATAATTAAGGCCTAATTAAGAGTGATTAGCTAAACAAATGAGGGTCAAGTCTTGTTGAGTCGAAATCGGCCCTAAACGGGCTCGGGTTGGAAAAAAAAATGTCAAACCGGGTGCGATAATTAAATTTTTTTTTTTTTAATATGATGCCATGAAAAATAATTTAATCATTTAAATCATAATTATTGAGGCCTAATATCAATTTCTCCGAAAAATTATTTTCGGTAAATGAAACTCGAATTGCAAAGTGGAGCCCGAAATGATTTATTTTTTTTTTCAACTGGGATGATTCAATGAGATAAATAAATGTGAAAAATAAATAACATCGCTTAATTAAATAAATAAATATGATTTAGGGTCGGCCTATTATAGGCTTATAGGAAAAATGTGAATGACTCCAAGATTATACCTATCATACATTATTTGGAGAGTGAAAAACGCTCGCATAAACCAAAAGAAGCTGGAAAATTGAGAATAAAGGAAAGATAGTACTATTTATTTTAAGTGCTAACCGCATGATTATATTAACCTACTTGCACAAACATGGACTAAACTATGTCAGAAAGTTTAACAAGTGACAATTTTACTCCCCCAAAACACGTACATCAGCCACTAGTCTCTTAATAATTCTAGAGCTTAGACCCTTTGCTATATAGGCAATGGACATCTTTAGCCCTTTTCCACAAGCATCCAGATAAATAAGGTTCCTATTTGCAGTAGTAGACTACTTTACAAAGTCGATAGAAACTGAGCTAGTTGCAACTATGACATAACAAAATGCCATAGACTTTCTATAGAAAGATGTGATCATAAGATTTGGATTAGATTTATCACTGCATACAATAGAAGGAATTCATAGCAAAAAGGATAAAGGAATATTGCAAGGGGTTAGGAATCGCCATCCATAACATTTTAGTTGCAAGGCCTCATTCTAATTGACACGTAGAAGCCGCTAACAAGCAGATAACCCAGGCCCTCAGGAAGAAAACTAAGAGAGCCAAAGGGCATAGGTGCAGGAGCTACTGATAAGTGCCTATTGTATGCATCATTTTAGGGTTATTTTGCTGCATTTTTAGGAGAATTATGCACTCTAAGTTATCATTTATACTCCTATTCTCGATTTATGCTTGGGTATGGTTGTTTGATGATTATTATAGGAATTTGGACCATTTTGCCCTTGTTTTGACCCTCATTTGAGCATACTTTGACCCCCTATGGATGCCCCTAAGTTGCCATGCTCGTGGAGTAAGAGAAGAGTGGAAGAATGGAGTTCCAGCCAAGATCACGGTTAGCTGGTTGTGGATACCACGGTCCATGATGGAAACATAACTTCTTGCCTGTTCGTTTTCTCTCATCATGTGGCTGAGGTTGATTGTGTTTCTCTATCAATAAGGCCATTTTGTAGCAGAGACCATCATCCCATCCATTCCACTTCCTTTCTTCAAGTAGATTAGGATTTTAGCTTAGAGAGAGTTGAGAGCAGGTTGAACGTGAAGATTGCAAGGATTCCGGATGCGGTTTGCAACGACGGTGCAAGCGCGCATCGGCTGAGCAATTCCTCTCCCTTCTCTTCTCTTTTCTCTATGGATTTTTATGCTTTCATATTGTTATTGATGTTTATGTTAAGTTTTGGATTTGTTAATCTTGGAATTGATTTGAGTTGTTGTGATTAAACCAATTCTTGTTTTGATCTAAAAGTGCTTTGGATTTGTTGGTTTTATTCTATTAAATCTTTGACGTCAATTTGCTAGTAGGGAACTTGATCAATTTCTTACTTGTTTTAGACATTTGGTGAAAAACTAAAAGGTGACACTAGATGTTGGAAAACTAAAATTCGACTTAAGTGAGTGAGATCTTCATAAAGACTCACCGTTTAAGAAACATCTAAATTTGATAACGCGTTCTTAATGATCTTAGATTAATCATAAACCCTTGAGAAATGGTAGTTGATTAGATTTAAGAATTTCATTCCACCTTGAAAGAGGGGTTTGATAATTTTATTATCGATTTTGGAATTACTCATCTAAAGAAAAGGTGCTTGATTAATTCTTGAGTTGGAAAATTGCTTGATTTGATTAAAATCCTTGATTGATTATCTATTAGATTAGATAGTTGTTTAGTTTAATTTCATTCTCAAATTTGGATTTTCTTAGCATATCTTAAGAGAAATATGGCCCAGTAGATCAACCTAGTCTCTGTGGGATTGACCTTAATTTGCTACAATGCCATCGTGCGCTTGCGGGCCTATCAACTACCAAGCATCTTATGGTCTCTGAGGACAACTATTAAGACCTCCACTAGTCACACAACCTTTATGCTCACATAAAGTGTGTAACCTATCTAAGGTTGCAAACGTATGCGCAAGCACAGAATGAAAGCACACACGTTGAAGCCCTAGGTTAATTATCGAAAACAAGGGCAAAGCCTTGTGACATAGTCCTTGGAAGCATGAAAGCGGGTAGAAAACATCCACATAACTTGGAACCAAATTAGGAAGGGCCATACACTATCAAAGAAGAAGTCTATATAGCTACCAATAAACTTCTCTCCATGGGGGCAAAGATGTTCCAAACACTTAGCAAATGGATAACACCATATGCTGCTATGCATAAACTACAAGATGGTTTTAGTTTTTGTGTAAGAATTACTTAAGTCTCGTAAACAGGCAGAGAATTTTGCATCTCCCAAGGATTAATACTTTAAATTCCAGTAGTATTATTAAAGCATTGTTTACCTCCCTTTATATTTAATTTTGTATTATGAATCATTTAGTTTAAGTTTGAATGATGTCATTAGGTGAAAAAGCATAATAAATTACTAGGCAGGTCATTAAATTCAGTCAAGAAATCACTTTTAATTCCAGTAGGCTAAATTAAGACTTGTACATTGTGAGGAACAAAATTCCTAAGAGCAAATCAAGAAATTTAACTAGAATCGACAACATAAATTCCACAAGGTTGGATCAATACTTGAAAGGAATAAGAATTTTGCTAAGGAAGACACGCAATAATTAAATTCACAAAACTTTGTTAAATAAATAAAATCATGATACAAACTTTTGATACAAGAGTTACACAACTAGCCAATCAGTCATTATCCTTTTGGATTTTTATTTTTTTTTGTGCACTCATCTTAGCTTCTGTTCACTTTAGAACATTAGGACATTGACTAGCCAAAGTCTTGGTCACATCCTTCTTATAGAAATGAGAAGTATCATGCTCCATCTCTAGCTTCTCCTTCACACCCTCATTCCCATCTTGGACTCTCATTAAAGCCTCCTAAGATTCCTAAAGTTGGACATTTAAAAGGCACTCTGAGCCTTGCTAGACTCCAACTCAAAAAGAGGAGCAAAAGGATCAGGCTAAACGTTCCCAGCAATAACCTAGATTTTTGAGGCAAGGAAAAGAAGTAATGGTCTTGTAAATTCTTTAGAAGTGGCTTTCTCAAGCCTCTCTCTGAAAGAAGGCAAAGGTCATCTTTTGCTTCCTTTGTTGATAGTTTAGGACTAACAGTCCCTTGCCTTCAAGATTCCCCCAAGTCATTGCTTAGTGAGGGAGTTTGGTTTTTCGTTGGGGGGCATCTCTCTTTTTTTCTTTAGCATAGAGCAGGTAATTGGAATGACGGCCTTCGAGGAGGAAATTTCATTTAGTTTTTTTACTCCTCTACTCTCTTATTATAAGTTGTTCTAAAGGGATGCTAGGGGTCCTCATAAGAATGCCCTTAATACTTGAATCGACGAAGGAACCCTAGGAAGAACCCTCGACAGTGTTTAAAAGGGCATCATGGGGCAATTCTCCTAGCATCATCGCTAATCCCAAAAGAAATACCCCTAATTTCCCTCAGCTTACCTGTCTAGCTAGGGGAAAGGTGTTGATGGGAATGATAATCATGGGGATTATTCCTCCACCTCTGGATGGGTAGTATCCGCAGCTCCATCCATATAAGTTTGGAATTTCCCTCAGCTTACCTCTGGATGAAAGCTTTAAGAGAGCTCTCATCTATGGCCAAGCTTTCTCTTCCTTAAAACCAAAAATAGGCTCATTTTCATCTTGAACTAAGAACAATTGATTTTTCTTACAAGAGTTCTTCTTTAATGAGTTGATATGGGTTGAATCTTATATCCATGTGTGACTCATGTTTACTCCATGTATTAATTTTAGGCAAACCTTGAAGAGCTCTCTCCCTCCTAAGACATTTAAAATAATAGTAGGCGTAACCTTGGAGCTTTTGAGTAGCTATCAAGAAACACTCTTCATAAGAACATTCTTTAGCCTCAAGTAAGTCTTCAAGTCCTTGAACCTATCTCAAATAGGTTGTAGGATCCAAACTAACACCATCAGAGCAAGGAGGCTCTTTCATGGCCTTCTTCATATGACCCATTTGCTTGCTAAGCTCCCTTATTTGAGCTTGAAGCCTAACAATGGCCCTATTTATCTCATGGGCTTACTGAGAAGCATCTCTCTTATTGAACATTGTTGGTAGTAGTTTATAAAAGGAAAAGGGGAAAAAGGATGGAAATAGGGAAAGTATGGGCATGCTACGGGTGGCACGGACAAGAAATAGTGAAAAAGGGGTTAGCACGGTCGTGCTCTTGGGGAAGGGGCGGTCATGCCTAATCTCTAGAACAAGTATCAAGAGTCCAGGAAAGGGGCACTGTCGTGCCAGGAATCATGGGGTGGCTATGCTAAATTTTTGGGTCAAATTTACAAAGTGTAGGACTTTGGCACAAGCATGCTATGCAGCTCGGGGTGGCGATGCCGAATTTTTTGTGTGGTGTTTTTTGGTGGATTTTGGCTTTTGTTGTAAAGTTTGGCGATGTGTTTGGGTTAGAGATTGTATTTGTGCTATTTTAGGGTTCTTTGTGAATTAGATATGCGATTTAGAGAGGGAAAGATAAAGGCAAAATGGAAGCAAAGAAGGACTGAACTCCAAATAAATCAAACACAAGGTTGATGAATTTGATGCTTATCAACAAGAAGGATCCTTTTGCTCTGATAACGAATGATGCATGGGTGACATACTTTGTCTAAGTAAAGGGAGAGAAATATATAGAGATGAGCCAAAAGCATGTTGATGAAGATTAACCTCCCTCAAGAAGACCCAAAAGGGAGAAAAACCACAAAATAACAATGATAATCCAACAAGGTCATAGCCTTAAGCTAAGATCATCCTTCAAGCAAGAGAGAATTTTTTGTGGATTTTTTTTAGTAAGCTAGTAACAACAATAACCAAAAGAGATATACCTGGGCTAAAGGTTAAACCACCACCTAGATTAAATTGACCCACCCTCTAATCCTCTAAAGCCTTATCACCAAGGATTAAATTAAAGGGATGAACTTAAATTACCACTCTCCTTAGAGAGATAAAGAATTTGAGATTTTGAGAAAGCGCCAAGCTTTAAACTCTCATATTATTCAATGAGTCTTGATTTTCATCGATGTACTTAGGTCATAAATACCCAATTGGAGGGGGATTAGTTGTTACATTAATGTGGCAAGTGGGCCAATGGGGTGCTTACAGAATATCCTAAAAAATAAATCAAGATGCTTAAGATAATTACAATCAAGATGAGTTGTAGTTTTCAGGATTCATCCTATGCTAATTAATCCCCAATATCACGTGTAACGCCCCAAATGTATGTAAATCACTGTTTGCATTTCTTTCATTATTTTCCCCAATTAAAAATGATAACCCAAATGATTAGGCGTTACCGCCGTCCAACAACGACAAGGCCTTGCCTATACATGATAAACTTATCCATAATAATCAATGTTTACCATCAAAGGCGTTCACACCATCACAACCCATCAAATAATTTAAATAAATATAGAAATTGTTCTAACATCAAAACCATTCAAACATCTCCAGGATTACACCAAAATATGGAATTCTGATAAAATATACAATCTCAATAGCAAAATATATCACAATATAGTGTTATAACATCTCTACGATAATACAACACCATTTCATATAAACTTCCCCGCTCACTTATCATCTTCAGTGGTCCTGCCCGCCTGAGGCCGATTCACTTAACACCTTTCTAAAACAAAAAATGAAAACATTTTGAACTGTGAGCTGAACCTCAGTACATGCATTCCTGTATTGTTAAACATTCATGAAAAAAAAAAAAACTGGTTGGGCCTGTATTGCAATTTATTTTTAATTAAATACGGGGAATGAGATAAATATGAAACTGCATTGTCAATTATTATCTGATAGTGAACCCCTAGTAACTGTTACGATCTGAAGGTAAGTGTACACCTGCCAAGCCGATCGAGAGCTTACTCGAAGCCGCGCGGGTAACTGAAGGGTTATACCCTGTAACTGATAAACTGATGGGGTCACTAATTATGTAATAAATAACTGATTAAACTGATTCATTGATATACTTACCAAAACATTATAATGTTGATAAATACGTGCTGATTTCTAAAGATACAAATAATGAAACATTATAATGTGATAGATTAGGCTTTGATTCTGTACAAAATTATCGTTGGAGGAACATACGGTTAGCATAAATATTTATTTCATAGCTAATAATTTAGTGAAAGAAAAGTAAAAGCATAATAGAGGCCTAGAAAGAATTACTCATAATTTAATCATCTGACCTCTGATTCAGACTCAAAACCCCAATGTAGAAAGCTTAGGAAGTCCAAAAAATCTTTTATTCAGAACACAAGCTTGATTCCCACAATGGAATTCCCAAAATGAGGCTAGAACACATGCATGTCAGTTTTGTCTGTTCTGCACAGTTTTGGTAAAACAACCATAACTTTTTTCATAGACCTCGGATTAAGGCCATTCGAAAGGCATTGGAAACTTAACATACTGAACTATTTATCCACCAAAAATCATAATTTTTCAATGGGCTGATCATTACCAGGGCTGGCCAGAAAACTAGCTGAAAAAGCACCCAAAAACTGCTGGAGCTGCTGCCGTGGGGGAGAGAAAGAGACGAGAGAAAATGGAGCTTTGGATTGAGTTATGTTTGTTTGACCAATCTAACTCTCTCGGCTGAGTTTTTAGCTAGCAAAGTAACCTTTTTCACGCTAACCATGGTTAAGCTTAATCATAATAATTAATTAGATTAATAAGCAAACTTGTTGGGCTTCAAAACAGCCGAAATAAGTTGGGTTCGGGAATAAAATGCTTCATAACGATAACGTTTTTACAAAACTTAAAATTAAATCTTTGTAATGTTATGGAAGACAAAATAAATTACTTAGATTAAACTTATTAGGGCCTATCAATTCTTTGGAAGTGTTTATTAATCAATTAAATAAACAAATAAAATCTGAATTGTCAAGTAAGGGCCCAAATAAAATCTTTCCACCGGGGTGAATAAATGCGATAAATAAATATGAGAAAAAATTATGAACACGAGGTAATTAAATAAATAAACATAATTAAATAATTTTTAGTTGAGCTATTATGGCCTTCCCCCCTTAAAGAGCTTCGCCCTTAAAACTTATGGCTTTTCCATGTAATGCAAGATTACCTCAAATAATTGTGGATATTTGGCGTTCATTTCCTCTTCAGTCTCCCAAGTCGCTTCTTGGGAGGTATGATTTGACCATAGCACTTTGACTATAGGTATCTGCTTGTTGCGCAACTGCTTAATCCTGCGATCTAGTATTTGGATTGGTTGCTCTTCGTATACTAAATCCGCAGTGACTTTAATAGGTTCAGATACAATGTTGTGGTTTAAATCTAGGATATACTTTCTAAGCTGAGAGATGTCAAACACGTTATGCACATGTTCTAGTTCTTCCGGCAGATCCAGATGATAAGCCACAGGATTCAATTTTTCAATGATTTCATATAGTCCAATATATCTTGTACTCAATTTGCCTCGTACCCCGAACCTCTTGATACTCTTAGTTGGCGATACTTTCAGAAAAACTTTATCACCTATTTGAAACTCCAAAGGCATCATTCTTTTGTCCACATAACTCTTTTGCCAACTCTAGGCAACCTTAATGTGCTCCCGAATCCTTCTTATTGTTTCCACAGTTTCTTGGATCATTTCAGGGCCTATAATCAATGCCTCATCCAAGTCACTCCAACACAATGGTGTTCTACATTTTCTTCCATGTAAAGCCTCAAATGGGGCCATTCTGATGGTGGACTGGTAGCTATTGTTATAAGAAAACTTCACCAACGACAAATCGTCTTCCCACTTCCCTTGGAACTCCAACACACAAGCTCTTAATATGTCCTTTAGAATTTGATTCACTCTTTCAGTTTGCCCATTCGTCTCAGGGTGATAAGAGCTGCTAAAGTTCAATTTGGTCCCAAAGCCTTTTGAAGTGTTTACTAAAATCGGGCTTGGAATCTTTGATCCCTATCTGATACTATATCTAAGGGGATTCCGTGTAGTCGGACTATCTCTTTAACATACAATTGGGCTAGTTTTTCAACTCCCTAGTTATCTTCGATCGGCAGAAAATGGGCCGACTTGGTAAGCCGATCGACTATAACCCAAATAGCATACTTCTTCGAGCCATAAAGGAGTAAACCTTTAACAAAGTCTATTGAGATCGAATCCCACTTCCAAGTGGGAATTTCTAAGGGTCGCAATTCATCCACGGGACGCTGATGCTCTGCTTTAACTTTCTAGCAGGTCAGACACTTGTCTACATATTCTACATCCTCCTTTTTCATATTATTCCACTAGAAGTGTTGTCTTAAATCTCTGTACATCTTGGTGCCTCCTGGATGCACCGAGTAGCAAGTATTGTGAGCCTCCTCTAGGATATGTTTCCTTAAGTTCTCATTTTTGGGTACACATAGGCGATTCTAGAATCGCAGGGTCCCATCCTTATGTACTACAAACCCGAGAGACTTTTCTTTCTCTAAATTTTGCTTTATTCTTTGGAGTTTAGGATCACTTTCTTAGTTCACTTGAATTTCCTCCACTATGGAAGGCTGTAAGGTAAATGCTGATAATTGAACATGTGCTTGCCCATGGGACACTAGTTGAATTCCCAAGTTCTTAACTTCTTTCAAGAGACTCAACTGAGTAATCACCACAGTATTTGAGCTATTTTGTTCTTTCCTACTCAGGACATATGCTACAACATTTGCTTTTCTTGAATGGCATTAAATTTGCAAATCATAATCCTTAAGCAGCTGAAGCCAATGTCATTGCCTCAAGTTGAGCTCATTCTAGATGAAGATATACTTCAAACTTTGATGGTCAGTATAAATCTTGTATGGTACTCCATATAAGTAATGTCTCCAAATTTTCAGCACAAAGACCATGGCTGCTAACTCCAAGTCATAGGTAGGATAGTTTCTCTCATAGGGTTTGAGCTGTCAAGAGGCAGAAGCTACCACCTTATCTTCCTGCATTAGAACACACCCCAATCCGTTCTTTGAAGCATCACTATAAATGGTATACTCCTTACCTTCCATTGGTAGCTTTAGGATTGGGACGGCAGTTAGTCGCTACCTTAGCACTTGAAAAGCTTTATCACATTTTTCGGTCCACTCAAACTTGTCCGCTTTCTTCAGCAGATTGGTAAGGGGTGAAGCTATTTTTGAAAAGTCCTTGACGAACCTTCGATAATAACCTGCTAAACCCAGAAAGCTTCTAATCTCAATGATGTTAGTAGGCCTTGACCACTTTGTGATTACCTTCACCTTTTGGGGGTCAACTTTGATTCCTTCTTTTATAACCACATGCCCCAAAAACACCACTTCTTCCAACCAAAATTCACACTTCTTTAATTTTCTATAAAGTTGATGCTCTCTCAGGGTTTGTAACACCATCCTCAAATTATCAGCATGTTCATCTCTGTCCTTAGAATAGATAAGAATGTCTTCTATGAACACCACCATAAATTTGTCTAGGTAGGGTCTGAAGACTCTGTTCATAAGATCCATGAAGGTTACGGGAGCATTGGTGAGACCAAATGGCATCACTGTAAACTCATAGTGACCATACCTAGTTCTAAATGCAATGTTGGGGATGTCTTCAGGTTTAGTCCCAAGTTGGTGGTACCCTGATCGCAAACCAATCTTACAGAAAACTCCTGCTCTTTACAATTGATTAAACAAGTCACCGATTCGCGGCAAAGGATATTTATTTTTGATGGTGATCTTGTTCAACTCCATGTAGTCAATACACAACCTTAAAGCTTCATCCTTTTTCTTTACAAGCAATACTAGGGCACCTCATGGTGACACACTTGGCCTAGTAAAGCGCTTCTACAACAGCTCATCTAATTGAAGCTTTAGTTCCTTAAGCTCAATTGGGGCCACATGATATAGGGCTTTGGAAATAGGTGGTGCATCAAGGATTAATTCAATTCCAAAATCAATTTTTCTCTACGGGGGTAATCCTGGTAACTCTTTAGGGAAAACATCCTCAAATTCACAGACTACAGGAATATTTTCAACTCCTTAAGCTCAATTGAAGCTTGCTTGCTTTTATAGCAAAAATCAAGGGATAGGACTTTTCCTCTCTCTGCCCATAGAAGAATACTTCTCTCCCTTTTTCATCTTTCAAAATAACCTTAAGATCCTCACAGTCAATCTTAGCTCCATAGGTGTGTAACCAATTCATTCCCAAAATGATGTCAAAATCAGACAAATCAAATTGAATCAAATCCACAGGAAAAGTGGTTCTACCAATGGTAATGGGGACAAGTTTATAAGAGATAGGGCATTCAATCACGGAATTATTGGGTAGCTTGATCCTATAATTGGTTTTCGTCCTCCTATCTTCTAAGTTCAATTGTATGGCAGATTGGGTGGATATAAATAAATGAGTAGCACCCAAGTTAAATAAAACACAAAATGGCTTTGAATTTAAAAAGAGAGTTCCAGTGACTACTGTACCAAATGTGGCAGCTTCCTTCTTGCTCATTACATACGCTCGTCCTACAACTGCATGCCTTAGTAGTGGGGCCCCTTGGCGAGGTGGGGCCAAGGGTTTTACTGCACCTTTGTCTATAGCCTTCATTCTTCAGGGGCATGCTGTAATCAGGTGTTTAGGGCTTCCACATCACATAAACTTATTAGTTCCTACTCGGCATTCAAGGGTGGTGTGATTTGTTTTAGCATTTTGTACAGGGCGTTGTTGAGCCTGCAGGACGGCTCTTGGGGGGAGCAGGAGTAGGTTTCCTCTGGTTCACACTCTTACTCGGAGTTCCTCGCTCAAACCCCTTTCTCTTTTGGTTGATTGGATTCAGTGCTCTCAACCCTGTCTTCACTCGCTCCACTTCAGCCACTCGCTCATATAGTTCTTGGTAAGTCAAAACTGGTTAACCAGCTAACTAATTCCGAATATAGAAGGTCAAACCCTCTTCAAACCTTCTCATCTTCAATCTTTCAGATGATACAAACTCAGGAACAAACCTAGACAATTCTGTGAATTTACTGACGTATTGCATTACAGTCATGGTTTCACTCATCTTCTGCTCCATAAACTCTTTCTCCTTTTGCCTTTGGACCACAACTAGGTAGAATTTTGCCCTCAACTCACTCAGGAATTTATTCCAGTTGAATTCAGGCCCTACGAGCTTATCCTTAACAGTATTCCAGCAAATGTCAGCTTCACCGGTCAAATAATACATCCCAATGTATACTTTCTTTTCTTCTGGCACTTCTACCACTGTAAAGATTTTCTCCATTCCCTTTATCCATTCCTCCAATACTACTGGATCATAAGTTCCATCATAAACTTTAGGGTTGCGTCGTGCTACCCTATCTGCTAATTTATCCTCCTTAGGAGGGGTTTCAATAGGCACTTGGGAAATCCGTTTCATCAATTCAGCTATTAAGGCCGACCAGTAGTTCGGGTCCCCAATGTTGTTAGCCAACTCAGAAGGAATTGGTGGCATTTGGCCAAAATTTGGTAGCACATGATAGGAGGCTTCATCACCTGATCCCTGGCTATGATATGAGATTTCCTCTATATGAATCTTTGCATTGTTCTGCACTGATTCGGACATTCTGATAATGCATTAAACGAAACAATTCAATCACTGGAACACCCAAACACACAAGATAAACATGCCTAACAAATACATTTAAGATAACTCAAAGATTATTGAACACAAACCCAAAGCTTCATTATATCATTTCATAACTACTTATTTACATATATAACTGCCTGCTTATACACATGATTAGCAAAACATATTAAATCTAACTGACTAGACAAAGTCAGTTCTGACTCCTACCTCAACCACAAATAGTAACCATCCCCTAGACACTATGTCCGTCACATGACCAAAAAGAGATACGGACCATGTCATCACAGTCGGAGAGAATTGGACTAACTATATATAATGTCATATCCTACACAAATACATCCTTCCAAACCAACCATGCTATAAACAAACAGGGCTCAAAAAGAAAACTGCTAACACAAACCCCTAGAACCACCTAACGATCCCTAGATGGATCGTAATCCGGCTCGGACTCCTCATCAGGCTCTTTGCTTGAATCGAAGCTGCGAGTCGATGCCTCTGACTCGGCATCACCAACCTCATGCTCAACCTGTTGCTCCACTATCATCTCGTCAATCTCCTCATCCCACTACTGCTCTACCACCGCCTCAATAATGTCCTGATCCTCCTCAGGATCCTCCTCCTCCTCTTAATGGCCCTCGTCCTCATAACTAACCACCGCTATCTCTGATGTATTAGGGAGATCTATCACCACATGAGCCTCCCCAGGACTGTCAAGCATCAGTGGGGTACCTGGTGTGGGCGGGGAGGGTGGTCCCTGCGCTGGTGCTAGGGTTGTAGGCGGGGAATGTGCGTGATTGTTGAAACCATTATTATGTTTTGATGATAACAAACCTAAAGCAATGTTGCTCCAAACAAGATGTTTTCAAACAATGTGCTTTAACTTGTTGATTGTTGAAAACAAGTCCTGAGAACATGTTTTCAGCAATGTGCTGAGAACATGTTTTCAACAATGCGCATTAACCTGTTTGTTGAATGTTGAGAACACGCCTTGAGAACAGGTCTCATACCTAATGGTTCACTCTCAAGATCACCACCTCCATGCGATGATTGAGTTGATTGTACGAGAAGCAATTCATGAAGTCTAGCAAGACAAAGAACAATCCCAGCAAACAAGGTGACCTTGGTGCTCACGGCATCTATACAGATCTTGGACAAGATGACTAGTTCAAAACAAGAAGTCTTGGGTACATAGGCTTTATTTATTTAGACTCTTGTTAATATGCCAATATTGAAAAAACTTTTTAAACATCTCTTGAATCGGTATTCGTGCTAAAGTGCTTCAGAACACCAGACTGCGAACAACCCTGCAAACAGGGTGCCTAGGGTGTTTCTAACCTGAAGTGGCCATACCCGATTATCTTTGAAAAAAAAAATTATTTTGGTTGGCCAAAATCTCCAGAATATTTTCAAATGTTATTCTTCTGAAAAAAAAATATTTCTTGAATATTTTATAGGAGATTTGGGAAAATAGATTTTGGGAGATTTGCCAAAATTGGAAGATTTTTTTTTTTTCTGCCCATATCTTCGGATGTGATAAAGTTTTTAACATGCTAAAGATTTCTGGTTGCCTTACTTAAAGCTAACCCACGGCTATAAGGAGATAAAGGTTATCTCTTAAGATAACAAATCCCTTAGATTTTGGGAAATGTTTTATCACTAGCCGTTGGGAGTTTTTTTTTCTCTTGAAAAATCACCTTCCAAACTTTGTTGATTTCCTTTCCTCTCCTTGGTTCTTGACCGTTGGAATTTCTGGTTAAAAACAGCTCCGTTTTCACAGAGATATAGAGACATACGGAGCAATAGAGAGAAGAAAGCAAAAAGAAATCTTGAAACGCAACATTCCCAAAAGGCAAAATTTGAAAAGAGGTTTTTCTAGTGAAAAGAATTTCTGAGCTTCACTTGAGAAAAGAAAAACCAGTTCAAGTTGTGTTTAAAGCAAGTTTTCAATATATTGGCATAATAGGATCTTCATTTGTACCTTACATCTGCTTAGTGAGAAGCACCCCAGTAAGGTGTTCTTGACCTTGATCTCAGATCAGTCAAAAGTGAGTGAGTGTGTCCTAGTCGTGTGGACTTTGGTCGTGTCCAATCTGGTGAGATTTGGACGTGGTGTAATCTGCCTTGAGAAGGAGATTACGTGGTTGCAGGGTTGTAACAAGGTGTGTTGCAATTGTAACGTGTTAAGCCCGGTTTAGTGAAGTGGTTAAATCCTACACGAGGTAGGTCGTGGTTTTTCACACCTCAGTTGGGCTAGAGGTGTTTTCCACGTGAAAAATTGTGTGTGCTTTAATTTCCGCATCTATCTTGATAATTTTCGCTCTTGCTACATCTGAAAACACCCTCTGCAAACAAGTCACAGAGGTGTTTGTCATATATAACGCGAAAATCAGACACCACAATTCACCCCCCTCTTGTGGTAGGATACTCTAAGATCTAACAGTGATGTAACAGGAAGACATGCTATAGAGTCTCCATAGCAATCCCCCTCTGCTCAAACTCCTCCCTCAATAACAACTCTGTGGCGATAGTGGTCCAAGCCTCCTGGGCCTTAAACCCTGGCGCGTCCCAACCTGGGTTCTCTATTACCATATAGTGATGATAATGAAGCCTAAACTCTACCCACGAATGAACTATGGGTAAGGACCAGAGCAGTCTATGTGCGCGGGTCATAATACTGTGAAACTTAGAAAAAGGGTCCTGTGCATAAGCCTCTATACTAGCATGCAGTAGTGCGATGTGAGCAGCCATAGATGCACCCGACATCAAGTTAACACCATAAGGGTCCATCTAACAGAGAAAAGACATATATGAGAGGCATACATAACCATAATTAAGGAACATGCAAATGTAAGCAACCTGCATTTCTAATATCCTTACTACACTTCTAATATCACTCTAGCAGTATACAATGGCCCTCATTACCAACTATTCTCATGCTCTTATTTCTAAACTCCACATTCCACAAAGAAAATTTAAACCTAGCTCTGAGACCAAATCTGCAAGGCCCCAAATGTAAGTAAATAACTGTTTGCATTTTTTTTCATTAGTTTTCCCAATTAGAAATGATAAGCCAAATGATTAGGCGTCACTGTCGTCCAACAAGTACAACACTTTGCTTGTATATGATAAACTTATCCATAATAATCAATGTTTACCATCAAAGGCATTCACACCATCACAACCCATTAGATCATTTAGACAAATATAGAAATTGTTCTAACATCAAAACCATTCAAACATCTCAAGGATTACACCAAAATATAGAATTCTGATAAAATATACAGTCTCAACACCAAAATATATTACAGTAAAGTGTTATAACATCTCCACGGTAATACACCACCATTCCATATAGATTTCCTGGCTCACTTATCATTTTCAGTGGTCCTGCCAGCCTGAGGGTGATTCACTTAACACTTTCCTAAAACAAAACATGAAAACATTTCAAACTGTGAGCCGAAGCTCAGTACATGCATTTCTGTATTGTTAAACATTCATAGAAAAAAAATGGTTGGGCCCAGAGTGATATTCATTTTTAATTAAACACGAGGAGTACGATAAATATGAAACTACATTGTCAATTATTATCTGATAGTGAACCCCTAGCAATTGTTACGATCTGAAGATAGGTGTACACCTGCCAAGCCGATCGGGACCTAGCCTAAAACCGTGCGGGTAACTGAAGGGATATGCCTTGTAACTGATAACTGATGAGATCACTAATTATGTGATAAATCATTGATTTAACTGATTCATTGATATACTTACAAAAAAATTATAATTTTGATAAATACGTGCTAATTTCTAAAGATACAGACAATGAATGTACCTGAAATTTTTAAATGTAAGCTCACTAAATAATATTATGCACAAAAGTGAAAGGAATGATAGATTAGACCCTGATTCTGTACAAAATTATCGTTGGAGGAACATACGGTTAGCATAAATATTTATTTCATAGCCGATAATTTAGTAAAAGAAAAATAAAAGCATAATCGACGCTTAAGAAGAATGACTAATAACTTAATCATCTGACATTTGATTGACACTCAAACCCCAATATAGAAAGCTTAGGAAGTCCCAAACACCAAGCTCGATTCTCACAATAGAATTCCCAAAATGAGGTTAGAACACAAGCATGTCAGTTTTGGTCCATTCTGGACAGTTTTGGTAAAACGACCATAACTTTTTCCACAGACCTCGGATTAAGGCGATTCAAAAGGCATTTACAAGCTAACACACTGAACTATCTACCCACCAAAAATCATAATTTTCCAATGGTCCGATCATTACCAGTTTAATCATGAACTCTGTCCTGTTTTTTTCAAATTTCCAGTCCTCACATTTTTAGCATTTCCCTCTCTTTTTTACACAAATCCTCAACTTAAACCATTCCTTAAAAGCATGTAAACAAACTTTGGTCCATCCCAATAGCATACAAAATTGTCACACTCAAATTTACTTCATAATCATATCCAATAAAGATCACTTTTCAATCAAATACACACATAAACCAAGCTTAAAGCAAGTTTAATCCAAACCATACCTTATTTGTCAAAACACTAGTTTATAACCAACTTGGACTCACTCCAACTCATTTGAAATCACCAAAAACATCATCATAAACACCAATAGATTAGAACATGACCAAATTAAAGATAAAACAATCAAAATCCAACACTTTAACATCAAGCTTGCATGATTAACACCAACCCTAACCCTAGCATGATCCAACCTAAACTTCACCATGATCAACATCAAAATAACTCTTATTTATTATCAAAATATTATGATCAAAGATCACAAACATCAAAACAAGAATCAAAATCGCAGTAAAAAGCAAAACCAACAAGATTAAGTTTTAAGATTACTCACTTTGCTTGAAGATATGTAGAGATGGAGGTAATGTTTAGTGGTTTTGATGATGGAGGATGGTAGCTTGAGGTCCTAGGATTTCGGGGGGGTCAGAAACCACCAGGGCTGGCCAGAAAACTGGTTGGAAAAGCACCTAAAAACTGTTGGAGCTGATGCCGTAGGGGGAGAGAAAGAGGAGAGAGAAAATGGAGTTTTGGATTGAGTTCTGTTTTGTTGACTAATCTAACTCTCTTTGCTGAGTTTTTAACTAGTAAAGTAACTTTTTTGGGCTAACCATGGTTAAGCTTAATCATGGCAATTAGTTAGATTAATAACCAAACTTATTGGGCTTCAAAACGGCCGAAATAAGTTGGGTTCGGGAATAAAACGTTTCGTAATGATAACGTTTTTACGAAACTTAAAATTAAATCTTTGTAATGTTACGAAAGACAAAATAAATTACTTAGATTAAACTTGTTAGGGCCTACTATCAATTCCTTCAAAGTTTTCGTTAATCAATTAAATAAAGAAATAAAATCCGAATTGCCAAGTGAGGGCTCAAATAAAATTTTTCCACCGGGGTGAATAAATGCAATAAATAAATATGAGAAAAAAATTATGAACATGAGGTAATTAAATAAATAAATATAATTAAATAATTTTAGGGTTGGGCTATTACATCATGGTTGCATCCTCCTCAATTATTTCCATCACTAAAACCATGCATTTTCCAACCCTGGACCAACCTTTGCTAGGTTATCAGTCTATAACTTTCTCAATACTCGGAGTTTAAACATGATGCAAGGCTTGTTACAAAATAGACATTTGGGGATATCTATCCATTTGTAATTTTCAAAAGTTGGAGTTCATTTTCTTGGTTAAAACTGAGTTAGAAGGGAGCTGAAGTGTTCTACCCAGAAAACTAAGAATAAGCTAATGAGATGGTTTTTGGAGGGTTGAGTGGTTATACAACATATTTAGGGCTACTAATTTTAAAGTTACCCTTTTCCTATCTTACTTGTCATCTTGAAGGCCACAAATCTATAATAACTATGGAGCTTTAAGACTTTGAGTCCTATTCTCAAAGGTCAACATTGTTCTTATTTGGACCATGGATTTAACTTCGAGAAAATTTCAATCTTCATGGTTTGCTCCTCATCATCCTCTTCCCTTGAAGAGGATTTGACCTCAAATACTTGCTTGTGCATTCCAAGTATACCACTCTTGATAACTTGTTTCACCCATTGAGTTTGAGAAAACTCATTGTGCTAAGAGTACGACACTTCTTGAACATGTATTAATTGTTAAAGGATTTAGGAGATACTGCAATGGGATTAAAGATCTTTCCAACATTTTTAAGTCTAGTGAAAATTTCAATATACTCATCACAACTCATCTCAAAAGGGATTCTCTTATGATTCACAAGCTCAACTTGTGGAGACTTACTTTTGAGGGGAAAGGAGTTGAATGACATTTGTGCTAACAGAGGTGAGAGTTTCACATTTGATTTGAAAAGGAAAATGATTTTTTTATGAAGCTTTAATTTTTGTAGGGCTTGTATTTAGGATAATTTAGAAGATTAAGAGTAAGAGTTTGGTCATGGGAGGTTGGTCTCCAATGGAAAACAATCTTGGGGCCAAATTTTAATGGTCTCCTAAGAAATAGATACCAAGCATCCAAAGAAAACATATCACGTATAGCCTTATTCCTCAACTTGCTCATTTGAAATGAAAGTGGAGCTTCCTTAATGTTGTTTACCTCAATTCCCAAATTGGTAAAATGGAGAAGGTAGTGAGATTAAGGGAGAATAGGTACTATAACCTCTAAGTTGGGTTTTGCTTCCACTTCTTTCTTTTCAAGGTCCAGAAGGATCTCATTTTCTTCCTTGGCCTCTTCTTGAACCTTTGTAGGCCCTTCTTCTTCTTGAACTTGCACTTGAACCTCCATAGTTTCTTCAAAGAAAAGAACTCGTGTAGAATCCATTTGAATAGGCGGTTTAAGGGGGCTCTCATCAGTGGCCAAGCTTTCTCTTGCTTCATCAAAACCCAAAATAGGCTCTTTTTCATCTTGAACTAATATCTTCTCTTTGAGAGCAATTGGTTTTTCTTCCAAGAGTTCTTCTTCAATGAGTTGATATGGGTTGAATCTTGCATCCATGTGTGACTTAAGTCTACTCTAACTCTTGATTTTGGGCTTGCCTAAAAGACCTCTCTCCCACATAGTGCATTAAAACAATAGTTAGCATAACCTTGGAATTTTTGAGTAGCTATCAAAAAACTCTCTTCATAGGAACTATCTTTAGCCTCAAAATAATCTTCAAGTACTTGAACCATCTCAAATAGATGATAGGATCCAAACCAGTACCATCAAAGCATGGAGGCTCTTTAATGGCTTTCTTCATATGAGCCATTTGCTTGCTAAGCTTCCTTATTTGAGCTTGAAAACAAACAATGGCCGTATTTATCTCATAGACTGGCTGCGAAGCATCTCCCTTAATGACCATGATCGGTAGTAGTTTGTAAGTGGAAAAGACAAAAAAAAGGATGGCAACAAGAAAAGCACGGGTGTGCTAAGGGGGCAGAGACAAGAAATAACAAAAAGGGGGTGGCATGGTTGTGGTATATGGCACGGGGTGGTCGTGTCCGATCTCTAGAATAGGAATCAAGAATGCAGGAAATGGGGCAAATTCGTACCATACAGCATGGGGTGCTCATGCCAAATTTCCAAGCTAAATTTTCAAAGTGTAGAATTTTAGCACGGGCATGCCAAGCTGTATAGGGTGGCAATGCCAAATTTCTGGTTTGGTGTTTCTAACAGTTTTTAGCTTTTGTTGTAATGTTTAGGGATGTGTTTGGGTTGGGGATTTGTTTAGATATTTTAGGGTTCTTTGTGGACTACATAAGAGATTCAGAGAGGGAGAGATAAAAGCAAAACGGAATTAAACAAGGATTGAAATCCAAGTAAATTCAACATAAGATGGATGAATTTGATGCTTACCAACCAAAAGCATCCTTTTGCTTTAATACCAAATGATAATGGGTGACTTCTTTTGGCTAAGTAAAGGGTGAGAAATTTATGGAAATAGCCCCAGAGGATGTTGATGCAGATCAACCTCCCCTAAGAAGACCAAAGAGAAAGAAAAACGACAAAATAACAATGATAATCCAACAAGGTCACAACCTTAAGCCAAGATCACCCGTAAAGCACAAGAGATTTTTTTTTGGATTCTGTTTGTGTAAGGTACTAACAACAATAATCAAAGGAGATGTATCCTGGCCAAAGGTGAAACCACCACCTAGATTAAATCAACCTACCCTCTAATCCTCTAAAGCCTTAGCACCAAGGATTGGATTAAAGGGATGACCTCAAATTTCCACCCTCCTTAGAGAGATAAAGAATTTGATATTTTGAGGTAGCTCTAAGCTTCAACCTCTCATATCATTCAACAAGTCTCAATTTTTATGGAGGTAATCGGATCTACAAATACCCAATTAGAGGGGGATTAGTTGTTACATTAGTGGGGCAAATGGGCCAATAGAGGACTTATAAAATATCCCAGAAAAATAAATTAAGATGATTAGGATAATTATAATCAAGATGACCTATATTTTCCAAGATTCATCCTCCATCTTCTAGAGAGCCTTGAGAAGCCTCTACTTCACCCATTGTAACACCCCCAACCCCTAAGGTTGAGAGCATTACATTTTCTTACTTATTACCTAATTTCTGGGGCGAAACAGACAAAATTTCCCCTTAAAGTTGACCGTTTCCAGGCTACAAGCCTTACAATAAACTTCTTCAAATCAACGGAAGCGTAAAACATTTAAAAGAAGCTCAACGGCCACACGCCGGAGTTCATAACTCAACGAGCCACCCGCTCAGAGTACACCAAACAGAATAGTTCATTAATACAGGAAGAGTAAAAGATACAACTCAACGGTCTACACAACCAGAGTACTAGGGTTTACATCCCAAAACACAGCTAATTTCGAGTAAAGACATCTAACTAATCAGATGGTTGACTTACATAGCTGTACAGAGCGACTCATAAGGAATATGCATTATATGAGCTAGAAAACTTAGCTTACAACAATTACAAACTAGGAATATGTTATATTATATCGTTAAACTCATGAACCTACTTCTATATGGCACACATAACTCTTTTTCAACCAGGGGGCAAACTTCGGTTCCGCATAAGCGGCTTGACTTTCACTTGTCACAAAGAACACCTGGGGAAAAGGGGAAAGAGTAGTGGGATGAGCATCCACACGCTCAGTGAGTGTCCCCCAACCCCCTTAAAACCAAAATCGTTGCAGGCAATAATATCCTGATTAGGCACATAATACGTATCCGTACTTTACTATCATATTAGGCTTTCATAAAATTCTTATGGAAATATCACCAACCATAAACTTCACTTTAAGCACTCAAACACATTTCTAGGTCTCCAAATGACCAAACTTGTTTACTAACAGGCAGTCAAACACTTAAGCAAGCAACGAGGCTAAGCACAAAGACTTTCTTTTTCATAAACATAACTTCTTAGCATTATATTCGAACTATGCATGAAACGTTATTCATATGATGTGCACATAAGGTTATCTCTTTTAATGATCATACTTTTCTTGGCATTTCATTCATATGATATGCATAAGACACGCACATTTCAAATCTCAATCAAATCTAATTCATAGGGTATGCATGAAATATGCTCATAAGGCTTTCTTTTCATATTCGTATCTTACTTAGTATCTCATTCTTGAGTTATACTTAGAACATGCGCATGTCATACACAGGAAGCTTTCTTTCTTTTTACTAAGAACACTTCACATAAAAACTCTTCTCTTAGCCACTTGAGGCTCATATTCTTTAAAAGAATCTCTTTCATCTTGGTCGCATGATGACCCTTAAAAACTTTCTTTCTGAAACACTTAAAAAGGTGAAACATTGACTGCTTTTCTTACTTATTAGGGAACTACTATGGGCATAAGATCATCATGAAGTGCTGGTTGGGAGATATCTACACTCAATCCCAGTGAGATTAACTCACACTAAGCTCTTACTCCCGGGATGGCAACTAACTTTAGACCTTGACCCTCGTCAGGGTCTCTCGGGATTACTCCCTAGGCTAGGGATTCCCCCGTTCAAGCAGGTTCACTCCCATCTATTGTCCCTAAGTACGTATCTTAGCCATTTAAACTGGTCATAACGACTAATAAGTTTGCTGCCTCCCACAGCGAAATCATTTATTATGCAACTCATGCCTTTATAAAACTCTTTAAGGATTCCCCCGTTCAAGCTACGTCACTCCCAAAATTGTTTTCAGTTAGCTAAAATAGGCCATCATGCACTAATAGTTATAGCTACTATCATTTCAAAACATGAAATCCTTCTTTGAAAAACTCACCTTTTTGTAAATAATGTAACTTGAGGACGTGGAAGGGAAGGGGGCCCACATGTATCACATTCAAGCACTTCGTAATCAATTCAGCACAATGAGCCACACATGGCCTCGCAATCCACACGATTGCGGTTAATTCACAACCCAGGCTCCCTCCTCACAAGCACCATACCACAAAGAACCTCAAACCACTCATAGTTCTACCTCAAGCCATCCAACTATCATCTCGGTTTTCAGATCAATAATCATAACAGTCAAATCCCCTGTCATACTGAAAAGCGATATGTAAACTTACCAATACATAACTTACCGATCAAGCAAATATCATTCCGCAGTGCACTACAGCCAATAGTTATAACCATATATACATATATATGCATTCATATCGCATTAGCTAGAAACGAATGCTTAGCAAGCTGAATTAAACTAACTAAGCATGAAACACGATTACATTCATGTATTGCAGTCAAGGGGTAAACATGCTCATTTCGCCGTTCGAATGTTGTTTCCAAGCTACTTCACGGGCATAATTCAACTAAATAGACAAGCATTGATTCGAGGCGTTCATATCGAAGTTACTATTCAAGCCTAATGAACCCAGTGAAACATAATACGATTCAAGGCGTTCGTTTAGTACATCAAAGTTACTATTCAAGTCAGCTTTTTAGGCATGTATTAACTGAATTTACTTGAATCGAATCTAAATATGCATAACTCATTTCGAACTGAACTTTCAGGCATGTATTAACTGAATTCACTTGAATCGAATCTAAACATGCATAACTCATTTCGAACTACGTTTTCAGGCGTGAACTAACTAAACTAACATGTATCAATTCAAGCCACTTTCGAGTATTAATCAACTAAACTAACATTTAACAATTCAAAGTCATTTTCAGGCATAAACTAACTAAACTTAGCATGCATCGCAACTTAAAGGGTTAAAACGCTTTCAAAACTACTAATACTTAGGAGGTGAGAAACACCCACCTCGATTCCATGCTAGAGGACCCGTTCTAAGGGCTTTGGCTCGACTTTGAGGGCCGAAAAACCTCAATCCTCGATCCAATTAGTCCCAACGCACGCCCAGTTGATGTGATTGAAACCCTATCCTGATACAGACCCAAATCAGCATGCCTAGACCCGGTTCTACTGCTCTTTGTGGTGGTCTCGGCATCCTATGGTGGTCGCCGGAATCTCGCCTGCCGGAGACCCTAGTCGTCGACCTCCACCGTTGCCGACGCCCTCTCTCAATTCGCCCCCCTCAGTCGCTCTCTCTCTCCTCCAACCAGTCGAGTTTGGTCTCGACATCTAGCGGACGAACGGTGGCCGGTGCGGTGCCACCGTCGCCGTCGACTAGCCAACCCCTGCTCTCTCTCCCTCTCTCTTCGTGTGTTGGTTTGCCTGGGGAGGGCATCGTGACGCCCAAAGAAGAAGACCCCCCCTTTTTCGCATCTTGTCCAAGAAAAGTAAGGGGCTTAGGCTCCTTATACCCCCTTTTTTTTTGTTTCTTTTGGTTAATAGCTCAATCAACTAAAATCGCTAATCCAATCTCGCAACCTCCTATTCTAAACCCAATCGTTACTACAATCGCTCATCAATTATTCGTTCCCAAATATATAAAGGTTTGATTTATTAAACATCAAAACTAATTCTACGGTTAACAACCTACTCGCATTCGGTAAACGACGAATAAATCGAATAACGACTAAATTAAACTATCGATCTAATTTAAGGGCACAAATAGCACGAATTTACTTTAAAATCAATAATAGCAATAATAATTCTTTTTAATAAAACTATCTCTCACATAAGCACATCGATACTAATTTACCTCATATGGTTAATAAAAATACGAATTTTGTAACGCAGAAGGTAAGGCAGCCACGTTATCGTAAATAAAGAAGGCGGGCCTTACACCAATGTAGGTGCTGCCACTTGGCAAGTCTTCCTTCATGTGTACAAATTCATCCCATGCTAATTAATCCCCCATATTGTAACTGTATCCTCCTCAATTAAGCCTATAATTAAAACTGTGTATTTTCCAATCCTAGACCAACACTTGCTAGGTTTTCAGCTCATAACTTTCTCAATACTTGGAGTTTAAACATGATACTAGGCTTGTTGGGAAATAGACTTCTGGGGGTATATATCCATTTATAATTTATAAAAATTAGAGCTCATTTTCTTATCCAAAACTGAGCTAGAAGGGATGTGAAGTGTTCTGTCTAGAAAACATCTAACTCATTGACCATGGCTAGTAGTAGTTTACAAGAGGAAAAGAGAACAAATGATGGAAACAGGGAAAGCATGGGCATACTACGGATGCCACAGACAAGAAATAGTGAAAAAGGGGCAGTCATGGTCATGTTCTTTGGCATGGGGTGCTCGTGCCAGATCCCTGGAATAGGAATCAAGAGTCTAGGATAGGGACGGTCGTGCCAGGCAGCATGGGGTGGCCATGCCAAATTTTTGGATCAAATTTACAAAGTCAAGGATTTTGGCACGAGTGGCGATGTTAAATTTATGGTTTTGTATTTTTGATGGTTTTTAGCTTTTGTTGTAAAGCTTAGGGATGTGTGTGGGTTAGAAATTACGTTTAGGCTATTTTAGTGTTCTTTGTGGAATAGATAAGAGATTTAGAGAGGAAGAGATAAATGTAAAATAGAAGCAAAGAAGGATTGAAATCCAAGTAAATCAAACACAAGGTGGATGAATTTGATGTTTACAACCAAGAAGGATCCTTTTGCTCTGATACCAAATGATGCATGGGTGACATCCTTTAGCTAAGTAAACGATGAGAAATCTAATGGAGATGAGCCCAAAGGATGTTGATGAAGTTCAACCTCCCCCAAGAAGACCCAAGAGAGAGAAAAATCACAAATAACAATGATAATCCAATGACGTCACAACCTTAAGCCAAGATCATCCATCAAGCAAGAGAGATTTTTTGTGTGGATTTTGATTAAGTAAGCTAGTAACAACAACAATCAAAGGAGATATATCTAGGCTAAAGGTTATGCCACCACCTAGATTAAATTAACCCGCCCTCTAATCCTCTAAAGCCTTATGAATAAGGATTATATTAAAGGGATGAACTTAAATCACCACCCTCCGAGAGATAAAGAATTTGAGATTTTGAGATAGCGCCAAGCATAAATCTCTCATATCATTCAACAAGCCTTAAATTTCATCGATGTAATTGGGTCTATAAATATCCAATTAAAAGGGGATTAGTTATCTTATCAGTGGGGCAAATGGACTAATGGAGGGCTTCCAAAACATCCAAGAACAATAAATCAGGATGCTTAAAATAAGTACAATCAAGATGAGTTGTATTTTTCAGGATTCATCCACCAATTTCTTTCTTTATGTGGGCTAAATCATCCATGCCAATTAATCCCCAATATCACAGCTGCATCCTCCTCAATTAAGCCCATGATTAAAACCATGCATTTTTTAATCCTCGCCCAACCGTTGCTCGGCTATTAGTCCATAACTTTCTCAATACTTGGACTTTAAATATGATGTAAGGCTTGTTGAAAAATAGACATATGGGATATCTATTCATTTGTAACTTGCCAAAAATTGGAGCTCATTTTCTTTGCAAAAACAGAGCCAAAAGTGATGTGAAGCGTTCTATTCTGAAAATTGAAAATGAGCCTAATGAGGTGGTCTTGGGAGGATTCGATGGTTAAACTCCTCATTTAGGATTACTAATTACCGAAATGCCCTTTTCCTGTCTCACTTGTCATCTTAAAGGCCCCAAATCTATAATAACCTTGGAGTTTCAAGACTTGAAGTCCTACTTTCAAAGGTCATCGTTGTTTTTAATTTGACCATGGGTTTAGCTTGGAGAAAATTATGATCTTCGTAGTTTTCTCTGCATCATCCTTTCCCCCTTAAGAGGATTTGACCTCAAATTCTTGCATGGGTAATCCAAGTACACCACTCTTGATAACTCGTTGCACCCATTGACTTCAAGACAACTCATTGTGCTAAGAGTGCTGCCCTTCTTGAACATTTATGAATTGTTGAAGGATTTAGGAGATACTGCAATGTGATGAAAGATCTTTCTAACATTTATAAGTCTATTGAAAATTTCAATACACTCATCACAACTCATCTCAAAGGGATTCTCTTATGATTCACAACCTTGACTTGTGGAGACTTACTTTTCAGGGAAAAGGATTAACAAGGTTGAGAGTTTCACATTTGTTTTGGAAAGGTAAATGATTTCTTTGTGAAGCTTTAACTTTAGTGGGGTCTGAGGTTGAGGAGGATTTAAAAGATTGAGAGTAGGAGTTTAGTCATGGGAGTTGGGTCTCCTATAGAAAACAATCTTAGCGCTAAATTTCAATTGTCTCCTAAGAAATAGATACCTAACATCCACAGAAAACATACCATGTATACCCTTATTCTTTGACTTGCTCATTTGAAATGGAAGTAGAATTTCCCTAGTGATGTTTACCTCAATTCTCAAATTACTAAAATGGAGAGGGTAAGAGCAAGATTGAGGGACAATAGGTGGTATAACTTTCAAGTTGGGTTTTTGATTCAACTTCTTTCTCTTCAAAGTCTAAAAGGATCTTATTTTCTTCCTTGGCCTCTTCTTGAACCTTGGTAGGCCCTTCTTCTTCTTGAACTTGAACTTGAACCTCCATAATTTCTTTAAAGGAAGGAACTAGTGTACAATCGGTTTGAATGGGAATGGCCAAGCTTTCTCTTGCCTCATCAAAACCGAAAATAGGCTTACTTTCATCTTGAACTAAGAGTAATCTGTTTTTCTTCCAAGAGTTCTTCTTCAATGAGTTGATATTTGTTGAATCTTACATCCATGTATGACTTAAGTTTACATAAAGTCTTGATTTTGAGCTTACCTTGAAGAGTTTTCTCCCTCCTAAGGCATTTAAAACAACAGTAGGCGTAACTTGGAGTTTTTTAGTAGCTATCAAGAAACTCTCTTCACATAAACATTCTTTAGCCTCAAAAAATCTTCAAGTATTTGAATCCATCTCAAATAGATGATTGGATCCAAACTACTACCATCAAAGTAAGGAGGCCCCTTCATAGCCTTCTTCATATTAGCCACTTGCTTGCTAAGCTCCTTATTTGAGCTTTAAGCCCAACAATGACCCTATTTATCTCATGGGCTTGCTACGAAGCATCTCTCTCATTGACCATGGTTGACAGTAGTTTATAAGGAGGAAAGAGAAAAAAGGATCAAAACAGGGAAAGCATGGCTGTGTATAGGTGGCATGGACAAGAAATAGTGAAAAAGATGGTGGCGCGGTCATGGTCTGTGGCACGAGACGGTCGTGCCAGATCTTTGGAACATGAATCGAGAGTGCAGGAAAGGGGCACGATCATGCCAGGCAACATGGGGTGTCGTGCCAAATTTTTTGGATCAAATGTCAAAAGTGCAGCATTTTGGCACGAGCGTGCCAAGTGGCATGGGGATGGCAGTGCCAAATTTTTGGTTTGGCATTTTGATGGTTTTTAGCTTTTGTTATAAATTTTAGGGATGTGTTTGTATTGGGGATTATTTTTAGGCTATTTTAGGATTTTTTTTTTTTATGGACTAGATAGGGCATTTATAGAGGTCGAGATAAAGGAAAAATGGTGGCAAAGAAGGATTGAAATCGAGGTAAATCAAACACAAGGTGGATGAATTTGATGCTTACCAACAAGAAGGATCCTTTTACTTTAATACCAATTAATGCATGGGTGACTGCCTTTAGTTAAGTAAAGGGTGAGAAATCTACGAAGATTAACCCAAAAAATGTTGATGAAGAGCAACCTCCCCCAAGAAGATCCAAGAGGGAGACAAACCACTAAATAACAATGATAATTTAATAAGGTCACAACCTTTAGCCAACATCATCCATCAAGCAAGAGTGATTTTTTTTGTGGATTTTGTTTGAGTAAGCTAGTAACAACAACAATCAAAGAAGATATACCTGGGCTAAAGGTTAAGCCACCATCCAAATTAAATCGACCCACCCGCTAATCCTCTAAAGCATTATCATCATGGATTAGATTAAAAGGATGAACTCAAATTATCACCCTCCTTAGAGAGAGAAAGAATTTGAGATTTTGAGAAAATACCAAGCTTCAAGCTCTCATATCATTCCACAAGTCTTAATTTTCATTGATGTAATTCGGTCTATAAATATGCAATTGGAGGGAGATTAGTTGTTACATTAGTGGGGCAATTGGGACAATGGGGGCCTTCCAAAATATCTTAGAAAAATAAATTAAGATGTTTAAGATAATTACAATCATGATGAGTTGTATTTTCTAGGATTCATCCTCCATATTCTAGCAAGCCTTCAAAAAGTTATACTCCAACAATAGAGGGGTCATCATGTAATAATTCGACCCTAAATCATGTTTATAATTAAATGATATTTTTAATTTCCTACATCTATTTATCGCATTTAACCATTTCGGTTGGGAAAAATTCATTTTGGGCTGCACTTTGCAATTCGAGTTTCAATTATCATCACAATTTCGGATGAATCCGTAGTAGGCCCCGCTAAATAAGATTAAATGTTAAATTATTTTCTATAGCATTGCAAAAATTTAATTTTAAGATACGAAAAATATTTATTGCAAAGGTGTGTTATTTTTTCGGGCCCAATTTATTTGGGTCCAATTTAAGGCTCAACAAGTTGGTATGATTGCATTTAGTTAATTACTATTATTTGTGCCTAATTATAATTAACAAAAGCTACTTTTTGGGAGTTTACATATCAACCGAATATCTAGATAAGGCAAAAATCTTCAAGCAAACAAAATGCAAATTCTCTTCTTCCTCTTTTCTCCTCCACCCACACGGCTCGCTTTCCCCCAGCTGTCACTGTCACTATTTGCTACTATTTTCATATGGTTGTTGCCACTCCCAGCCACCACCGGTCACCAATCCCCACCCCCACCCCCAACACCACAAGCCAACATCCCCAACTCCTACCACCACCGAATACCTCCTTCATCTTCTTATATTCAAGCTCAAAGTGAGTTAAAACCTTAACTCTATCTTGATGCATTCTTTGTTATGCTGATTGTTCTAGTTATGATTTATGTTCTCATCATCAGAATAAATGCTAGCAAGTCTAGCATGCAAATTTTATTGTTTTTGAATATGTTGAATGTTGTGGAGTTGAGCTTGAACTTGATCAAGTGGGTTGAAACAAGAAGTTGTAAGCTGGTGTTATTTATTTGATTGTTTTCATTGTTGGTGTGAAAGAAATTGAATCTAAGGTTATCGTGATCATGTTAGGTCTTTTCTTTGGTGGGTTAGATGTAAATATGTGTTGGACATAACCTAGGGTTTCATGACCATGCATGACTTAGTTTGATATTTGAATCAAGTATGTTATTTGTATTCAATTAGATGGAATTTTTAGAGGTTGGATGTGCTATTGGCTTGAAAAATGATGTTGTGTGGGTTTCGCCAAAATTAGTAGATTATGGAAAATCCCATAAGTGACCCAAAGAGGTTGTTTGGTTTATTTATGCAAGCAAATGAGTTTATGAGAGCATTTTGAGTGATTATGTGAAGAAAAAGATTGAAAATATGTAAGGATGATCATGATGTGGATTTGAGTGTTATGGCTTAAGTAAGGCGATAATAAGATGAAAACCAATGTTTATCGATTTTAGAGGAGGAAATTAGCTTGATTTGTGAGAGGAAGAATGAAACCATAAATCTTGGGAGCTTAAGTAAAAGTTTATAAGTAATTATCGGCATTGCAAAGAAGATATAAAGTTTAGGGAGTTCAAGAACTTGAATTGTGGTTAAAAACCTAGTTGGGTTGAAAACCGAGTTAAATGGGATGTAATTGAAATTGGAGAAATGGGAAGAGTAATGACTTAAGAACAGTGCTTATTGGGCCAAGTCGGTGCGGTCAAAGCAATTCCAAACCCAATTACACCCCTCTTGGCCTTAAACCCTTGTTATTCATCTCAGAAATATCAAAAACTCATAGTTCATTTATGACCATTAAAGTCTTTCCATTATAACCTCAATTATTTTATTTTGGTCTATTTTGCTCCAATTTATTTTACCTCGAATTAGAGTACCTTAGTATAAATTAGTTTTCAAATCACCTTAGTGTAATCTATCTTACACTGAAATGTTAAGTTACGAATGTCATTTATTTAATCAAGTTCTATTAAAGTTACAAATTATGAAAGTGAGCATTGTTTACTAACTAAAAATACCTACCATTACATTTCTTAAGCAGAATCTGGCCTATTCTATCGTTCCTCATTGCGCATAAATATTATCAAGTGAGATTACATTTTAAACACCCCAAGTGTGTCCATTGTCTGTATCTTTAGAAATCAGAATGCATTTACAAAAGTTATAGCGTCTTAGTAAGTATATCAATGAATCAGCTTACTCAGTGATTTATCCCTTAATCAGTGACCCCGTCAGTTATCATTTCTAGGGCACTCGCCATTCAGTTACCCGTACGACCTCAGGCCAGATCTCCCGATTGACTTGGCAGGTGTA
The DNA here is from genome assembly GCA_017589665.1 of Selenicereus undatus. Taxonomy (NCBI): domain Eukaryota; kingdom Viridiplantae; phylum Streptophyta; class Magnoliopsida; order Caryophyllales; family Cactaceae; genus Selenicereus; species Selenicereus undatus. Next base: position 33,813,809 of record JACYFF010031954.1, on the reverse strand, counting down.
CACCTATTTATAGATAGTAACAGTTACAAGGGGTTTAATACCAGATAATAACTAGCAATACAATTTTACATTCATCTCATTCACTGTTTTAAAGTAAAATAAATTGTAAAGCAAGCACGCAACCAATTTTTCAGTGATCATTTAAGAATACAAGAATAAATGTATTAAGCTTCGGATCACATTTCGAAATGTTTGTCATGTTTTGTTTTAGGCAAATGCTCAGCGAATCGCCCTCATTCTAGCAAACCAGCTAAAGAAAGTAAGTGAGCAAGGAAATATAGATGGATCATTAATGATATTAGTTTAAGAATATTTTGGGAATTATACTTTGAGATCTTCAATTGATGAGGTTGTAAACTTTATGAAAAATTGCTCTATTGTGCAGTATAAACCTTATGCTGGTTAGAAGCTATTTGTATATAGTTTGACAATGTTTGAATATGCATAATTGTTATCTATGCTTACTTATGTTATATCTACTACACATGCTTAAAGCCTTGTCCTTCTGGACGGCAATAACTCCCCAATCATCGGATTTATTAGTCTTAATTAAGGGTTTAATTAAAGAGTATACAAACAGTGCGACACACACATTAGGGGTGTTACAGTTTTGGTATCAAAGCTAGGTTTGATTTTTCTTGATGGGATATGAAGTATGGAGAGTACAGATAGGAGGGTGAGGAGGTTGGTTAGTGAAGGTTAATAATATATTGTTAGAGATTTATGATATTAGAAATATTTGCTATCTTTTGCATGTTCTCCTGTTATGTTCTTCTTTATTAAATGGATCCATACAGAGTGAATATGATGTCGGGTGGTTCTATGGCTACTCACATCTCTTTACTCTATGTTAACATGGTAGGCCACATACAGGACCTTTTTCTGAGCTTCATAGCACAATAGTCTCTACATGTAGGTACTTGTGGTCCTTATCTACCGTTGCCTTTTGGGTCGAGTTTAGGATTTAATATCATGACTTTATGGCTACTGAAGCCTGGGATGGTACATACCTAGGTTCTAGCCTAAGACACGCTTGGGCTACCATTACCACCGAGCTATTACTCAGGGAGGAGTTTGAGCAAAGGGGAATTAGTATGGACACTCTGCAGTATGTATTTCTTTATACTTTGTACTCCCCCCACCTGCACCACCTGCACTTGCACAGGGTCCACCATCACCATCTGCGTTGGCGTTCCTCAGCCACCCAACAGTCCAGAGTCATCAGAATTCAAAAAGGGGATCCCTCTATCTAATGGATCAGGAAGGTTCACATTGTCGTGGATCTCCTTGACACACTAGAGGTAGTGGAGTTTAGCCTTGATGATGAGCTCATGGAAGATCCACAGGTGGAGCCAGAGGTGGCGAGCATAAGCCTGATTATGATGTTGAGCGGGTGCCTCAAACAACTATTTTGACTCGGTTCAGGAGCCTGGAGATGAGTTTGACCCATACTACGATCCATTTAGGGAATGCCAGATTGATTTAGGTGCTGACCACTCATTTAGGTTACATTTTAAGCATAAGTCCCACATGTATATGGTATGGTCGATTGGATAGATGAATTTTGAGCAAGTTATGACGTTGTATATAATTAGACAGATCCTTCCAACTGTGTTGAGTAATCCCCTTCTTTTTGGCATGTGGCAGGCTTAGTTTATTAGGGCTAAGTAGTGTTTTAGTTAGCAAGTAGGAGTAAAGGATGACTTTGAGTAGTCAGGTGGATGTGATATTCATTTGTTAAACCATATATACGCATCTAAATGAACAACTATGGCAATTATATAATGAAGCTTTGGGATTATGTTTTAATAATACTTGAACAGCTATGCTTAAAGTTTCATCCTTCTAGACGTCGATAACACCCCAATCATCGGGTTTATTAGTTTTAATTAAGAGTTTAATTAAAGAGTATACAAACCGTGAGACATGCATTGGGGATGTCTTCATGCCACTTAGCAAATCTTCCTTTGTGTGTGCAAAATCACTCCATGCTAATTAATCCCCAATATCGCAACTGCATCCTCCTTAATTGAGGTTCATAAATAAAACTGTTGATTTTCCAACCCTGGACTAACCTTTGCTGGATTATCAGTCCATAACTTTCTCAATCCTCGGAGTTTATACATGATGTAAGGCTTGTTGGAAAATAGACATCTCAAGATATCTATCCATTTATAATTTACAAAAATTGGAGCTCATTTTCTTGGTCAAAACTGAGCTAGAAGTCAGGTGTGGTGTTCTGCCTAAAAAACTGAAAATGTACTAATGAAGTAGTTTTGGGAGGATTGAGTGGTTAAACTCCCTAGTTAAGACTACTAATTTCCTAATCATCCTTTTCCTATCTTACTTGTCATCTTAAAGGCCCCAAATCGATAATAACCCTATAGCTTCAAGACTTTGACTCCTACTCTTAAAGGTCATCGTTGTTCTTATTTGGACCATGGGTTTAGCTTGGAGAAAATTCTAATATTTGTGGTTTGCTTCGCATCATCCTTTCCCCCTTGAAGAGGATTTGACCTCAAATCCTTGTATGTGTAATCCAAGTATACCACTCTTGATAACTTGTTGTACCCATTGAGTTTGAGAAAACTCATCATGCTAAGAGTATCACCCCCCTTTAAACATGTATGAATTGTTGAAAGATGTAGGAGATACTCCAATGGGATGAAAGATCTTTCAACATTTATCAGTCTATTGAAAATTTCAATATACTAATCACAACTCATCTCAAAAGGGATTGTCCTATGATTCACAAGCTTGACTTTTAGAGACTTACATTTGTGGCAAAGGAGTAGAATGATGTTTATGTTAACAAGGCAACAATTTAATATTTGGTTTGGAAAGGCAAATGATTTCTTTGTGAAGCTTTAATTTTTGTGGAGTTTGAGGTTGAGGAGGATTTAGAAGATAGAGAGTAAGAGTTTGGTCATGGGAGTTGGGTGTCCTATGGAAAACAACCTCGGGGCCAAATTTCAATAGTCTCCTAAGAAATAGATACCAAGCATCTATAGAAAACATATAATATATAGCCTTGTTCCTCAACTTGCTCATTTGCAATGAAAGTAGAGCTTCCTTAGTGATGTTTACCTCAATTCTCAAATTGGGAAAATGGAGTGGGTAAGAGAGAGATTGAGGGAGAAAGGTAGTATAACTTTCAAGTTGGGTTTTGATTCAACTTCTTTCTCCTCAAGGTCCAAAAGGATCTCATTTTCTTCCATGGCCTCTTCTTGAACCTTGATAGGCCCATCTTCTTCTTCAACTTGAACTTGAACCTCCATAGTTTCTTCAAAGGAAGGAACTAGTATGGAATCCATTTGACTGAGAGCTTTAAGGGAGCTCTCATTCATGGTCAAGCTTTCTCTTGCTTCATTAAAACCCAAAATAGGCTCATTTTCAACTTGAACTAAGAGCAATTGATTTTTCTTCCAAGAGTTCTTCTTTAATGAGTTGATACAGGTTGAATCTTGCATCCATGTGTGACTTAAGTTTACTCCAAGTCTTGATTTTGGGCTTACCTTGAAGAGTTGTCTCCCTTCGAAGGCATTTACACCATTAGTAGACATAACCCTTGAGCTTTTCAGTAGCTATCAAGAAACTATCTACATTGGAGCATTCTTTAGCCTCGAAATATTCTTTAAGTGTTTTAACCTATCTCAAATAGATGGTAGGATCCAAACTAGTACCATCAAAGCAAGGACACTCTTTCTTGACCTTCTTCATACAAGCCATTTGCTTACTAAGCTTCCCTATTTGAGCTTGAAGACCAACAATGACCTTATTTATCTCATGGGCTTGCTGAGAAGCATTTCTCTTATTTACTTTGGTTGGTAGTAGTTTATAAGGGGAAAAGTGAAAAAAGAATGGAAACAGGGAAAGCACGGGCGTGCTATAGGTGGCATGGACAAGAAATAGTGAAAATGGGGTGGCATGGTCAATGTTTGCGACAGGAGGTAGTCATGCTAGATCTCTGGAAGAGGAATCAAGAGTGCAGAAAAGGGGCACGTCCATGCCAGGCAGCACGTGGTGGCCATGCCAAATTTTTGGGTCAAATTTTCAAAGCGTAGGATTTTGGTACGGGCGTGCTAAGTGGCACAGGATAGCCGCTCCAAATATTTGGTTTGGTATTTTTGATGGTTTTTGGCTTTTTTTGTTAAATATGGGGATGTGTTTGGGTTGGGGATTATGTTTGGGCTATTATAGGATTCTTTGCGAACTAAATAAGAGATTTAGATAGGGAGAGACAAAAAGAAAAATGGTAGTAAAGAAGGATTAAAGTCCAAGTAAATAAAACACAAGGTGGATGAATTTGATGCTCATTAACAAGAAGGATCCTGTTACTTTGATGGCAAATGATGCATGGGTGACTTCCTTTGGCTAAGTAAAGGGTGAGAAATCTATGGAGATTAGCCCAAAGGATGTTGATGAAGTTCAACCTCCCCCAAGAAGACCCAAGTGAGAGAAGAATGACAAAATAACAATGATAATCCAATAAGGTCACAACCTTAAGCCAATATCATCCATCAAGCAAGGTAGTAACAACAATAATCAAAGGAGATATATACATGCTAAAGGTGAGACCACCACCTAGATTAAATTAACCTACCCTCTAATCCTCTAAAATTTTAGCACCAAGGATTAGATTAAATGCATGAACTCAAATCACCACCCTTCTTAGAGAGATAAAGAATTTTGAGATTTTGAGAAGCAGTAAGCCTCAATAGCTTACATCATTCAACAAGTCTTAATTTCCATGAAAGTAATGGGGATCTGTAAGTACCCAATTAGAGATGGATTAGTTGTTCCGTTAGTGGGGCAAGTGGGCCAATGGGGGGCTTACAAAATATCCTAGAAAAATAAATCAAGATGCTTAAGATAATTACAATCAAGATGGGTTGTATTTTCTAGAATTCATCCTTCATCTTTTAGAGATCCTTGCGAAGGCTCTACTCCTCTAATGGAGGTGCTGCCACTTGGAAAATCTTCCTTTGTGTGTGTAAAATCACCCCATGTAATGAATCCTCAATATCACAGCTGCATCATCCTCAATTAAGCCCATAATTAAAACTATGTATTTTCCAGCCCAGACCAACCCTTGTTCGGTTATTAGTCCATAACTTTCTTAATACTCAAAATTTAAACATGATGTAAGGCTTGTTGAAAAATAGACATCTGGAGATATCTATTCATTTATAATTTGCAGAAATTAGAGCTTATTTCTTAGTCAAAATGGAGCTAGAAGTGAGGTGAAATGTTCTGCCCAGAAAACTGAAAAATGAGCTAATGAGGTGATTTTGGGAGAATTCAGCATTTAAACTCCTTGTTTAGAGCTACTAATTACCTAATTACCCTTTTTCTATCTTACTTGTCATCTTAAAGGCCCTAAATCCATAATAACCTTGGAGCTTCAAGAGTTTGAGTCATACTCTCAAAGGTCATCGCTGTTCTTACTTGGACCTTGGGTTTAGCTTAGACAAAATTCCGATCTTTGTGGTTTGCTCCGCATCAACAAGTAGATGACGATTCAAGTATTAAATACAGTTAATTAGCTTAATTGACTATTAATTATGTTAATTATTTTTAAGCACGTGGCTCTGATACCAAACTAAAGAGGGCATTCAGTAGTATTAGTGAGAATAACATTACATGCACAAAATTTTAATTTTTGAAAGTAAGTTTTTAAGGATTGGCGTAAAACTTGCAAATATGAAAAGTTTTGGAACTATATAAAATGTTTAATAGTGACTTGTCCCCCAAATATTTATTGCACAATAACTCAGTGGCCCTAAAAGTTCAATTTTAGAAAGATGGTCATGCAAATTATTACACTAGAGTTCGATGGTCCTAAATGTAAATGTTTCACAAATATATATATATATAAGTCGGCTGCCATTGCGCACAAG
>JACYFF010031954.1:33775667-33807509 GCA_017589665.1 Selenicereus undatus | reverse complement strand
TGTGTGTGTGTGTGTGTGTGTGTGTGTGTGTATACATATCCATAGTGTGAGTGTGTGTGTGTGTGTGTGTGTGTGTGTGTGTGTGTGTATGTAGATGTATGTATGTATGTATGTATATATGTATATGCATATATATATATATATATATATATATATATAAACAAAACAAAACATCTTAAATTTATGACATATGTCATTCCCACAAGCTAGTCAATTATATATAAAAATGGTTCTTTCCTAAAAAAGGACTTTACAAACTCAATTACAATTTGAGGATTTTCTTTCCCAAAAAAAGGAGACAATATTCAGCTGTAATAATGCATTATATTTCATTTGTAATGTTCAATTATACTATATTACTAGAAGCTTTTAACAAAGAATGTAATAATAAAATAAATTTTAATTACCGAAATTCTATATAATCTTAATTCCAAATATATAGATATTTTTTTTAAATCAAATTCTAAGAAAAAATATTATATAAATGGCCCAAAAAATCATTTAATTATGGTAATGAAAACTCACGAGGAATACAAATATAAAGAATTAGAGTTGCGTGCCAATATTTGTTAAATAACTAATGCATGCATAATGTTGATTGTAAATTAATAATGCATGAGGTCAAGATAATTTTCCAAGATTGACATTAATCTTCTATCCTTACATCTAAATTACGTTAGATTTTATCTTGGATTTAAATAAAGATTGCTATTTCAATGGTGGATGTAGTAAACATGAAGAAACTTAGGGTCTTCTTGCTTAACCTTCTCATTGACCTCACATTTTCATTTTGTTTGATTGTGAATGTTATCGGGGAAGAACATCACAAGAAGAAGAAGATTGAAACAATAGTAGCAGTGGCAGCGCAATAGGAATTTAAAAAGTGAGACATTATTTCTCTTCACTTCTTCCGCCCTTTGTTTTTGTTGTTGTTTCTCTCTTCCTATGATTCTTGATGTGAATTTAATAATTTAATTATTTAGGGTTGAATAAATTTATTTTAGATTACAGAGAATCTATTACTATGATAGTTAAAAATGTTGATACTATATTGATAGTGTATGTTTTATTAAATATTAATCTATTCATCATAGTGAAAGTTATATATCAAATATTCTATTTAAAACATAAAAAACTAGCAAATTAAAATAAAAATGATTATTTAAATGAATCCATACATTGCAGGCGTGCTTAATACTAGATCCTAATCATTAGTGAATCGTTCTCTTTGTTTTGCGCCCCAATGGGGCTCATGGTCATGGTTGTACATTAGCTTCGCCGAAGGCTACAACTTGCATCAGCCACAGTAATTCTATGGTACATACCCATATAGCTAACTAGGTACACACATATATAAGAGGTATCATATAATTGGGATAAGTCTCTATTTTATTTCACCAAACTCGACAAGCATTTCGTAATTCTTTCAACCCAACCGACTAGAAAAAGATACATTGCAGAGAATAAAAGTTACACTATCAAAAAGAAAAGATATACTACAAATAAGAAAAGATACTTTGTAAAAAATAAAGGGTATACCGCGAGAAGAAAAATGTGCACTATAGAATAGAAAAAGATACAAAATTATAAAAAAAAATATATATTACAATATATTAGAAGTACGTTTATTATATGACGTTAGGATTAGTAACACGTTAGATATGTATGTTTGTATGTGAGAATTTTCCGTCCACATTCAATCTTATCTGCCTACCCACCCACTCGGGTTCGGTGGCGACTATTTTAAATTCCACAGCACTTACCTACCCTCACTTCCGCCCCTCTGTAGCCCCATTTCGATCCCCCCAAATCCCAATTGAATTCGCGCTCATCAACCTTTATCTTTCGACGACATTCCAATTCCATGCGTCTACCCTCGTTCTGAGCTCAACGCATATCGCCATTCTCCAAAAACAATGGTGGGTTCAACTCTGATTTGTGCCCCGGTAATGGGTACCACCATTGCCGAGATGCTGATTCTGATGAATAAAGCTAAGGAGTGTGGTGCTGATCTCGTTGAAGTTCGTTTGGATTATCTAGCAAGCTTTGATCCTCTTAAAGATGTCAATGTCTTGATCAAACGCTGTCCTTTGCCTACACTCTTTACCTACAGGTTATACTTTCTCTTCAATTTCCATTTTTTATGAGTGTTTTTTGTTTGGTGCATTTCAGCGTTTGTTTCCTTCTATCAGTATTTTTTTTTTGGTTGAAACAAACTCTTTGTACTTCAGTCTTGACCTGAATGGGGCTGTCCAGTTCTTGATCCAGTTGTATCAGCTGTCTATTTGCTTTTTACATGCGTGTTAGTGTTTCTGGTTTAAGTGATTGAAATTAATGCTTCAAATGCTAACTTAATCTTGTTCAGTTAGAAAGGTGGCTAAAGTGGAGTTGGTGCTGCACTTCCATCTATCTAATTGATGTCTTCTATATTAGTCCATGTTCAGAACTCTTTCTTAATTTTGTATGACTCATCATTTTCAGTTGATAATGGGATGCGTGTGTAATTGAATGTCTAGAAGATGAACTAGTTATATCCCCCCCCCCCTCTTCAAGTGGTGTATAGGCGAACTTTTGTGTGAAGTACCCTTCAATACGATTCTACACTGGAATTTTGGCAAATGAAACTTTGTTGGAAGATTTGATGACGTTGGCTACCGTCTCATAGAGTGAGAAGTTTTTACTGGAGCAAACTTCAATGGCAGATAAGAGCTACAACTATGGGTTTGCTAGGACTCATGTTGATTTTGGGAGTGGGCTGGGGGCGGGGGGGGGGGATAATTGAGGCATGGCACATTTGACCAAATGATAGAAAATTCCCATTTCGAAAAGAAAGAGGTGCGCCCAATCACATTTTAGAGTTATAGCATTCACCCTTTTATTTGGATTGGAAATATTCAAAGCTCAAAATTTTGACTTGCTTGCTTGAAAACAATCCTTGCTTGCTTGAAAACAATCCTTGCTTGTATTTGTTGCTAGTTAATCTTCTCATTTATTCCTCCTTTTGTGGGTCTACAAAAGCTTTTCATATGGAAGGTGTTTTCTACTAAAGCGATTAAAGATGATGGGCCATGGTTTGTGGTTTCTACACATGATATTAGTCATTTAGTCTTAGTCTAGGTATGCTTCATAGGTTAAGGGGAGTTACAAAAAGTTATTCATCAAGAGAGAGAAGGGGGGGGGGGGTGCAAGAAATTGGAGCTCTGTTGGGTAACTCTAGCGTGTTCAAGACAAAATAGTCAGAAATTGGAATGCATATTCAATGAGGCAGTGGATGGAATTGAAGGGAAGTCTCTATTGATGCTATTTCCAGTAGTGAATGATGGAGAAGTTTTAGGTACCTCCTGTCAATCATGCAATGTAAGGGGAAGATCAATAATGGCACTATACGACATATAAAGGTGAGATGGCTGAAATGAAAGAGTGTTTCTGATGTCCTGTGTGACAAAAGCATTCTAGTTCTATTGATGGGAAAAATTTATTGCGGGGTTGTTAGACTGGCCTTTTTATACATTGCACAGTGTTGATCAAGAACAGATGTCCAGAAGATGATGGTTACAAAACTAGTTCCAATTCTTACTCGAGACTTTTAGGGTCTGGCGATTGGAGCCCATCCCGAGCCTCCCTCCCTCTCGCCGGTCATCACAGCCGCCGTCCGTCACTCGCCGGTCATCGGTGGGCCACCCAGTAACCACCTCCATGCTCCTCTGCCTCTACCCCCGTCATCTTCTGCTCTCTTCCCTCTGCATCGGGCCACTCAGGAACTCGCCGTCGTCTTGTAACCCAGCTGGCCGGTGAAGTTTGGGTGTCTGGAGTGGTCATCAGAGGTGTACTTGAGGGCCGGTGGACTTTGGGTCTCCGGGAGCCGCCGGTCACCCCTTCGCCGGGCGACGGTTTTCTGGGTTTCGAAGGGAGCTTTCCCGTTTTCTATTTTCTGTGTGTGGGGGGGAGCTGCTGGTCCTTGTTGGTCAAGTGATTGGGTTCGCCGACCTTTTCTGCCGCCACCGGCCAGCTCGGTGACCTTTTCCGGCCGCCGGAATCTTTTCTGCTCTTCTCCACTGGTGAGTTTTCTCCTGTTTTGCTCTTTGGGGTTGCTGTGTTCTCCGGCCAGACACAATTACTGCTCTTTTTCTGCTGTTTCTCCGGTTCTTCCTTCTCCCCGACGAGTACATTTCCCGGTTGGGTAGTAGGGGAGGTTTTCTGTTTGCTCTGGTTTTCTGTTTGTCCTGGCTAAGCTGCATTGCCTGATGTTTGATCATGTATGCCTCTGCGAGAGTGGAAGGGAAGGTCCTGGAGGTGTTTGGGGGTGATGGAGGCCTTTTTCCTTTTAAGGTTTCTGAGGCTAGTAGGAGGAAAAGGTCCTTTATTACATTGAGCTCCCAGGAGTTTCGCTGGTTGGCCGTACAAATGGTCAGATTTTGTTTCTCAAAGGGAGAACCATTGTGGTTCAAATCTCTTAGGTGGGGTCAGAGGTGCCTATTGCTTCAACTGAGAAAGAATACCAAAGGTAGATTCATTGTCCTTTCTCTGCTAGGCAACGGTGGGCAGGTTAGGTCAGTGATTTTTCCTAAGGGAGCCAAGGCAGAGGGATGGTTTAGGGTGACTAAGATTCTTAAGAAGATGTTGATTGAGGGTCATAAGAAGCCCCATCCCCCACCAAGGAAGGGAATGTTTCCTTCCAGAGTGCCGGTGAGTAGGGATAGGTCTTTTGCTAATGTGGTGCGAGGTCATCCGGGTGGCTCTTCGAATTCGCCTTTGAAGGGGTGGAAGTGTAGGAACTGTGGTTCTTGGGATGTGTGTGCTGGTGTGATTGGTGAAGATCACAATCTTAGCAAGGATGCGTTGAAACAGAAAGTCTCCTTCAAAGACAATGCTATGGACGTGATGATGCCTTATAAGAAGGATGTTGCGAAGGAGCTGCTGGTGGCTCCGACTCCCTGTGCTAACCAATTCAAAGTGTTGAGAGACATGTGGGAGAATGATCTGTCACCGGAGAGGGAGTGTAACTCACACGACAGCTCTCCGTGTGCCACTCTTTGCGCCTCAAGGATTCCTGAATCACCGCTGAAGGTGGTGGAGGAGGAGTTGCATCCTACAGAGTGCTCTCCATCTACTAGTGTGTTGGTTTACGCTCGTAGGAAGAAGTCCCGGAAGACTATTTTAGTCGCTTCGGAGGCGGGTTCTCCTATTGTAAGACCCGCTTTCGTTATTTTTATGTTAAGTTGCCTGTATTACTTTTTTTTATGCTATAAAATCGTATTTTTAGTAATTGTATGAGTTAATTGATTTTCGATGTGCTTTTGAGAACTATAATTTTATAAAAAGGGATTTTTATCGCTATTATTGTTTTTAAAGTTAATTCGTACTATTTATGCCTTTAAAGTATATCGATAGTTTCATTTAGTCGTTATTCGATTCATTTAGTCGTTTCCCGAGTGCGATTAGGTTGTTAGCCTTAGAATTAGTTTCGAGGTTTAATAAATCAAACCTAGATAGATTCGGGAATGAATAGTTGATCGAGGATTATATTATTGATTTGGGTTTAGAATTCGGGATACGAATTAGACTAGCGGTGTTAAGTATTGGGCAAGCTAAAAAAAAAAAACAAAGAAAAAAAAGGGGGAGAGAAGGAAATGAGGGGCATTTTGGTAAAATGCCGCCATAAACTTAAGCTAGCTTCTCCTCCTTCACGTGTTCCCCCTCCTCACCCGACATCTCTCTCTCCTCAACATCTTCTTCCTCATCTCCCCCTCCATGCCCGACCACCACACCACAGTAAGAGAGAGAAGAGAGGGTGGAGGGAGGCCGGCTGGTGACGGGCCACAGCGACGTCGGGGGTGCGGCCAAGGCACGACCATGGCTGTAGCGGAAAGCGAGAGAAAGAGAGGAGCGAGAGACTGAGAAAGAGAGTAAAAAGGGGGGGGGGGGCCTGTCTGGCCGGCGACGGTGACAACAGCGATCGACGGCAAGAGCTTTCGGTGTGTTGGAGTCCGGCGACTACTCCGAGCCATGCAAAAACCTTCAATTTGGGGACTAGGGTTTCGGTTTTAGCAGAGCATGTGGGCTACGGTTCGGTCAGCAACTTGGGCATACGTTTGCTACTAAATTGGGTCAGGAATTGGGGTTTTGCCGCACTCAATGGCGAGTTGGCAACCTTGAAATCGAACCTCTAGTTTGGCGTCCAGGTGGGTGTTCCTTGCCTCCTAAATTAGTATTAATTTCGAAAACGTTTTCAGCAGAATGATGTTGCATGTCAAGTTAGGGTTAGTTAGATTCATTAGAAATGTCAAGAAAAGGGCTGTACATGTTTAGGTTCGAAGCATTTGGTTAATTTATGCCTGAGTTTGTAAATTGATGCAAGTTATGTGCGTATAAAGGGAACCATGCGTGAATTAGACTTGAATGAAAACCATGTATGAAAACGGATTAATTTGGAGGTTATAAAGGCGTAGTTAGCTTGGATACGACTAAAGTGAGTTAAGGTTTAAAAAGAATTAAAAACGAAGTTGTTTTGATATGTTTAGCCTTGATTCGAGTAATTAGCGATTCATGAAAAAGGATTCATTTTGAAGTTATAAGAACATGGTTAGCTTGAATGTGACTAAAGTTAACTAATGTATAAAAAAGGTTAAAAACGAAGTTAGTTTAGTATGCTTAGCTTCGATTCGAGTTAAGCTAACTAATGCCTGTGGTTGAATGAAACTTGAAGTTATTGAGATGTGCTTAGCTTCATTCAAAGTACGTTCATGCTTAGGAAAGCTTCCTTTAAAATGCATCGTGTATGTTAGATTTGAATCATGTTTGGTTTACTTAGTAAAGTGTTGTCAAGTGATGACTGAATATGGTTATATGTGGCTGAAAGGTGCTGTTTGCACAGGTAAGAGCCTAAACCTCACTCTCTTTTAAATAAGTCTATATGATAACACATTATGACTAATAAATTGATGAAACGAGCTAGTAGTTGGATGGTTTGAGGATAACATTATGAGCGTTTGAGGTCTTGTGTGTACGGTGAAAGTGAGGAGGGAGACTGGGTTGTGAATTAACCTCAATCGTGTGGATTGCGAGGCCATGTGTGGCTTATTGTGTTGAATTGATATGATTGATATGAAGTGCTCAACTGTGATATATGTGATATATATGTGCTTAAATGCTTAGATTGCATTATGTGCATAAGAGTGAGTTTTTAAAGAAAGATTTCATGTTTTGAAATGATAGTAGCCATAACTATTATTGCATGATGGCCTATTTTAAGTAAATGAAAGCAGTTTTGGGAGTGAACTCGCTTGAACGGGGGAATCCCTAAAGAGTTTTACAAAAGCGTGAGTTGTATGATAAAAGATTTCGCTGTGAGAGGCAGCAGCAAACTTATTAGTCGTTAAGACCAAGTTTAAATGGCTAAGATAAGTGCATAGGGACATCAGATAGGGAGTGAACTCGCTTGAACGAGGGAATCTCTATATAGCCTAGGGCGTAGTCCCTAGAGACCCTGACGAGGGTTAAGGTCCAAAAGTTTAGTTGCCATCCCGGGTGTAAGAGCTTAGGGGATTGAGTGTAGATCTCTCCCAACCAACACTTCATGATCTTAAGCCCAGAAATAGTTTATTATTCAATATGAAAAGCAGTTGGCACTTTGCCTTTGAAATGTTTCAGCAAGAAAGTTTGAAGGGTCATTATACGACCAAGATGAAAGAAAAGAGTTTTAAGAGCCTAAAAGGCTAACAGAAGAGTTTTAAGAGCCTCAAGAGGCTAACAGAAGAGTTTTAAGAGCCTCAGAAGAGATTTAAGAGCCTCAATGGCTAAATGAAGTGTTTTCAGTAAAAAGAAAGAAAGTTTCCTATGTGTGCTATATGCATGCTCTAAGTATACTTTATGAATGAGTTATGTTTGGAAAGAAAGAAACGAAAGTGTCTGCACTTGAAACTTCAAAGCATGTGATAGTAAATAATATGTGACTTCAAAGTGAGTGTACAAGCATTATAGTTAGAAGCATGTGTTCAAGCAAACAAGTGGCCATGTTGTTTCCATGATATGTCATGTGGTGACATATTAAAGTACATATTGAGCATATAGGTGATAGCGCATCCCAAGTTTGTTTAGAGTCACATGATATGTAAGCAAGTCCCTAACATGCTACCTTTATTGAAACTAAGAACCTATCATGAAATTGAGAACCTATCATGTTTAAGTGTTTACAATCTGTGACATGTAGCTTATTATTATAGTCATAGTGTGACCTAAATGTTCATTAAGTGGATATTATGAGTTATGTTTATGAGAAAGAACGTTATGTGCTTAGCTTCATTGCTTGCCTAAGTGTTTAACTGCCTATAGTCAAGAAGTTTGATCATTTAAGGACCTAGAAATATGTTAAGTTGGTAAAGTGAAGCTTATGGTTAGTAATAGTTCTATAAGAACTTCGTGAAGGCCTATTATGATATTATAGTATGAATACGTGATATGTGATTAATAAAGTTATTATTGCCTGCAACGGTTTTGCTTTTAAGGGGGTTGGGGGACACTCACTGAGCGTGTGGTTGCTCATCCCACTACTCTTTCCCCTTTTCCCCCAGATTTTCTTTATGACAGGAAGAAGTTGAGTCAGCTGGAATCGATTATTGCTTGCAAGATGTCATTTGTGCCAACTTATGTGTTTAATGAAGTCATGTAAAGTATTTTTAGTTTGTAAACGCTTGTAAACAGTATTTGAGGTTCATGTAACGCATATTGGTGATGAGTCGCTCTGTATGACTATATGAGCCAACCATCCAGTCAGTAGTTAGATGTCTTTTGGTTGAAGTTGGTTATGTTTTGGGATGTAAACCCCATACTCCGGTTGTGTGAACCGTTGAGTTGTATCTTTTACTGTTTCTGTATTAATGAACTATTATGTTTGGTGTACTCCGAGCGGGTGGCTCGTCGAGTTATGAACTCCGGCGTGTGGCCGTTGAGTTATGTTTTAAATGTTTACGCTTCCGTTGACTTACAGGGACTTATTCTAAGGCGTTTAGCCTGGGAACGTTCAGTTTTCAGGGGAAGTTCTGTCCGTTTCGTCCCAAAATTTAAGTAAGAAGTTAGGAAAACGTAACGCTTTCGGCCCTAGGGGCTGGGGGTGTTACACCTATTATGCAAGAGAAGGGAGGGTCTTTATCGTTTGAGGAAGCTCTACCTCAAGCCCACCTTCAAGAATTGGATGGTGCTGCATTACCTGGTTCTTCTGATTCAGGGAATGCTACTGAAGGGGCAGCTTGGGTCTTGGAAAGAATGGCCTTTTTTTGTAAAAAGATGGGTCTGGCCATAGAAGGGAGAGAAATGGAGCTGCTTTCTTTTCTTGCATCGTTGGAAGCAAATAGATTAAGAAGGGAACAATCGGTTGAAGCTAGTATGGGGGATGAAGGTGGCAGGGTTAGGCTGTTTTCAAATGGGGCCAACCATTAAGTTGATTGCATGGAATGTAAGGGGGCTTAATTGTCCAAACAAGCGGGGGGATGTGAAGTGGGTGTTACGGTCTTTTGCTTCTGATGTTGCTATTCTCCAAGAGTCTAAGTTGGAGGTGGTTAGCCGGTAGGTAGTGATTAGTTTGTGGGGACGTCGACCGATTGAGTGGTTATTCTTACCTTCAGTGGGTCGATCAGGAGGTATTATTGTCATCTGGGACCCTCAAGTTTTGGAACTCGGTGATTCTCGCATTGGGTCGTTTTCAGTGTGTTGTAGGTTTAAGTCTCTGGAGGACAATTTTGAGTGGGGTTTGATTGGGGTATATGGGCCTAATGACGACTACTTGCGACGGGCTTTTTGTGAGGAGTTGTCGCTCTTCATGTCTTCGTGGGACATTCTGTGGTGTTTGGGTGGGGATTTTAATGTCATTAGGTTCCCTTCAGAGAGATCCTCAGGTGGTAGGTCCTCTTGGACAATGAGAGTGTTCTCTAGTTTTATTGATTCGTGCAATCTAGTTGACCCTCCTTTAGAAGGGGCTTGTTTCACTTGGTCTAGTCATGAGGAGGTCCCGGTGTTATCTCGCATCGATAGATTCCTCTTTTCGGCGGAATGAGAAGATCATTTTCAGGGGGTCCATCAAGTTACCATTCCGAAGATTACTTCAGACCATTTTCCCATTCTTATGCGGGTTGGGGAAGTCTCTGGAGGCAGATGCCCTTTCAAATTCGAGAATATGTGGCTTGAGGCGAGTGGATTCGATGACCTTGTGAAAGCTGTTTGGGATGTTCAGAATGATAGTGGCTCTTCGAGTTTCATTTTGGCAAAAAAACTCAACTTGTTGAAGACCAAGCTTAAACAGTGGAATAGGGAAGTGTTTGGCCATTTAGAGTTCAAGATGGGTAGTCTGGTGGATCAAGTGAAGCGTTTAGATGAGAAGGAGCAGCAGCAGTCTCTCTTTTGGGCGGATAGATTTGAAAGATTGGGAGTTAAAAAAGAACTCTCTATGGTGCAAAAATCTATTGATATTTTCTGGTGCCAAAGAGCAAAGCAACAGTGGATTGAGGATGGTGATCGTAATACCAAATTTTTCCACCAGGTGGCAAATCGGAGAAGAAGGTTTAATGCTATTCATCAAATTAAAGTTGATGGCGAGTCCTATGCTGATGCTGCCTCAGCCAGAAAGGCGATTGTCAAGTTCTATAAGAACCTGTATCATGAAGATCAATCATCTAGGTTCTTATTTGATGGAATCGCTTTTGCCTCTATTAGCCCGGAGGATGTTAGCGATCTTGTAAAAGACTTTACTGAAGATGAAGTGCGGAAGGCCATTTCCGATTTAGGAATTGAGAAAGCTCCAGGACCAGATGGGTTCAATATAGCTTTTTTTCAGCATTGTTGGCCTGTCATCAAGGGGGAGATTATGGGATTTTTTGGTGATTTTCATAAGAAGGGTGTGTTTGAGAAAAGTTTAAATGTCACCTTTATTACCTTGATTCCCAAAGTGGCTGGTGCTGATGATATTAAGTCTTTTAGGCCCATTAGTTTGGTAGGAAGTGTTTATAAGATTCTTGCAAAAGTCCTCACGTCAAGATTGAGGAGAGTGGTTGGAAAAGTTGTGGGTCCTTCGCAGCACGCCTTCGTTCCTGGTCGTCAAATTTTGGATACAGCTTTGATTGCGAATGAATGTATTGACTCTTATATCAGATCAGGGATGTCTGGTGTCCTTTGTAAGCTTGACATTGAGAAGGCTTACGACCATGTCTCTTGGAGTTTCCTCTTGGCTATTCTTGAGAAAATGGGCTTTCCTGACAAGTGGAGGAAATGGATCTCCTTCTGCATTTCTAGTGTGCGCTTCTCTATTTTAGTTAATGGAGAAGCTTCTGGTTTTTTCTCAAGCTCAAGAGGCTTAAGGCAAGGTGACCCGTTGTCGCCCTTATTATTCATTTTGGTTATGGAGTCACTCAGCAGGTTGGTGATTAAAGCAGGGGAGGAAGGTTTCTTAAATGGGTTTCAATTTACTAATCCTCACACCGAGGGTTTGTTGATTTCCCACTTGCTCTTTGCCGACGATACTCTCGTTTTTTGCAACCCGAACGAGAGTAACCTGGGCTACTTAAGGTGCACCCTTCTTCTCTTCGAAGCTATGTCGGGTCTAAGGGTAAACCTCTCCAAAAGTGCACTCATTCCAGTGGGTGATGTGCTCAATGTTCATGAGTTGGCTCGCTTTTTTGGATGCGGAGTTGATTACCTGCCTTCTTCATATCTTGGGCTTCCTCTTGGTGCTCCATATAAGAGCATATCAATTTGGGATCCAATTATCGAGAGGTTTCATAAGAAGTTGGCAGGCTGGAAGTCACTGTCCAGAGGGGGCAGATTGACTCTTTTGAAGAGCACTTTGAGTAGTCTGCCCATCTACTTCATGTCTTTATTCACTATCCCAGCTAGCATTGCTAGTCGGATAGAGAAGATCATGAGAGATTTCCTTTGGAACTCCATTGAAGATGGTAACAGCCTCCACTGGGTCAATTGGAATGAGGTATGTCGTCCTAGTCTGCAGGGTGGACTTGGCATAAGACCTCTTCGCCTTATGAATGAAGCGTTGAAGACCAAATGGCTGTGGAGGTTTGCTAAAGAGGATGGTGCCATGTGGAACAAGGTGATTAAGGCAAAATATGGGATAGATGCGTTCGGTTGGTGGAGTAAGAAGAGTCCTTACCCTCATGGGGTTGGTTGTTGGAAATCTATCCTAGTCGGTCTTAAACGCTTCAAATCTTTAGTGCATTTTGAGGTGGGGGATGGATCAAGGGTATTTTTTTGGCACGATGTTTGGTGTGTAGACCGTCCTTTAAAGAATCTTTTTCCTAATCTTTTTAGGATGGCTCGGTTTAAGAATGCCACGGTTAAAGAAGTTGTCTCTTGGGATGGTGAAGTTAGCAACTAGGATTTGAATTTCGTTAGGAATCTTAATGATTGGGAAGAGGATAGTGTTTGTAATTTGTTAGCCGTTCTTGCTGGCAAAAAGGTTTTTCAACAAGGCAATGATGAGATTGTGTGGCCAACAGGTTCTAGGCGTTCCTTTTCTGTCAAGAGCTTTTGCTTTGCACAATTTGAAGACTTGGACGGTTGTGTGTTTCCCGCTAAGTCCATTTGGAAGGCCAAAGCCCCCACAAAAGCGTGTTTCTTTGCTTGGGTTGCTACTCTAGGCAAGATTCCCACAGACGATATGCTTAAGAGTAGAAATTTTAGAGGTCCAAGTAGATGCTCCATGTGTTTGGAGGAGGAAGAAACCGCAAATCATCTTCTTGTACATTGTCGGTGGGTCTCCTCGCTTTGGGCTTTATCGCTCTCGCTTATGGGGATTAGTTGGGTTCAACCTTCTAATGTGAGAGATGTGGCGGTGGCGTGGAGCCGAAGGATGAAAAAGAGCTGGGTCCATCAAGTTTGGGGCATGATTCCTTTGGCTATTTGGTGGGCTACTTGGAAGGAGAGGAATCGCCGTATTTTCAAGGATAAGACCTTGGCTCTTCAAGATTTCAAGCTCTATTTTTTGAGGTTGATGTATAGTTGGTGTATGAGGTTCAGTGACAAAGAGTTAAATTTTTTGGATTTTATTGATTGTATATTGGATGAGAGTTTAAGGAGATAATGCGCTTGTATTACCCCTTTTGTACATGGGTGACATCCCCTTGGTGTCCTTTTAATATACTTCTATGTTTACTTACCAAAAAAAAAAAAAAAGATGATGGTTACAAAAATGAGGATGATATGTTGAATGTGTAATTGTTCTAGATTGGTACGATAAGGAATGAAGTGATAATAAGCATTATGGGATTGAACCTAAGAGGATAAGATGCAGGAAGTGAGGCTTAGATTTGTGGAGGATTGAAGAGAAGGTCCTTAGGTGCACTAGTAAGGAGGTGTGAGAAGGTTGAAATTTGGATTGTGAGAGAGGGAAAGGATCAAAGGAATACCTAAGATAAGTTCAATGAGGTTGATGTACTAGGTTCAGGGTTACTTGTAACTTACCAAATACCAAGGGCATGGCCCTTAATAAGAGTTTGTGGTGGTCCATTATTACTATCTTAAACCTTATATAAGCATCACCTTGTCGATTTGTTCCCACTAAGTAAGCTCTCCCCAATTGTGAATGAACATTTTTGAGCAATATTTGGTATATTTATTAGATTTATAGAAGTAATAGGACTGCATTCTAGCTATGTATTTTTTTAAATAATTTTTTTTGGGTGGGTTTCTTCGAAATAGTCCCTCCTTTTTTAGGGATAAAGACTACCTATGTTTGTATCTCTCTAGATGTTGCTTTAGTAGGATTCACAGTTAGTATTGTTATGGTGCATTAAAATTGGTCTTGGGACGAAGAAACTATCTTAAATATATGGTTCACCGACCATTCTGAACAAAGAACCGCTTTCATGACATCGTTGAACTTATGTTGACCATATGGTGCATTTGTTGGTTAAATTCGTCTGACAAGGTCATCTGTTGCTATACAAGGTTTATTTGAACATTGAAACAACTGTTGAACTAGGGACGAAATGGAATCTAATTAAAAGGCATTCCCCCATCCCTCTTTTGGAATGTTGCAAAATATCTTGAAGAACATCTAAAGATAATGGTTATTTAATTTTCCTTTCTTTAACGGAGATGGGTTGTTGGATATGAGGCTAAGCAGAAAGGAACCTTAATGATGTACAGACAATATATGCCCCTCCCCCAAGCAAAAAAAAAAAACAAAAAACCAAAGCACCTTGACCAATACTTGACTCATGCACTGGCAATGTCGATTCTTATGACCTAAGAAAAAGCTTCTTGGTTACTAAGTAACAGGTGTGTGACGTCATTGGTGTCATAGAATCAATTGTCTGATGGGGGAATGGAAGAACCTACAAAGCAAGAGAGTGTGTGTGTCTGTCTAGTTGTTTACACTACAATGCTAGAAAAAAGTTGGTTGCAAACTGGCTGAATCGTATGCCATCTTACAAGATGTCCTTCTCTTGTCATGGAGCAGTTAGATTGCCATTAGCTGATGTGGATCAAAGACTTGACCATTCTAGAATGCTTCTACTTTCATTTCTTTATATTATCTCTTATATGTGGAAATCAATTATCGACTTGCTGGTTAATTTCCGTTGAACATTAGTCTGGTAAAATTTCTGATCTTTTGTATTTTCTAGACCTAAGTGGGAAGGTGGTCAATATGAGGGTGACGAGAACAAGCGGTTCGATGTGCTTCTGTTAGCGATGGAGCAAGGAGCTGATTATGTTGATATTGAATTACAGGTATTTAATGTTGATCCCTCGAAAGCAGTTCCATTAGCTTTATGGTTGCATAGAAAGTTCTTTTTACAAGTTATGGATTTTGATTCGTGGCCAGCAATGGTATTGAATCTGGTGTATTCATGATAATGCCACTCCTTTCACTAGGTCTAAGTAAACAAAGAACTTGAATTCTTGAATTGATTGCATGTCTGTAAACCCTTTGGGGCTTTGAACCGAATTAAATACTCCCCAAACAAAAAGTGATAACTTTGTAGAAGCCCTAACCTTGCAAATAAGCTTCCAAGGTAACTTTTGATATGCTTGTAGCCAAGGATTCAAAATGCTTTTTCGGTCGCGATACGTGAAAATTGCTCTAATGCGGAAATCGCGTTCCATATCGCGGCGCAAACGCGGTTCGGTCAACTAAAAAACCTTTCTGATGCGACCGTTTCATCGCGAACTGGCCACATTTGGAGTCCATGCTTGTAGCAGATTGGTACCTATGCCTTGCTCCACCCACCCCACTTAGGTTCGAATCTTTAGAGGGGGTCCCTTTGCCAATTATTTGGGAGAGGGTGAGGGGTGTGGGTTGGGCCTTGCAGCTTTGTTCCCCTTCCCTTGGGCTTGTTGGCTTGTTGGTTCTTCCCTGAGATAGGGGGCCCAATAGGTGGCTCATATTAAAAAAAAGCTTTGTAAGGAAATTGGTCTTCTAAATATTGAGCAAAAGGTGCAACCAGCAGTGATTGTTGCATCAAATGGTAGGATTTGATCGTAAAAACCCCTTTAGAGTTGAGATTCTTGCTGATTGTGTCAGTGGAGCAAACTCATAGGGGGTGTTTAGCAAACAGCTTTTTGAAGAGTTTTTTGGCCAAAAAGAGTTTTTGTGACCAAAATTAGCTGTTTAACCAGATAAAAAGGCTGATCTGAGTGTTTGGTGAAAGAGCTTTTTAGAAGAGCTTTTTGGGTCCAAAAAGCTAATTTGAAAAAGCTAATTTGAAAAACCTAGAGCTTTTTAGAAGAGTTTTTTGAAGAATTAGGTTTTTGTCTCACAACTTTATCAGAAACAACTAATTTTACCAAACAGTTTTTCAACAAATAGCTAATTCAAACAACTAATACAAACAGTTAACTCAAACAGCTAACAGCTAGTAGCTAATACAAACAGCTAGTAGCTAATAGCTGTTTGCCAAACAGAGCCATAACCTTTTTGGAAATGCTAACAAGGCTGTCTATAAGAAGGCATTATGGATGAAGAGAGGAACGAAACGCAAGTGCCATTATCTTGTTCATAGTTATCAATATTGGACGTATTTTGTGCACTCCAAGGGCAAAATAAGAGGGTGAAAATCTATTAGAGGAGGCAATAGCACACCAACGATAATGAAGAACCATTAGAACCCTTGATAGCAAAATAAGGAAAGAGTCTCTCGCATCATTCAATGACATACCTCAAAATGCTAAGCTGATGGGAACTATTAGGTTTATAAGGGATTCCTTGAGGGCATAATGATTTTTGCATTTGCGGCCTTCTTTTTATGGGGTTCACCCCTTGTTCTCTTATTAGTGTACTTTTTGATTCCTCATCCCGCCCCTACACCCGCCCCCCAAAAAAGGGTTTGCAAGGATATCTTAAGGATATCTTCTAAAATTGACCACTTTTCTCTAAAGATTAACCTTCATGGATCTCTATGGCCACTTGCCAAGAGAAGCCTCATTGAAAAGTTGCAAATCCTTTACATCTTGACTCCTAAACCACACACAATAGGTTGCATGATGGTGTCCTAGCAAACAAGATAATGCTTGAATGAACCCCAAACCAAGGATTCAAAATGCGGTTTCAGTTGCAATTACGTTTCAGTCGCAATAGGGAAAAATTGCTCTAATGCGGAAATCGCGTTCCATATCGTGGCAAAAACGCAGATTGACCACATTTTGAATCCATGCCCCGAACAGAACCCTAAAGGGTAAGAGGAAGGTTTTTAGGATTGCTTCTAACTTGGTAGCCATTGAAGAGGCAGGGAAAGAGAGGAAAAAATAATTTGAAATGGTGGAGATAACACTTTCCATGAGATTCTTTCCTCCAATGATGAGATTTTTGAATTTCAAACTAGGAAGCCTTCTCCTAGATCTCTTATTGCCTCCTAAACGGATTTCTCCTTCAATTTTTCCCAAGGGGAAGATCTAATTATGATGCAAGAGAAGACATCAATTGTACAATCTCCTAAAATGCCAATCTTGATACTATCAACCCCTCTAATATGTAGGATAGAGCACTTTAATGATTTGAGTCTCAAGCCCTAAAACGACTCAAAGGCTTAAATAGGCCTAAGCCACTGAAAAACATGTTAAAAGAGTGGAACAAAGATGTTTTCGGGCATTGAGAGACCAAGATGGCTACTTTGGTTGGGAAGATCAAACTCTTAGATGACAAGCAGCAACAACTTTCCATTACTCTTGTAGATAGAGTCCAAAGACTTGAGGTGACGAAAGAGCTCTCTCTGGTGCATGGTTGGATGGACATCTTTTAGAGGAAACGAGCCAAACAACATTGGATCAAGTATAGTGATCGTAATACCAAATGTTTTTCACAGAGTGGCTAACTACAGGAGGAAATTCAATGCCATTCTTAGAATCAAACTGGATGATTTGGTTTTCGGTGAGGATTCCGTTGTGAAAGGTGCTATTGTTCATTACTATGAGAGTCTTTATCATTAAGAGCATCCATTAAGGCCTTTCCTGGATGGGATTTCTTATAGTTTTCTATCAATATGGATGATGCCTTGGATCTTGAAATGCATTTTTCAAAGGAGGAAGTGTGGAGCACCATCAACGATTGAGGGAAAGAGAAAGCTTCGAGGCTTGATGGCTTCAATATTGCTGTCTTCGAGCATTGTTGGAATGTGTTAAAGGGGACATCATGAGTTTCTTTGCTGTTTTTCACGAGAGATGTGCTTTTGTGAAAAGCCTGAATGCCACTTTTGTTAGTTTCCTTCCCAAAGTGGTGAGGGCAGACGACATTAAGAAGTTTAGGCCTATTAGCCTTGTGGGGAGGGCGTATAAAATTCTAGCCAAAGTCCTCACTTCTAGGTTGAGGAAAGTTATTAGCAAAATTAGCCAAAAAAAATTAGCAAAATTATAAACTCGAATCAGCATGATTTTATTCACGGTCGTCAAATTTTGGATGCGCCCTAATAGCTAATGACTATGTCGACTCTTGCATCAAATCAAATCAATCTAGAGTTTTTTGTAAGCTTGAAATTGTGACCATGTTTCTTAGGATTTTCTTATGCTTTCTCTTGGAAAAAATGGGCTTCTCTAGCAAGTGGATGAGATGGATTCGCTTCTCTGAAGCAGCCAGATTTTTCTCAAGCTCAAGGGGGCGTCAAGGTGACCCTTTATTTCCCCTTATTTTTATACTGGTGATGGCGACCCATAGTAGACTTGGAATAAAGCTATTGAAGTCGGTCTGTTAGAAGGTTTTCTGATAATTAACTCCCAGTCTCAAAGTATGTTGATCTCCCACTTACTTTTTGCTAATGGTACTCTATTTTTTTTGGCAAACCTAAGGAGAGTAATTTGGGTTTTCTAAGATGTATTATGTTGTTATTTGAGGCAATGTTTCATGTGAGAGTTAATTTATAAAAAAGTGTCCTTATTCCTATCGGTGAGGTGCCACTGCGTCCTCACCTCAGACATTTCTTTGGTTGTGGGGTGGAGTATCTTCCATCTTCTTAGGTTGGCCTTCTGCTCGAAGCTCCTTACAATTGCAAAGCTGTGTGGGAACCAATTGTGGAAAGGTTCCATAAGAGACTAGATGGGTGGAAATCTAAGCTTCTTTCTAGAGGGAGCAAATTGGCATTACTGCGAAGCACCTTATCTAGTTTCCCTGTTTTCTTCATGTCTTTATTTACCATTCCGGCTAGCATAGCCAACCAATTAGAGAAAATCATAAGGGATTTCCTCTAGTCCAGCAGAGACCCAAACAGTGGTTTTCATTGGGGCAATCGGGATAATGTCTGCCACCTTAAACATGGTAGTGGTCCTGACATTGGACGTCTCTGAAATATGGATAAAGCTCTCAAGGCCAAATGGCTTTGAAGGTTTACCAAGGAAGACGAGGCTATCTGGAGAAATATGATCAAAAGGAAGTATGGGTTGGATAATTCTGGGTGGTGGAGTAAGAAGAGCTCTTGCGCTCATGGGGTGGGCGGTTGGAAATCTATTATGAGTGATGTCAACCATTTTCGCTCTTTTGTGCGTTATCGGGTGAACATTGAGTCAAGGATCTTGTTTTAGCATGATGTGTGGTATGGTGATCAGCCTCTCAAGTTTCAATTCCTGAATCTTTTTAGGATGGCTCGGGTGAAAGAAGCAACTGTGCATGAAGCTGTCTCTTGGAATGGCAATTAGTGCCACTGGCATATTACTTTCTTGAGAGGCCCGAATGATTGGGAAGAAGAGGGTGTGCTGTGTCTTTTCGCTTTGCTTGCTAATATGAAGGTCTCTTATGAGGGTGATGACGAGATTCGTTGGCCACATGACTCTAGTAGGCAATTTAGTGTCGAAAGTTATTGCAGGGAGATGTAGAAAGGGTTGACTACCCTTAATTTCCTAGGCAAGGCGATTTAGAAGTCTAAAGCTCCCACCGAAGCATGCTTTCTTGTTTAGGAAGCCACAAAAGGAAAGGTTCCAGCAAAGGACATGCTGAAAAGGTGAAACTTCAAGTTGCTAGTAGGTCTCCTATTTGTTTTGGGAAGGAGTCAATCGACCACCTTTTTGTCTAGTGTTGGTGGGTCTCTGCTTTGTGGCATTTGCCTCTTTCTTTGATGGGGGTTAGTTGGGTGCAATCTCTATTCATAAGAGAAGTTTTGGTGGGATGGAGAAGAAGGTTAAAGAAAAGTTGGGTCCTAGGTGTTTGGAAGTCAATGCCTTTGGCTATTTGGTGGAGCACTTGGAAGGAGAGGCATGTCCGGATTTTTGAGGGCAAGGCTGGGGCTATTGATGATTTCAAACTTTATTCCTTGAGAACTTTGTATAGTTGGAGTTAAGTTCTCAGTCATGGTACAAAGTTGACATTTTTGGATTTTGTCGATATGATTATTGTAGAGAGCTTGAGGCAATGATGGTATTTTGTAATGGCCTCCTTTTGTACATGGGTGACATTCCCGTGGTGTCTTCTTAATATAACTTTTGAATACTTATCCAAAAAGAAAAAAACATGTTGGAAATTCACCGTGTGGTCATAGCTGCTGTTACTTTCACATATGTGATGATGGTATCAGCAACAAAGAGGTGGTGAGAGGCACTAATAACTTGAATCTAATCGCCCCTAATCCCCCCTTCCTCCCCTCCTAAAAAAAAAAAGGCTCGAGAAGAGATACCTCTCACACGGCGGCGAAGACGGAGTGTGTCGAGGGAGGGCCATAGGCTAGTCTCAATAATTTAAGGCGACATACCAGTGAAAATCGACTTATTTTCTCTTTTTATAATAGTGCATCGTCAAAAAATAACGTTTGTGTGAAAGGTTGAGGACAGCCACCTTCTTTCGCCCACTAGTAGCCATGCCCCTAATCTCACACCAAACTTAACATCCTGGTGAAAATCTTTACGATCAGCCACAAAAAGAAGAGCAGAAAGGGGTCATCTTGAAGATCTCTAGAATATGAACGCAGTTCATCAGAGAACCATGGACAAGGGGATGCATTGATTAATCCAACTAGTTGACTTCACCAAACATTTTTCCTTATCACCTCAATAAGGAACTCCAAACAGACATGATCATATGCGTGCTGGATATCCAACTTCTAATGACCCCGTCATCTCTGACTTAGTCCTAGAATCGTTAAGCTTATTAGCTGTAGCTAATAAATGCAACTTCAAATCTGTCACCTCCCCCGTATGAGGTAGTCTGCTTCTCTGGAAAGGGATCCCTGATGGTAAGCACTTCGAGCTGGCACTTTCTGAAGCAACTGGTAGGCACAACTGAACAAGATTGGGGAATAGTCTCCAATGTTAATGGTTTCTTAGGAATAAGCCCAATGAGAGTTGCGTTTAAGCCAGTAACATAATCCCTTGTGGAGATAATCGGAAACATTCTCATATTATCAATGCTAATAGTATCCTAGTTGCCACAATAATCGCAAGATCTTTGATGTCTATTCTCAAAATGGCATCCCAATGTCCTGTGACTAGAATCCCATAAAGAAACATCATTCCATTCCCTTTAGGCCTCCATGGTTTAGCATTAGAAACCACAAAGGCATTAGTGAACGGCTATATCTTAATCAGTATTATAACAATTCCAAAATTCACTATAGCAGAATACGTGAAGTTGAACTTCTCATGAAGATCAGCCATCTTGTTGAGTCGTCTCATATTGTGGTCATCCATCATCAGCCTTAAAGCCCTAGTTTTCAGCTTCCAATAAATTTCAGTCATTACGATCCTTAGCCAGATTTCCTCTTGCTTTAAGTCCCGCTGAGTTGGTCCCTTTGACTATTGGTTCTCTACTTGGAAGGAGCCGATGGATTTTTGAGCACTGTCCTAGGATTTAAAGCTCTATTTTTTGCGAATTGTGTATAGTCAAGCTTAGTGCTCAATTGATCTAAAGTTGTCTCTTTTGGATTTTGTAGGTAATTTTATGCATGAGAGCTTGAGGGCATGATGATTTTTGTACTTGCCTCTTTTGTATATATTATTTTGATTACTGATATATAAAAAAAGGTGCTGCGAGTTAGAAAACGAAGATTTATC
Organism: Selenicereus undatus; assembly: GCA_017589665.1. Lineage (NCBI taxonomy): Eukaryota > Viridiplantae > Streptophyta > Magnoliopsida > Caryophyllales > Cactaceae > Selenicereus > Selenicereus undatus. The sequence continues at coordinate 33,786,044 of JACYFF010031954.1, read as the reverse complement.
AGTAGTGTCAAAGTTTAAGGTGGAGCAGGCCAGAGAGCCAGGAGCAGGAAAGAAAGAGGGAGTGAAGAGGTAAACTACAAGCGGGATTGGTCTGAACTCTTAAACGAGAGGAAAGAAAAATATTGAAGAATTGATAAATTGATAAGAAGTTTTACCGTAAGTATGAACGCTTTGCGTCTTTTCTGTTTAGCCAAGTAAATTTTCCACAAGCTCACATATATAGTTGTATGAGTTGCACGCTTTAATTTTTTTAAAATTTGTTTGAACAGTTCTTTCATGTCTCTGAGTGAAGTCTTCAAAGCCTCATCGCTACATTTCTCTCTTGGTTACTCTTTCTCTCTCATAGTTGTTTTTTATTTCCTTTTTATATTCTTCCCAAAACGCCACCCCAACTCCAATCTAGTGGTTTCTTACGGTCCCACCACCCACCTACATGTGGTATAAAGAAAAGAAATAAAGATATGCACAACTGAACACCCCCCCACGCGAAAAAGAAGCATGCCAAAGAATTGATAAATTGACATGATGTTTCGTCTTCAAGTATAAGCACCTGTTTTTCTTTTGGCTTAGCCAACTGAATTTTTCCGCCGGTCACCATCTATCTTCTTTTGCAAAATTGTTGTAGTTATTTAAAATTTATTTAAACGGGTCTTCTTTCTTGTCTTAGGGTGGGAGTTTTTGGAGGTCTAGAATTAAAGTGCTAGATTTTAAATAGTTAGTTGTTTACACTTTTGCTTCTAGTGAATTAGCTGTCTTGTACTTTATGTCTTTGTGGTGGCCTTCTTGGCTGTTTAATTTTATTTATTTATTTATATATTATTGTTGTCATTATTATATTTGTTTTGGCTTGCTGCACGTTGTTTTCGTATTATTTACTTTTCTTGATTAAATAATGCTCCATGTCTAAAATAATGTTCTAATATGTTTCAAAAGTTTTCATCTTAACTAAAGCTTTTTTGAATTTTTTTGGGGGTCTTTTTAGATTAATCTTTCTGCCTCCAGTCTTGTACGAGTGCTTGTGGGGGTAAAGCTGCCTACATTTGGATCTTCCTAGACCTATCAAAAGTGGGACCTACTCAAGGATTTTTTTGTTGGTTTCTTGTGTTAGGGTGAAGTCTACAAACACTCCTCATCTCCATCGTTATCGTTGTCGTTGACACTTCGTCTTTCTTTCTCGTTTTTGTTTTTGTTTTTGTTGACTTTTGATATTTTCCCACTCTTCTGCTTCCTCCTTATAACTCCACCTGAGTCAAAACTCCGAGGAATTGGATTATTTTGGCCCCCCCTCCCCAAAAGAAAAGAAAGAATAGAGGATATACGAACAACCAAAAATAGAATAGTATGCACAACTAAAATAGATAACAGGGACCAGTGCCATTGGAGCTTATTTTCTCAAGAAGCCTGAATGAAAATTTTTTTTGCAATGAGGAAAAATATGAATTAGATAAAATGAAGAAGGGATGGATGCCAAAAAAGCATCTTACAAAAGATTGTATAGATCCAATATACAAGCTATCCACAAGATCAGCTAACACGTAAAAGTTCCCTTTATCCCCAAAATGAAGAGTATTAATGAAATTATCTTTCAATCACTCAAGGGACATTTTTGTCTCCCTCAAAGACTCTTCTGTTATGTTCTTTCCAGATGCTCCAAAAAATAACATGCGGAAGAGCCAAGGCGTTCTTTTTTGCTTTCCTACCAAAGTAGCCTCCCCAAGCCAAAAGATGGTTGCTAATAGAATTATGTGCAGCCTAAGAAATACCTAAGCAACTGAAAGTGAACTCCTAAAGTGCGTTAGCAAACTGACAGTGAGACAAGAAGTGATCCATGCAGTCCAGATCCCCCTTACACATATAGCAACTATTCATCAAGATCTTTCCCCTCTTTTAAAGTTTGTCACAAGTCAATATTTTCCCATGCGTTGTCTCCTAAACAAACTACAAAAAGAAACCTTTAAAAGGGCCAAAGACCTTCAAATGGGTCTGTAAGTGAGCCCTTCTGCAAATGGAAATTGTAAAGCAGAAAAATTCAAAAGTTGGATCTTCAAGTAGTAGGATTTGACCATGAAGTCCCCATTAGACTTTGAATCTTCATTATATAATGTGAAGAGTCCCATATTTTGTGACAATTAAGCTTGTTAAAGAAGCTGACAAGAGGGTCATCAACAAAAACATCCTGAACAAAGGTAGCGACCCAAACCTTGGTGCCAGGTGCTCGTTTCCAATAATTGGCAACAGAGGCATCTCTGCATCTCTATCCACTGCTAGAACAAACAGAGCAGAGAAAATATCTCTCAAGGAGGAAAAATCACACCATCGATCATTCGAAAAATAGATGGAAGATCCATCACCTACCTCAAAGGAAAAAAGGGAAGAGAATTTCTCCCATCCTTTAGAAATATACCTCTAGAGGCTATACGCATAAGAAACATTAGGAGTTAAAACCCGCCTCACCATGTTTGGTTGCAACTTGCAACCTCCTTTCTCCAAATATTACCTTTCTCATTCATTAATCTCCAAAGGCACTTGCCAGGAAGAGCTTCATTAAAGAGTAGCAAGTCTTTGACCTCTAAACCTCCTTGGATCGCAGGTTGCTTCACAATATTTGATTTCACAAGTTGATACTTGAAATCACTCCCAAAAGAACCCTATAGAAAGTTTTCTCTGGATTGCTTCTAACTTGGCAGTCACCGAAATTATCGGGAAGAGAGAGAGGAATTAAGTTGGGATACTTGAGAGAACACTTTTGATTAGAGTTAAACGCCCCCCTTTCTAATGGTATTTATATTTCCACCCTGAAAGTCTTTTCCCAAACCTGTCATTAATGGGATCCCAGATGACTTTTTCCTTGAATGTTGCACCTAGAGTGAGATCTAGGTAAGTAATCAGAAAAGAATTAATCTTGCACCCTGAAACACCCACTAGCTGCTGATTGTTCTCCACCTCTCCCACAGGTATTAACGAGCTCTTGGCTAAGTTACTCTTAGGCGCAAAACAACCTCAAACTGAGTAAGATCACAAGAAAGATTAACCGTCTATTCATAATCAGCATCACACGAAATAATGGTACCATTTTTGTTTTTTGGTTAAGTATTTTGGATTTGTATTTTCTCGTCTCCTCTTAGCCCTCCTCTCACCCGACCTCACTGTCTCTTAACCATCTTACGCTCCCTCTCTGATGTTTGGAGTAGTTGTTTTAGTGAACTAATTGTTATGCGCATTAGAATGTTTGTAATTACGATACTTTTAATTGGGATTCTATTATCACTCGGCCTTTTGTTGAATAGGATGCTTAGTATTGATATTTATGATAAAAATGAAACTTAGTAAAAAATATCATTTTCTATATAACGAGGTTTGAGGGTTTGGTCTGACCCGGTAGCCCAAGAGTTCCCGCAGGGTCAAGTCAAGGGTATGTCAATCTGCATGAGGGTCGGGTAGGGTTAGAATCGTGAAAACCTTACATGCCAACCCTAATGACCCGACACTCGACCCGTCGCGACCCTTAAATTGATTAGGTCTAGTGGAAAGATATTTATAGAAGTCATTTGTTAATGAAGTATATCTTTCTTTTCCTGTTAAAAAAGAAAGAAAGATATTTATAGAAGTCATGGATTGCCGATTTCATATCTTGAAGAACTTCGCAGTGAACCCCATCCTTTACCACAAAAGACATATGATTGAACTTCCTATGAAGATTGGCCACCCTATGGAAGAACTTAGTATTCCAATCACTCGCCTTAAGCCACAAAGCTCTAGATTTTTGTCTCCAAAATATCTCCTCCATCAAAGTAATTTTTGCCCAATCTTTTGCAACTTTCCTTTGCTGAATGTCATCGCTAGTAAGGCCATTCAATTCTTCTTTCGCATCCAAAGAATTGATAATGGCCAGTATATCATATTTTTTAAGTCTTAATGTCCCCAATATTATCTCTGTTCCATTTATTGCCTTTTCTTTGATAAGCTTTATCTTGCATGCTACAACAAAGCTAGCAAAGCCATTCGCCCAAGCCTCCTCCCACCACTCTGTTATAACATCATTGAATCCTTCAAATTCGAGCCACATATTCTCAAACCTAGAAGGAGCCTTATCGTTCTCCAGCCTCATTGTCTCAAGACAAACAGGAAAGTGGTCATATAGAATTCTTTGGAGTCTTTTTTGAACTAAGTCTGAAATGCTCTTCCCCTTATGCCAACAGCAGAAAACATTCTCAAGACAAATAGGAAAGTTTTCTCAAGAAGCCCGAATGATTAGGAAGAGGAAAACATTATGCTTATTGGCTTTACTTGTACATGTGGAGGTGAGGTAATGATAAGATCATTTTGGTTCTTAAAGCTAACGTGGCTCCTTCTTTGTTAAGAGCCTCTTTAATAGGCTTGGTCATGAGTCAAATTGTGCCAAGTTTCTGGCAAAGCCATTTAGAAGTCTAAAGCTCCTATAAAAGCTTGTTTCGTGCTTGGGCGGCATCTAAGGGCAAGATTCCAATAGATGAAATGCTTAAAAGAAGAAATTTTAATTTAGCCAGTAGATGGGTAATATGCCTTGAGGAGGAAGAACCAGTTGACCACCTTCTTTGTTCATTGTCAGTGGGTCTCTTCACTTTGCCTTTTTGTCTTTTTCCTCGATGGGGGTTAGTCGGGTTACAACCTGCTAATGTTAAAGACGCTTTGGTAGCATGGAGGCGGAGATTGAAGAAGAGTTGGATTCTTGGGATCTGGAAGTGGGTTCCTTTGGCTACTTGGAGGTGTATGTGGGAAGAGAGGAACCGACAAGGGCAAAGCTTTATTCCTTCAAGATTTCAAGCTCTATTTTTTGAGAATGTTCTATAGTTGCAGCCAGTGCTCAATTGTGGTACAAAGGGGTCTCTTTTGGATTGTGTAGATAAAATTATGCATTAGAGGTTGAGGGCATGCTGATTTTTGTACGTGGCCTGATTGTATATGGGTGTCACCTCCTTGGTGTCTCATTAATATATCATTTTGATTACTCTAAAAAAATCAAGATAGAAGTAATAGTAGAAAAAAAGAAAAAAATTTAATGAGAATGATTGCAGACAATGTTTTGCTTGTGTGTTTCTGTCCAACACTCCAACTTATTCATTCCTGCAAACTGTATGTGGATATATTTGTATGAATCTATTTCCAACTATCTTCGCCATTCCTAGTAATTTTGGTAAATCTATTTGTATGTGAAGTGTGCAGAAGCGTTCAACAGATCTATCATTGGGAAGAAGCCTGAAAACTTCAAAGTCATTGTGTCTAATCATAACTATCAGTATACCCCAGATGTTGAGGATCTTGGGAATCTTGTTGTGAAAATACAATCTACTGGAGCTGACATAGTGAAGATTGCTACAACTGCCACAGATATAACAGATGTGGCACGAATGTTCCAAATAACAGCAAATTCTCAGGTAAGCAGCATAGACAGTTCATATCATATTTGTCAGTTCCAAGCGGCTTCTTGTAAACATTAACCTGAACTACAGCTCAAAGTTTCAGGGAAATCCTTTCTGCAAACTTGTTAAAGGTTTCTGTCATATACTCTGCCCTTAGATAACTATGCTATCTTAGGAAGTATAGAAAGTGCATGAAGCTGCTGTATGATCAAGCATAGCACAATATCTGAATATTTTCTAAATTTCTGTCAATTCAAGTATGATCAAATTAAAATTTTACCAGAGTAAAAAAAATTGTTATTAGTTTTTTTTTTGGTAATAAATTTCATTAGTGGTTAAATAACCATTTAGTTGCGGTAATTACCAAATAGACAAATAGTTCTTCGAAAGTTCTAAGTTCTGCTTATCAAATCTCATTTCTCGTTATCCTTAAGGCTAACTGAATTTAAACCCACATAAACCCACAAAATTAGGAGGTCCAAATCTAATTTAAGAACTTGTTAGCTTTAGGCGTCAAATAGATAAGTTATCTGCCTAAACTGAAATACTTGATCTTGAAATGCTAAAGTAGTTCTCTCTCTTCCTTGTGTTGTGTGAAAATTGAAATGATTGCTAATAATTGGAGAGAAAATGGGTTACTTAACAGATGTGGTTGCCATTGCAATGAATTACTACACCTTCCCCCCCTCCCCCCAAAACAAAACAAAGGAAATGTAAAAATGAAAACCCACAAACAAAATGATGTTCGTCAATTCTCATTAGCCATCATTCAGTTCTTGAAAACGAGGGAATTAATTGTTTGTTCTTGGAAATGCATGTAAAGCAATAGTTGATGACTGATTGACTGGGGATGGATCTTCGTCAATCTCATAATGTTTATTTTGGTTCTATCAATTATCAAACACACTAGTGACCCCAAAAAAAAAAAATCAAATACAAAGCCCATTTTCATTTCTCTCGCTTTGTCTCTTCTCTCTCTCTCTCTCTCCAAGATCTATTGCCACTTCTTCATCTTTCACTCTCCTACGTGTTCCTCTGGTCTTCATTAATTATCAAATCCACAACAAATAAATCATTAAAGCAGATTAGAGTATCAAGAGGCCGAAAAGAGATCAGATCAAGAAGGCATTATGTCAACAGAACATTATATCGGTTCGCTAGAAATGAGATCAGAGAATTAAGAGATCGAAGAAAAGATCATCTAGGCGTACTCGAACTGGCATAATCAACAATGAAGATCGAAGAACAGATCGAAAAATGAAGAAGACCGAAAAAGAAGAGGGGGGCAGCGAAAGAAGCAGAATCGCAAATCAGGCTGGAAGGAAGCAGCAAATCGAAAACTGGGGAGGGGGGAAGGAAGAAGCCCTAAAAGAAGATAAGAAGCTCAAAACTGGGGGCTTGAGGTGGTTGTGGTAGATTGCGGTGGGCTTACGGTGGTTTTCGATGGGCTTGAGGTGGTTTACGACGTCGTCTTCTTCCCCGATGGTCGGTAGATATGGTGGTTGCCTCTCCTTTTCATTCTCTCTCTATGTAGCTGGGGTTTAAGGAGGTGTGATGAGTGAAGACAACTTCTTTGCAAATTGTTGAAATTTAATATTTTCCCCTTTTTTAATTAAAAAAGTTGATTACCCTCAGGAATGGAACTTGAGACCCCTCCCAAAGTGGTTTTGGGGGGTGGGGGGGGGGTTGAAACCCTTAGCTATCAAGTCCCATACCCTTAAAAGCCCAACCAAACAATGGGTATGAGATCCATTCCTAAACCTCCAACCAAACAGGCCCTAAAAGTGTATGGATCTTTATCTCAAATCAGATGGGTTTCTTATGCAGGCTTGACTTTAAAAAGGATGTTTCCTTGGATTCTTGAATGATTATTTAGGAACAAAAGGCTTTCAAAGCAAGTGGAGGAATGGAGTTTATTTTATACCTTTACCTTTTACTTTTAAGTTTTAATGAATGTAGAAGCTATTTGCTTCTTTTCTACATCCAGAAGGTTCCGTCAAGATTGAACATCCTAAGTATGTGCATAAGTGGAACTTTGTCTCACATTGACAAGTTTGTAAGAAAGATACTGATTGGTGAGTCTAGAGGTTTCATGCTCACATACCAAAGGTTTCCCACGCGTGGTACCAAATGAAACAAACCCAATTGCCAACCATGAAATACAACCGACTAACATGAGAAGTCAAACAATTAGGCCACTAGTTGTCATCACTTAAGCTCAATAATGGAAGGCCCTGTTGTTTGGTTTGTTGATATGAAATCTTTATGCTTCGTATCCTTCTTATGTGGGTCAAAGCCCCCTTGCTCTTGCTCATACGCATGCACTTACGCAGGGCACTAGAAACACCCATCACTTTAGAAACATATGTATCATTGTGTCTACTTGTTTGGGGCCTTGGCTCTCCCTTGCAATGTAGGCTTCCAAGGGGGTGCAAACTCATCATGCAGCTGCCTTTCAGTCCCTATGCTGCGGCTACCACTGTTTGTCCTTGCCGGACTACAGATGTGAAGGTCTCAGAGTAATCCTTACCATGGTCTAGACACTAGAAAAGATCTGGCTTTGATACCAAATGAAACAACTCAGTTGGGAAACATGATGCATTCATTGTCGAAGTTCAATAATTAGGTCCATTACTTATCCACAGACCACAATTAAGCCCAAAAGTGGATGGCTTTTCTTTGATGGGTTAATTTTAATAAGGGCATTATGGGAAATGAATTCCCAATAGTGGTTGGCTTTGTTTGGTTTGTAAGCATGGAACCTCATAGACTTGGTATCTGTCTCACAAATTACCATTGTAAGGCAAAGTTCCCTTATTATATGAATAATTGTGGGTGTTCTACAAATGGATTCTTAGCACATTGCTGAACAGAGAGATTTAATTGACTTTATTAGATGCTTTTCATGTTAGTAAATCCCATCTTAAGGGGCTATTGATTATCCGGTTCTTTACCTATGATAACTTGAATTTTTGTAAATTTGATGTGAGTATTTTAGAATACTTGAGATGTATTCTATGAATCTTGCAAGCTATGGTAGGGCTTAGAGTTAATGTATTCTTATCCCAATTGGTGAGGCAGCAGAGCTCTATCACTCTGTTTGTTTTATTCCGATTTGGTAGACTGTATACCATTTTCTTACCTTGCTTTTCATCTAGGCACTCCATATAATTGCCAAGCTGCTTGAGAGCTATCTCGAGAGGCTCCATAACAGACTTGCACTATAGAAGTCAAAGATTTGTTGAAGGGGGAAGGTTAACTTTATTTTAAAGTACGTTTCTGAGCCTTTCCATCTATCTAATGTCTTTGTTTACCATATGGCATGGGTAATAAATAGGAGACATCATGGAGGTGAGTTGCAATTTATGGTCTTGCTAACTAAGGTGACCACGTACCTAGTTACGAGAACAGAATTCGATGGCTGGTCTGTCCGGTTCAACTGGGGAGCAGATCCAGTCTGGTTCAGAATGCACAGTAACATTCTTGGCGAATGACCAATCAAGGCCCCATCTGACCGGGCAGCTTTTCCAGGTCAAGCCAGTTTTTCTGAAGTGGTTGACTTGCACCACTTTTTAATTTGTTATTAGGGCACTTAGTAAGCTCTGAGTGGCACCCGTATGAAATGCATGGAACATGCTTTTCCTCATTGATCCATTCTGTGAAATACTGCTCCCACAGGCAATTACCAAACAATTAATATTTCAAATAATTAATTTTTGACTAATACTTAAGCTACCTACCTAGTTAATGTATAGCTGAAAGCCATTCATTACCTAATATCAAAGTTATGAACACCATACTGAACTCTCAACTGGTTTTTTTTTTTTTTTAACTGATGCAATAGTTCTAAAAAAGGTCCAAGAACAATTTCACAATTTTTTTTTTTGGATAAGGAAAAAATACTATATTAATAGATAGCTACCAAAAGATTGGATGCACAACTAGCATCCTAGAAAGACTATATGAACCCAAAATAGAGACTATCCACACAGCCAGTCACATCAAAACGGGAGGAGCAAGTCTTCATCCCCCCCCCCCCCCCCCAAAATAGAGAAAGAGTCTTCATGAAACTGTCCCTTAAGCGTTCAAGAAGAGTTTCGACACCATCTAAAATCTAAATCTTTTATTGCTAATCATATGAAGTATGAGAAACAAGCAAGACACAAACATAATATGCAGCTGATGCCCAAATCATATGAGGTTTAAAAAAGGAACAGTACTGCCATTGATAAGCAAAAAGAAATGATAGTTAACATAATAAGGAAAAATGGTTCACAAAGGATCGAGTGTAATTAAATGGAACTGAATAAGCTGTGTCCTATGCTAGGGATGGAGTAATTACTAATGAGGCTGCAGCTACACTTCAAAAGGAGAGTTGTAATTGATGTCAGATTGCTGGCTCTGCTGGCCCATGTCAAGAGTTGATAGGCAAATGGACCTAAGGAGTATTGTAAAATAAAATGGCCTGTGGTTACAGATAATGGTCCCTCAGCTATGATTTATATTAGGTCTAGCTGTAGTCTATGTGCCCGTAAAAATTTTATCACCCCCAACTGGCAGTACAGTATGGCATTGGGCCAGTACAGATTATGTTTTGTACCTTTGAAGTGGAAGAGACATACCAAGCTGTACAGTCTGGTATGAAGTACATTTAGAACTATGACTAATGTGTCAACCGTTATCAATAAGGTTGCGGTGTCATATTTGATTAAGTGGGACATTTGACCATATATTGGAAAAGTGACTTGATCATCTCTTTTCTATTGAAAATATAATATTAATTTTAGCATCACGCTAGTATGACCTTTTTTAATCAAAATTTATATGCATGTAAGTTTTGAATTTAGATACTTATATTGCAAAGCAGGCTCTTATTTTTTAGCATTTGAGAAAACTGAGTCAATCCAGTTCAAGCAGTTGTTCTTTGATGTACCAACTTAACTGATTGTTCACCAGACCAGTTCTGGCAATGACCATA
>JACYFF010031954.1:33663970-33768167 GCA_017589665.1 Selenicereus undatus | reverse complement strand
CCTTATATACATATAGATTTATATATGCATAAATAAAAATATGTACACACACACACACACACACACACACACACGCACGCACGCACGCACACACATATATGTACACGTATATGTATATGTGTGTGTGTGTGTGTGTGTACATATATACACACACAACACACACACATATATATGTATATGTACATGTATATCTCTATGTGTGTGCGCGCGTTTGTGTGTGTGTGTGCGTGCGGGTGTGTTTGCGTTTGTGTGTGTGAGTGGGCGCACGTGCGCAGGTGGGTGGGCGGCCTGGCGGGGTGTGGGTGTTTGTGTGTCTGTGTGTGTGTGCTCGTGCGCGCGCGCGGGCAAGCGGGTTGCAGGGATGCGGGTGCGGGGGTGAGTGGGGGTGTGTGTGCGTGCGCGTGTGTGCACGCGGGCGTTTGTGTGTGCATGCGTGTGTCAATTTGTAGTTTTTGGAAAGTTTGCTTGCAGTATTTGGCAAAGGATCCTTGTGGCTAACCGAAATAGCCAAAGAGTCTTATGTGCCTTGGCTATTAACTTATCAGCTTTTTTTTTATTTTTTTATTTTGCAAGTGATGATGGGTTTTGATTGTTCATTTCTCATTTGCTTAGAAAGGCAACAATTTTTTTTTAATAGTAAATTTGACCAATCGCTCATGCTTCAGTGCTTTGTTATTTCTTGTGTTTCCTTCTCTGCCGTTCTTTCATTGTCTGTGTGACTGAATAATCAGGAAGGTTTCAGGTACCAGTGATAGGACTCGTGATGGGTGAGAAGGGCTTAATTTCACGGATTCTTTGTCCCAAATTCGGTGGATACCTTACTTTTGGGGTGATGGAGAAGGGAAAAATCTCAGCTCCTGGGCAGCCAACAATTGAAGATTTGTTGGATTTATACAATTTTAGACAGATTGGACCTGACACTAAAGTTTTTGGATTAATTGGGAAGCCAGTTGGGCACAGCAAAGCCCCCATCTTATACAATACAGCTTTCAAGTCTGTTGGATTCAATGGAGTTTATGTTCCATTTTTGGTGGACAATGTTCGGAACTTCTTATTGACTTACTCATCTGCAGATTTTGCTGGATTCAGGTTTAGTTAACTAATCTCTCGTAGCTGCCTGTCTAGGTTTACTTGCTATTGTTCCTAGCATGTTTGACAGTGATTTATACATATCTGAGGTTCTCTTGTCTGGGGTTTTAAAGAGGAGCTTTCAATTTTCTTGAATTAGAACGAGTCTTTGTAACTGCTATATTGCAATGGTTAAAGATCATCTATGACCAACTATCCTGAGGCAGCTACATAGATGGAGGATTAATATCAAGAACAAGGTTTAGAAGGGCACATTCATTGCAGCTGTGGCTGTATGCATGGTGGCATATTGAGTCAGAGCAATGCAGCAGTGTTTGGACTGGAAAAGTTAAGAGTAATCTTTACACATCAGTACAGAACTGAAAAATAGGTTCGAATTTCTAGAACATATGCGGAAATTTTCAAGGATTGGGAGAAGTATATTTCTATAGGTACATGAAAGTTGTATAGGTTATGAATCCCTGCACAGATTCAGGAAGCTTTGTTTCGGTTTGTATTGACAGTTTTGACCTTCTTAACCCACCAAAAAAAGTGTATTCCTGAACTCCAAGATTTATGTGCGGTCTCCTTGTTTACTTAAAATAATGATTACTTAGCACTAAAGAACAAGGAAGTTGAATTCCTTGTCATTAAAAATAATAAGTTAAATGGACCCACCTGCTTTTCTTAACATACAGCTAGTTATAGCAATTTTCATCCATTGGTATGGTACCTAGATGCAAAAGCCAAGAGCCCACCTGCAGACCTTTTACAGTACTCAGACTCTTCATTTTCTTGGGAATAGCCGAGTCTGGCACTTGGACCATGCGTATCAAACTCACGCACCCGAGTACAAGTAACATGTATCCATGTCCTGTATTTGTTTGTTCGATCCTTGTACCCTGGTTTTACTTGTATTGATAAGCTACCCTAGAAAGAGAAAATTGTCGTCAAATATTGATCTGATAGTCTAGCTGATCCTGCACAATTCTTACAGTTGCACAATTCCTCACAAGGAGGCTGCTCTGGAGTGCTGTGATGAGGTTGATCCAGTTGCAAAGGTGACATATAATTCAATCATATGGATTTCCTGTCTGTTCCTACTTTTGTAATTTAAGATGCTGTATTTGCAGTTTGGTGTCATTCTAAGTGTGCTACTTGTGCTGTATTGCTAATTGTTTCTTTTGTTACAACTGTGTTTCCAGTCAATAAGGGCTGTTAACTGTATTGTCAAGAGAGCAGATGATGGGAAATTGCTGGGTTGTAATACAGACTATACTGGTGCCATAATTGCCATAGAGAATGGATTAAGAGGTTCTTTCTCCTTCTTTCTTGGTATCCACCCTCCCCCTCCCCCTAGAAGTTAATGAAATATGTACAGATACATATAACTAAATAGTAGAATAGAAGTTTGCTGATCACTGAATTTCTCTGGTAATTCAGGCTGGCTTTTCCTGTTCACATTTGATGTTAAACCATTATACAGATTCAGAGAATCAGAGGGCATATGTTACTTTTACATATTGTTTGTCAACATGCAAGGAAATAGGATAGGTCCCCGGCCTTATTTAATGAGTAGTGCAAGACTGATCTCTTGTTATGTGAAATAGCATTAAATCCTCTTAAAAATAAAGTTTCGCTTTGTCTAGGATAATCAGTCGTGAGATGGCCTCATCATATTTTAATTTTAGGTCATTTAAATCATAAATGTGAGCCAATGAGCATACAAGATTTGGTCATTCATGTACTATTTAGGCCCTATTCTTTTCAATGGGAAATGAGAGGTGTGGGATGGGTGAGTGTGGGAAAGGGGGGGAAGGAGTGTGTGAGTGTGATTTTTTTTTTTTAAGTGTGGGAAGGAGTGGGTGAGTGTGAGTGAAAGTTGAATGTAGTTGAATGAAGTTGAAATATTGGTTATTAATATTTTTTTGTTTTATAATGTAATAATTTTATTGTGATAGTAATTAATGATGATGAAATTTTTTTATTTTTGTTTATTCTTTTTTGTTCTTTTTTATTTTGTTTATTTTTTATTTTTGTATTTTTGTATTTTTATTATTTTATTATTTATTATTTATTTTTTAATTTTTAATTTTTTAATTTTTTAATTTTTAATTTTTAATTTTTATATTTTTAAAATTTTTATATTTTTATTTTTTAATATTTAAAAAAAAATTTATTTTTATTTTTTAATATTTAATATTTCAAATTTTTAAATTTTTAAATTTTAAATTTTTTAAATTTTTTAGTTTTTTGTATTTATTATTTATTTTCTTATTTTCTATTTTTTGTATTTATTTTTTTATTTTTTATTTTTTTGTATTTATTTTTTTATTTTTTATTTTTTTGCAATTTTCCATCGGTTGTTTTCGTGGAATAAAAAAATGAAAACTAAATACAACAAAATAAAAAATAAAAAAATAAAAAAATAAAAAATAAAAATAAATACAAAAAAAAATAAAAAATAAAAAATTAAAACAATAAAAAATCTTTAAAGGTAATCATGGAAATTCTCTCTTAATTTTTTGAAATTGAGAGAGAAATATGGGGGAGAAAATCTTGTCAAATTGGAAATTCAGTTGTGAAAAGCTGGTTTTTTACATTAATATCCTTCTTGTACTATGTATATGCTTTTATGTGTGGGGGCTTCTTTTCTTTGTGTTCTTATTTTATTTGTTTTTTTGGGGGAGGGGGGGGGGTTACCGTATCTACTTCAAAATAGCAAGGATTCAATGATAAAGCTAAAATGCATTCTATGATAAGAAATCGCTGAAATAAGTAAATAAAATGAAATCTTATTGACAAGTTAACCATGCGCGGACCTAGTCTTCTTAAATATGAAACTAAAAGTCAATAAAGTAGATTATGCTGATGTTGCTAACAATCTGTTAAATTGATCCTTAAAATGAGCATGCTGACTTAACGTTAAGAAGAGGAAAAAAAGCCACATAAAACAGGATCTTTCAGGCCCTGCTGAGTTTGTAGCAGGGGGTGGCAAAGTAGCTTTGTTTACTGAGGCTTCTTGTTCCTCGTATAAGATTGCTTGAGCAGCGGACTTTTTTAAACAAATATGTTAAGCATAAAAAGCATTTCCTAAAAAATTGTCTATGTGTATTGTGTTTGGCAAGATAACATGCTTTCTTAATAAATAGTTAAGAGGCACTCTTCACCTGCTGCTTCAACTACTCTTTCACAAAGAAGCAACTGCTTTGTTAACAGAAAAACTAATCATTGGAATTTCACTTAGTTCTTCTACTATCACTTTGTGTGGGTTGCAAGCCTATTATTACTACTAGTCTTTTCTAGGATGCTAGCTGTGTGTCCGACTTTTTGTTTTCCATTTATTAATACATTACTTTTTCCTTATAAATTTTTTTTTTATTCATAGAAAACATCTCATCTCATGTGGAACTTGGATTCTAAAAATGGACCAAGTGGCACTTTAAAAGCTTGAATGGAGCCTTATGATAAAGATCTAAGAGAAAATGCAGAAGAAAAATAACTCTTCAAATTGTTCCTTCAGTGGCTTAGAAACCTTGAAGTCCACAACTAATAGCCATGAGCGTTATACCCCTTCCTAGTCACGGGGATCTCGCGTTGGGGGAAAATCTAGGATATGGGCTGTGCGTCTGATTTTTCAACAATAGGAACATGGCATATACACCATAGCATTAGGATAAGAATTTTTTGCATTTTTTTTTGGATAAGGGGAGCTTTTGCTCTTTAGCTTTTGATGTGGCTGAGCTTGTTGATATTTTGGCCATTGGTGTGTATAGTCTTCTGTAGGATGCTTTCTTTGCAGCCATGAGCCATCCCTAGATCCTTTTATATAATATACATATTTTTGCTTGTCCAAGAAAAAAAGGATAAGAATCGCAAAGACGGCCCTGCCAAGAGTCTTCCCAGTAGCCATAACATTTCTCCATTTGCAAGCTCGGCTATATGGCTAACTTTACTAGTGTTTGCAAGTATTTCTGTTGATGGTCTATTATTTTTTAGTCCTCCCCTGGCATCTGTCCATATGATTTGATGGGTTGAGTAAAGCTGAAGATTTTGAAAGCAGAGGCTTTGCACTGTCGATACTTGCAGTCAGATACCTATCTGTTCTTCAACTCATGGTTATTTCTAGTGTTTACGGTGGCTTCCCTACAACAAAAGTTACAAAACTTGATTTGCTTTTGCACCAAGTTTTCCATTTTTCTGCATGTATTAGAGCTTCCAATTTTGAGTTTACAGATGTGAAATATTCTGTTTTCCTCTAATCTTCTCGTAATGAAGTCTCGTTGCTTATCTAAAAGGGAACTGTTTCCTTTGCAGGAGCAAAAATCAATGACAGTGCAACTGGTTCACCATTGGCTGGGAAGCTTTTTGTTGTTATCGGTGCTGGTGGGGCTGGCAAAGCACTTGCTTATGGTGCAAAGGAGAAAGGAGCAAGAGTTGTGATTGCCAATCGCACCTATGGTAAGAATAGAGAACGTAAAGATGTTATTGCATGGATTTGTAGCTGTTTCTTCCCAGTCTTTTCTCTATTTGTAATCCTTTCCTTCCTTTTCCCTCCTATTATTTAGGATTCGTTGGCCATGTAGCACACAACATGCAGGCAAAGAAGCATGTGAGGCCAAGAGATTTAGTCTATAAGTCTGTAACTAGTTGTGAAGCTGAAAACTTGTTAGTTACGAACTTGATATTAAATAAAACCATTTCTTTAGCAATTTGTTTTCTTGTTGCCACCGAAGTTGGGCAACTTAGGGCATATAATGCAGTTGAGCTGGTTTATAGTGGGAGGGCAGTTGACATTAGAGAGGCTCTGGGAGGAGAAATTTTTATGTCTACCCCCTCACATTATGCTTTATGTTTTTTTTTTTTTTTTTTTTTTGGGGAGGAGGAATTCCTAAAGCCCTGTAGTCTGAAGGTAGAATATGATAGTGATCAACAGGCTATTGTTTTTATTAGTTTGTTCTGAGGATTGGTATTCAGAAAGGTTTGTTTATTGTATTTCAAGATTGTTTCAACATTAAATGACAGCAGTGAATTCCATTACTACTGTTGTAGTTTGGAAAATTATTATAGTCATAAAGGTAAGAGAATTGCTGGATCTCTAGTTATTTGAGTAGTGTGTCAAAGATTATTGGTGGAGTGCTCTTTGGGGAATGGATAGGCAGCAAGCGGCAACAATAGATGATTCGTGTTTAAGATAAAGGCCTTGCATATGCATGAAGTATAGTTGGAGTCACGTTATAAATGGTGGGAGTGCGGGACTAATTTGACCTTCTTGGATTTTGTAGATAATATTATGCATGGAGCTTGAGGGCATGATGTTTTCGTAATTAGCCCCTTTGTACATAGGCAACATTCCCTTGGTGTCTATTAATGCATCTCTTGATTACTCATCCCCCCAAAAAAACAGGTCTTGGCATATGGTCCCCATGCTCCCCCCCAAACCCAGCAGAGATTTTTTTTTTTGGTTGGAAATTTGACATTTTCATTACTATACACTGTTGTTAGTACTGATTTTTAACCACTTATTTCAGTGACATTGATGATATGGAATTAATTGTTTCATACTTGCCCCAAAATACCCTTAAATTTTGTGAAATCTTTGCCATCTCTCTTCTTACTTCTTCATTGAATACTATTTCATCCGCCCGTCTATTCCACCCATTAGTTGAATGCTTTATTAGGCCCTCAGGGGCGGTCCATACCATGAGAGTCTTGCCTAGGGGGATGTTTTTGAGGGGTTGGTGGACATATGCCAGCATCACCCCTGAATTCTTGCTAAATAGTTTTGTCTAACAATAACTTGAAAATTTCAAAAGCTCGTTATTACTATGGTACATAAGGGATATAGGGAAGACCTTAAACTTTATAAGAAATTTGAAAATTATAAGAAGTATGTAAATTATTAGTTTTTAAACTTCGTAACATTACAGGGGAAGAGAAAAGGAGAAGAAAAGAATAATTTAAACTTTATTTTTTTTGATAGGAAAAGGTAATATATTAATATAGAAATAAGAAGCTTAGTTGCACAGAGAGCAATGTGAGCATTGTACAAAAGGCTATTTACAACCTAAATATAAACTATCCACGCAGTCTGCCAAATCAATAAAGGAAGAGTTAAACTTCCCATTCTTCCAAAAGTAGAGAATTTTGATGAAATTCTCTTTCAACTGCTGAAGAGGAGTTTCTACGTTATCAAAAACTCTTCTATTTCTCTCTCTCTTGATATTCCAGAAGATGACTAGGGGTAGGACCATGACGTTCTCCTTCTTCTTCTTAACTTTCCTACCAAATGAGCATTCCCAAGCCAAAAGATGGTTCCTAATAGAATCAGGAGCAACCCAAGACATTTCCAAGCAACTGAAAGCTAGACCCCAAAGAATGCTTGCAACCTGACAGTGGAGCAATATATGATCCGTATATTCCCAGGCCCTTTTACACATGAAGCATTTATTCGCCAAAACTTTCCCCCTTTTTTGTAAGTTGTCACACGTTAGAATGTTCCCATGTGTAGCTTCCCATATGAAGAACGAAACCTTCAAGGGGGCTAAGGACTTCCAAATGAGATTACAAGGAAAGCCTTTCTCAGAATGAATCTCCTGTGGTGGAAACTTCCCATCAAGAAGTTTCAAATTAAAAGATCTAACAGTGAAGCACTCCTGAGTGGTTAGATCCCACCGCACCCTATCAATTGAAGATTCTCCTACTTTGGCCTCATTAAGCTTATTGAAAAAGCTAACCAAGGAATCATCAACGAAACCATCTCTAACAAAAACAGGTGCCTACACACTGGTACCATGAACCTGCTCCCGATACTCAGCAACAAAGGTATTTCTGTCCACTGCCAAAACATAAAGCCTGGGGAACAAGTCTTTCAAAGGAAGGTCGCTGCACCAGCGATCATGCCAAAAAAAGATTGAAGAGCCATCTCCCACCTCAAAAGAACAGTGTGGGAAGAATCTCCCCCAACCTTTGGATATATATCTCCAAAGACTACACCCGTACGAGCCTCTCGCAATAGAGGGGGACCAACCAAATCTATCGTCCCCATATTTGATGGTAACTACATTCTTTCACAAATTGCCCTTTTCATTCATAAATCTCCATAGCCACTTACTAAGAAGGGCCTCATTAAACAGACGCAAATCCCTTATACCTAACCTTCCTAAAAGCATTGGTTGCTTTACAATGTTCCATCTTACAAGATGAAACTTGAAGTCACTCCCAAAAGAACCCCAAATGAAGTTCCTCTGGATTGCTTCTAATTTATTGGCCACTGAAGAAGGTAAGGGATAAAGAGAGAGGAAGTAAGTGGGGATGCTTGAGAGGACACTCTTGATGAGAGTTAGTCTCCCCCCTTTTGAAAGGTACACAGTCTTCCAGCCAGAGAGTCTTTTCTCAAATTTCTCGATAATTGGGTCCTAAATGGCTTTCTCCTTAAACTTAGCACCGAGAGGGAGACCAAGGTAGGTAGTCGGAAAGGAATCAACTTTGCAACCCAAAACACCTGCAAGCAATTGAATATTGTCCATGTACCCAATAGGCAGGATAGAGCTTTTTGCCAAGTTTACCTTAAGACCCAAAAGCGCCTGAAACCAAGTGAACACACACCGAAGATTCACCATCTGCTCACAATCATTTTCACAAAAAACAATAGTGTCATCTGACGTACTCGGGCACCCCACTTTAAAATCAGAAATAAGCCCTGCACTAGATGCCGGATTAAGCATCCTAGTAAAAACTTCCATGACTAGCAGAAACAAAAGGGGGGATAAAGGGTCTCCCTGACGAAGACCTCTAGAAGCCGAAAAGAATTCCGTAGGAGAACCGTTGACAAGAACTACAAAGGAAGTAGAGGATATGCAGTGTCGGATCCATCCAATCCACTTTTCTCCAAAGCCCATTCTGTTCATGACATGCAACAAAAAATTCCAATTCACATGATCATATGCTTTCTCAATGTCCAATTTACAGATCACACCTGGCTTTCCCGACTTGACCCTAGAATCAATGAGCTCATTTGCTATAAGTACCGCATCCATATGACCTCCAACAAAGGCTTTTTGGTTCTCTGAAATGAGAATCCCAATGATGCTTCTTAACCTTCGGGCCAAAACTTTCGAAAGCAATTTATAAATGCAACCAACCAGGCTGATTGGTCGAAAGTTTCTAATATTCTTAGCATTTGCTTTATTAGGAATAAGGTCAATAAAAGTGGCATTAAGGCTGGCCACAAATCTTCATGAGTAGAAGAACTCGGCGAACATTCTCATCACATCTCCACTAACAGTGTCCCAATTGCCTTAAAGGAATGCCATAGTCATACCGTCCGGTCCGGGGGCCTTATCCCCACAGCACTCTAGAAGAGCGTTAGTGACTTCTTCTTCACTGAAAGGCATCTCAATAAAATCTTTCTTCGAGTCTCGTAACAAGGGCAAAGGCAACGTATCAACTCTAGGTCTCCACGGTTCTGACTAGGAGAAAAGAGATTTGTAGAAGTTGAAGATTGCAGACTTTATATTTGGGAGAGAATCATATTGAACCCCATCCACCACCACAAAAGATAGCGAGTTAACCTTCCTGCGCATATTAGCAACCCTATGGAAAAATTTGGTATTACGATCACCAGCCTTAGGCCATAAGGCCCTCGACTTTTGCCTCCAAGATATTTCCTCCATCAAAATAATTTTAGCCCAATCCTCTTTTGCATCTCTTCTTTGCTGAATTTCAACACTAGTAAGGCCAGAAGTCTCTTCTTTTACATTGAGGGAATTTATAATTCCCAAAAGATTATACTTTTGAGTCTTGATGTCTCCGAATACATCCCTGTTCCACTTCTTAAGTTTCTCTTTGACAAACTTAAGCTTGGTTGCAACAATATAACTAGCAAACCCGTCAACTTGAAGCTCCCCCCACCAATCTTTGATAAGATCCGAGAATCCCTCAACTTCCAACCACATATTCTCAAACTTGAAGGGGGTCCTACCCCTTTCTAGCCTTGTCGTCTCAAGAGAAATAGGGAAGTGATCCAAAATGGGCCTTGGCAACCTCTTTTGAAACATGTCTGGAAAAAGCTCCTCCCAATTTGCCGACACTAGGAAACGGTTTAACCTTGAACATACCGATTCATCTCCATGCCTAGACCAAGTAAAATCTCCCCCCTTCATGGGTAGGTCCAACAAGGCTGAGTAATTGATGAAATCCTGAAACTCCGCCATTGCATTCAAGGGACAAACACCTGTACTCCTTTCTTGAGAATGCAAAATTTCATTAAAATCCCCCCTATGCACCACGGGCCGGACCAACCATCCCGAATCCGTCGCAGTTCGTCCCACATCCTGAGTTTGTCAACTCTAACCTACGGACCATACACACCATTAAATGCCCAAGTGGTGCTGCCATCCCCCATTTGCAAGAAGCAAGTGATCGAAAATTCACCACAAAAAGAGGAAATCAATTGGAAAGAATTTTTATTCCACAAAACTCAAATTCCTCCGGCTGCCCCTATTGCTTTGAGTACCGCAAAACCAACGGCTTGGTTTCCCCAAATGCTACGAATATCCGCCAGCTCCACTTCCTCAAGTTTTGTCTCTTGGATACAAATGAGATCACAATTCCAGTACCTCAAAAAAAATTTAAGCAAAGCTCTCTTGTCCTGATCATTAATACCCGTCACATTCCAAGAGATAAACCTAAACATAAGACACCATCAACCCACTAGTAGAAGTGCACGACCTATCATAGTTAACTCCAAACTGTAGTCTCCTTAGTTCCCTTTGCCTCCTGGAAGATGGTGGTGTTCTCTGCACAGCTGGCTTGGGCGTAACATTGCTACTCTCGATTCTAGAAAGAAGATGAATCACCTCATGTTCATAATCCGAGAAAGCCACCCCAATACAGGTGACAATGCTTTTGAGTTTAGAGGCCGCCCACTTGGAAACCTTGTCAGAATTAACATTCATGCCATCCCAAACATCTTCCACCGAATAGGAATTGCTAGGACCTTGAAAACAGGAGTAATCAACGGCCAACGGTTCAACCGAATCAGCAGCTCTTGAGCAACTACCCATTGGCACCAACGACCACTCATGCCTAGCATGCTCTTGGGTTGTGTCCCGGACCCTGGAAGTAGGAGGATTATTGCGATAGCTCACACTCATTGCAATTGCGTCACGAACCACTTCCCGAGGCAAATCACAATGAACACCACTAGAAAAATCCAACCCCTAATTATGCGGTGAAAGTGATGTGTGATTACCCATAGAGAACAAAGAAGATGGGGCATTAACCATTAAGGAAGGGGCCTGGTCCTTCTCTTCACATAACCACGACAAGCTCCTAGAAGATGATGGAGCCAGCTCGTTAGTAAGGTTCAAGTAATCTGGTAAAGGATGAAAGTCCAAAAGGAGAGAACCTCTGTGGATTTGGTGAGAGACTACACCGTCCCTTACCAAAGGAACAAAAGAGTTGCTAGTCGCCTGTCCACAATTTTTAGCTTCATATAATGCAGGATCAACACCTTTAGCCTCATCTGTGGAAGGAGAGCTTGTATCACACACAAGCAAAGCATCTCGAGGCCAAATTTTACAGACAATGCCCTCACTGCTACACCCATTACTCTCACACACCCTGTTTCTTCTATTCCCAAAGCTGTTGCGTCGAGAGTAAACTTGAGTGCTGACCGATCTAGATGCCCTCATACCAAGCTCTGTAATAACCCTTTGCTTTCCTCTGTCCACTTGCATATGCCTGGATAACGCAAGCTCTTCGGCGGCTTCCTTAGCATTCCTCACATGCGTAGAGACAGCAACATGTGGGGCCGAACTCAGGAAGCATTTTGGTTCTCCAATAAAACCACACTTTGGGCAACAACCCGGAGGTGGCGGAGGAGGCTGAGGTGGACTTGGAAGTGCATCTCCATGTGCCATTGTCACTTGGTTTGGAGGCCTCCTCAGTGCTCCTGATGCCCTTGTTGATAACAGATAACTGCAGAAATTTTCCTGCCCTATTTCTCTTAGATTCTAAAAGAAAAATACTAGAGCCTTGGCGCACTTGATTACACCAATTGGAGGATTTGGACTTGTAAATTCTGCCCAGGCCCTCAGTAACCATAAAGCAACATGCTCTGGCAAGAAAACTGAAGTTCTCCTCCCCCTTCCATTTTCAGAAATTTTCAATACATCATCTGCAGTCCCAACAATAGAAAAATCAAAGGATTTGCTTTCAATTGCCACAAACCTCTTGCAACCTCCTCTCATACTAATAGTCACAGCAAGCTAACTAAAAAGCAGAGACCATTAACCAGGTGGAGTCTCAGCCAGCCACTCCAGAAAATGAGAAAAGAACAGACCTGGCCCAAGATCACTTCAGGCGTCCATTTCTGAGAAGAAAACGCAGAAAGTGAGATTCCGGCGACCTTCCGGTGACCGGAAAATTCGCCGGCGACGGGTCTCCGGCAATAAACTTCACCGACTATGGCAGAAACTATCGGCCGGTGCAATGGATGCCTCAAGAAAGAGGGAAACCAGAGGGAGCTAGCCAAACTTGAAAAACATACTCCATTGCCCTGGGAAGGTCGCCGGCGACAAGACTGCCGGTGGAAGCCTCGCCATCGGCAACAGAGTAAACCGGCATCCACAGCAAAGGCCACACCCAAGTAAGAACACTGAAGAATTGAGAAGATCTGAAGAAACAAGAGGAAGAAGGCCGATGAAGTAGCCTGGCCGCCGGTGAGCAGAGGCGACGGCGGCTCCCGGAGACCCGAGGTCCAGCGAACCCCAGGTAGCCCTCCGATGACCTCACGTCAGCCCTGAGACACCACGAACCAGCCTCCCCCCCCCTCTCTCTCTGCGAACCAGTGTGAGTTACTGTAGCTTCGCCCTCTCTCTCTCTCTCTCTCTCTCTGTGCGAACCAGTGTGAAAATTATGAGTTTTTAAACTTTTAAACTTTATAAGAAGTATGAAAATTATTAGTTTTTAAAAAGATCTTAATTATTTTAAGTACTTGAGGAAAAAGGGGGAATCTTGGCTAACATATATAACCTTTTAAAGTTTTGAACTTTCTCCAATCGATTCTAAGAGCGTAGGCTAGGCATTTTGTTTTTTGGTATTACAAATTTCTGCTTACATGGATCTGTATTGACAGTGTAGTTTTTTCAGTTTTTAGTTTCCGAAGTTCTGTTAACTGACTGAGATTCTCTTTCATCTTTTATTTTTCACTCAATATGTACGGTATCAGTCACGACATTCTATTAGTCAAAGCTCTCACCAGATTTATTCATGTTATTGTTATGCATTAAGGTCAGAGGTAGTAAGAATTATTTCGAAGATGCCTGTTATTTATTTTTTAAAAAAAAGAATTGCAGAATTGATTAGCTCATGGCCTCTTTCAGTGATCAGTTTCTGTCAAAGTAATTGTCCTCTGTTCGGTAGGTAAGGCCTAGAATTAGGAGTACCGATGTAGTTATGCAAAGGATAAAGAATAACATCTTATTTCTGGTTGTCTATGAAACGAAATAGAAAAGACAAGACTGGTTAGTCTGGTTATAGTCTTACTATGTAATTAAAGAGAGTTGACTTTAGATTTGTGCTGACTACAGTCACACCAATTAAATGCTCCTGGCAACAGCTAATGTCAATTAGCTACTGAGGCATGACTAGTTGTGTTGATTAGTTTGGCTATGCCGCCTTAGTGCTACATAGAAAGAAATATAACCATTAGATATGTCCCAAATGGTTATTGTCTTAGTTCTATTAAGCAACTTTCCTCGCAATTTAAGGATGAAGCATCGTCGGGAATGCCATGATTCAAGTTGGGACCTTGTACTTCAAGGTATTTGTTTCCTGGGCCCTTTAGTTCAGCTCAAAGTATCTGTGCTAGACGGTTGGAACTTTGAAATGCATATATATATGATACATTTCTCCTTCATTTTACACTATAAACAAGCTCTGGGAGGGGGAAAATGCTTGAAAAGTGGTAAAGAAAACTCCAAGACATCGGAGGGAGAAGTGGGGATGAGAGATAAACTGTCTTATGTCCCATAACCTAGAAAAGTCCAGGACATCGGAGGGAGAATTGGGGATGAGAGATAACCTGTCTTATATCCCATAACCTCTGCACAAGCACGGCCTGTCTTTTCCATTACCCTCCCCCCTTTCGCACTTCGGAACGTAGAGTTTTCAGTGCCTGTCTTCCAGTGAAATGTGTTGTTTTGTTGCGTTTCCACCAAGATCGGCGTCCTGTTTGCATTTCTTTTCTCGGATACCCTATCCATAATGTTTGGACACAGTGCCTCGTTTTTTTGGGGTTTCGGGTGGGATTGTCCACTTCAACACCCACTATAACACCCTAATTGCATTTGCTTTAAATGCTAGCTCTTCTCTGATCGCTAATTCTGTTATAACAATGCTGAGATTGTCATTTTCAGTTGCCTCCGGTGACATAATTTCATCAGAGAATTATTTTCTGAGAAATTTGAGCTCTGACCGTTGCTGAAATACTATCACAAAGCCTTAGAGCAGTTTTGCAATTTCCTGTTGGAGCTGTTTCAGCTGTCTGATTTTCTAAGATGCAAAAACTTCGTCGAATGTATTTAAATATGATAATGATCCTAGATGGGAATGATGCAAAATGAAAAACACATACAACACATCTGGAGTATGATAAACCTCCCAAGCATCTTGATGTCATATATAGTATATTCTCACATTTGTAAGGGTTGGTGGTTTCACACATAACATACAGTATGTGTTTATTTAAATCATGCCTCTGCCTTTCATACTTGGGAACAGATACCATGTATGCCTAAACTCTGAAGCTATCACTATTTTTTTGGGGTTTTTCTTTTTTTTTGGGAATAGACATAAGGATATGCAAAAGGCAATATGGCCAGTTGCTGGCAGCCAACGGGCGGAAACTGAGCTTGACCATGGTTAAAGTTTCTGTGACATTGTGGCCAAGACCCAAGGATGGTATTTGGATCAGTTACCACTCTTTGGTGATAACCAAAATGCGGCAGCAGGTGGCAGTGGCGATGCAAGCGCTGTGGCAATCTGATGTGTCCTTAAGACAGCTCTCAATTCATACTTTCAATCTCTGTAAATTATGATTTACAAATGATGCAAAATGGAAATTAGAAAATATCATTAGAGATATTATTACTAGTTTTAAAATGTTTTCATTATCCTAGGATAATATATTGTTTGGCTATATTTTCTGTCAGCCACGTTATTTAGGTGAGAATGGAATTCTGATGTGACATCATATCAGGGTGGTCTTTACGCAAGTAGTGTTTTTCTTAGGATAGTGTCCTCGAGTATCTTTATCTTTTATATCTTCCTTGTTTTCTAATCTAGCTAGGTATCTATAGGGTTTTGCCCATAAATAGGCCATTGTAAATCATAATTGACGAGGAGTTAAATTGTGATGAATTGAGAGTTACTTGAGCACATAATATCTGTTCTACATCAGTTGGTATTGGACCTGTTTCTGGACTATGCCACTTTCCTGCCGTCGTTGCTGTCCCCTGTGTGGGCTGCTGGTGTGAGGTTACTGCCACAGCATGACAGCATATTAACATTAACCATTCCACCTATAGCTGAGCATCAGCTTTCCTGGCCTTGGTTGCTAGCAATTCTCCTCAGTGCCTTCATATCCTTTGCTATTTTATAGCTCTTCCCAAAAGGAAAAAAACCCTAAATAAAAAAGAAAATAAGAAAAGGTGGGGATTGCTGTAGTGGTTAGGGACACTTTTTCTCTGAGGATAAATGGGAATGGCTAAATTTAAATCACATATGGACCATATCCATATGTGAATCTAACCACCTTACAATTTGGAGTATACTTCTCATCTATGCTTGGGAGGTTTATCATACTCCAGATGTGTTCCATGTGTCGCGGATAAAGGGCAAATATAACATCTTCCACTCAGCAAGCTTGGGCCTTCTCTGAGGTCACTATGACTAAATTGAACCATTCAACCTCAGCACCAGGTTATGAGCTTTCCTCTTATCCTTGTCGCCACAAATGCAGATAAGATGAGGAAAACAGAATGGGCTGTGGTTGGAAAGGAATACCACAAGTGAACTTCCATCCGCAAAACTGACTATGTGCAGAGAACAAAGGAGAGTACGAGGAGTAGAATTGCAGAAAGAACCAGAAGATTGCCTGGAGCTTGAAATTCCAGCAACCAAAGCAACTTTTAATGTTACACCAGATCAGAGCCTCCTATAGAGGAGTCAACTACACGTGATACTGTAAGCCCCTAACCAATGCCATCAAATCTAGATCTATGCAGATGGAATATCATTTGGAGCCTGATTTGGAGTGTACTGTTCTTGTTGCTGCTGAAACCCTCCTGGAAGTGCCACCTGTGGAGCCTATACCTTTTCATCTGCACACATGGCTGCTGAGGTTTGCTTGAAAAAAAATCTTGGCAACTCTGCTTTATGGAATATTTTAAATTGAGGATTTTTTTTTTGAGTTAGGGAAAATGGCAATCAGAAAATATTATTGGAGATGGTTGTAGTAATGTTAAAATGTTTCCTTATTCTAGGATAACATATTGTTTGGATATGTTCTTTGTGAGCCATAGTATTTAAATAGGAATAGAATTCTTATTTTATAAGTAATCTCGTTCCTTTTTTTTTTTAAAAAAAAAAGGTAACGACTGGATTCCAGTTTCCCTAATATATCTTTCTTCTTTTCTAATCTAGCTAGATATATATGGCATATAGGGTTTTGCCTTGAAATAGGCCATTGTAAATCATTGCTGACAGAGAGTTGAGTCATAACAAATTGAGGGTTCGATTGTAGAATTCCGTTCTACATCCGGGGGGGGGGGGGGCCACCCCTCATCATTTTGGGATAGAAATGAGTGTCTGATTGAGCTTGGCTCAAACACTCTATATAGAGCTTGCAACACCACAAAGACTGCTGCCACTTATAACCTGTTTTGTTGGACGACCTGGGGAGCTTAATAAGTAATATGATACTTCCTTTGCTCTGCTTCTTTTGGGACTATTTAAAGTGTCATTATATGCTTGTGTCAATCCTTTTGTGGACTAATTTTGCCCTCAAAATCTTGAAATGTGTGTTTTCATAGCAATTTGGGTCATTGAGATTGGAGCTTGCACTTTAGCCTTGTAGACACTCGTTCCTACTCTTCCAACTAGTTCCAAACAAACTGAATAGACACTAGACTGTCTAATCTTGGCATGTCCTTAGGAAGCCTATTTGAGGGATAGTTTTCTTGTATGAATTCACTGCCAATCTCCCTTCCTTCTATGCTTATGGTTGTTTTCAATGTTCAGCATTTGTGTTCTCCGTATCTTAGATTGCTTTAATGGTCTCTTTGTATTCTTCATTGAAATGCCCTTCAATTCCTAGTGGTCAGATATGTGTTTGTAATCGCATTTCTCCCACAGAAGGTCTTGACCTTTTGCTTCCTTGTTGCTCTTCTGAGTGCTCTGTGGTGGGCACACGCATGACCCGCTAGCAAATTCTGCTATTTGATGTTCTCGCACCAAGCTTGAACAGAGTACTGAAAGTCTTGTTAGTGATGTATTAGTGAACCTTTTTGTCCTGTGGATGTAAGGTAGTACTGAAAAACCACTGTCTTGATTTTCTTCTACATTGTCCTCTAGACAAGAATCAAATTTTGTACTCGTATTGAGACAATAGCGCAAGGAATTTAGGTAATCTTACGTCTCTTGAACATGCATTTCGTAGTGTAAGACATATTATCCATGTGCGTGCATGGTATTCATTTTTTGGGGTGTAAAAATCAATTCTGAGGTGCAAACTGCAGTACGTGCATGTCTGGTAGAGGTGTTGTCTATTTTCCAGTAACTAAATAATCATCAGTCTTTAACTCCTACGTACTTTGGCCAATAAAAACTGTGTGGCAGCCTTCTAACAATTGAAAACTACAACGTAACACTTCTAGTGTTAATTAATGATTATTTGTAATAAAAGCATATTCATTTTTGTTAAAGCTCAGCTTATCATTTGTTTTTTCTGAAAGTTCGTCATTTTTTCAGAACACATTCTCAATTTTTCATAATCAAAGTTTCATATATTTTTATGAAAGAATTTGGAAAAGAAAGACCCAAAACTCTCCTCTATCCTCCCACCCCCCAATACTGATACACCCATCACAGCCCCCTCTTACTTCTGACAGACCCACAGCTTTTTTTGCCATTATGTGATGAGTTCCTTGGATAGCCATGGACCCTTCCCCTTCCACCATCAGCAGGCACCCCTTCTCTTTCCTCTCAAATCCCAGAAATACGTTTTGCCCTCATTTTCTGTGCATTAACTGTTTTGTGTAATCATAGTGGAATGATTTAGTCTCTAGGTTAGGTTGCACTGTACCCTCTCAATTGTGGTTAGAGGTGAATGATAACAAGACTTTGCCTGGGCATGAGTCCGGAAAATTTACAAGCAATTTGTTAGTTCCTTTTTCTTTTCTTGATTTCCTTTTGTGACCCCTGCGGGTTTGTTGGGGGCTGTGGGGAGGGAGGACCCTTTTGTTTGGTGCTTGCAGAGTCCCCTCTAGCCAGTCCAATGAGGATGCTCAAACAAGTCCAGGAAGTCTCAATTCAATGTCCGAAGTCCAAAGGATCACTCATATTTTGCAAAGGACACAAACATATGCATCTGGGTTAAAAAGCAGATTTTAAGCTCGGCTTTTTGTTCTTGATTACTTAGGCCTCCTTGAGGTTTAAGTCCTTAATTTTTGCATATCTTGGTTCCCCAAGATGTTAACTACCTGGTCCAATCAAGAAAATCAAGTTAATTCAAGTGCATATTGAAGAACCAGGTCCATTTTGCAAACCGTGCTGGTTGGAGGCCGGTTCTGCCCAGTCTGATTTATCTGAGGATTTGGACCAGCAAATGAAGACATAAACCTGAATTTCTGCTTGGAGGAGTTGGAAGACATCCTAAGGTTTCCCTCCATGGAAGTAAATCCAAATCATGCTCACTTTTTGCATGAGTTAGGTGGTGTACCAAAACTGCTTGCAAACTGCCTGGGCCGGGGTAGAGCTGTTGGTGCATTTGGTGGTTATCTTTCTTTTTGGTGTCCAATCCTGGTCCAGCAGCATCATTTCGTAGTTAAAGGAGGTTTGGACACAATCATGGGCATATCAACTCAGCCAAATGAAGATCCAATGAGAAATGAAGGAGAAAAGGCAATATTAATCTCATTGACTAGCCGAAAAGCATAAAGAGACCAGCATCTGCTTCACTTTTCTTACACATGCAGCCAGCTCCTCCCTTGCTTAATTACTTGCTTAGTGTTGAGTTTAGGCTTAAGCATGAAGATTAGTTAGACTCAAGGGTTGTAATTAGTGTGATTAAGCAAGCTTATACTTTGCTGATTGGTAGGATTAAGCTAAGCCAGATTTAAGCTAGATTAGGAGGTTTCCTAATCTTGCAGAAACCTTTCTCCCTCACTAGACCAGCTTGTGTACATGTGTATAAGGGGTTAGAAAGTCACTTTTGTAATTAGATTGTATTTCCCTTTGAATGAGAAGAGAGCATTGCTCCTTAACAAGCCGAAATACTTAGCTTGCTTATCCTTGGTTAGGCCGAGTAAGGTGTTGTTCAAGTGAAGTCTTAAGCTTGTTTAAGTGGTGTTTATGTATCTTAATCAAGTTTAAGGGTCCCAATCTTGATCTTGGTGGTGATTTCTGTATCCAAGAATCAAGTTTAGTTCTATCTAGATTCATTCATTCTAACCGGATCCCATTGAACCTAAGCTTAGAATTCAGTTTGTTCTAGCTTAGCTTGCATTCCTCCTTGACTGTGAGTTTAGTTCCTTGGCATATCTATCACTAGATGACTAGAAAGAATTTACAACATGTTGGAATGGAGAGCATATGCACTTCTAAGATTGAATTGCTTTTTCTGGCTTCTGTTGCCACTGATGCAGCCAGAGCATGTATAATGCTTTATTTGATGAATATATTTTGTCACTAGCATGTGCTTTCATATTGTTTGCTCCTCTACAAAGGTGTATTGATGTTTTTGGGTAAGGCAACTGGAACTCATGCGGGTGAATCTTCATCAATACAGTTTCTTGAAAAAGGTCCAAAGAGGGACAATAGAGGTTAAGACATCCTATCCAGAAAATAAAGTAGCAAAAGATAGCAGTATTTGACATGAGGCTTTTGCAAGTTTAAGTGGAGTGGTATAACTAACTTTTTGCATGCATGCAACTTGATGTCCTCCATCCTAATTTTTTTGTGTTGTTGCAGAGCGAGCTAGAGAACTGGCAAATATAGTAGGAGGGGATGCTGTTTCACTTGCTGAACTAGAGAGCTTCCTCCCCGAAGATGGCATGATCCTTGCAAATACAACATCTATAGGGATGCAGCCGAACGTTGATGAGACCCCCATTCCACAGGTATGACTTTCCATAAATGATGGTAGCAATTGTATGCGTCTGTTCTATTACGTAGTATGCATACCCAGAGAAGCAGCTTTCTCAGTATTTCAGGATACTAAGAGTCTGAGGCACATGAGCTCCTTGAACTATGGAAAGGTTTTCTATCAATCCGTATTGCTGATCCAGGCTGGTTTTCCACTTCAACTTTTACTGGTCCAGGTCTATTCTGGAAAGGTTGAAACTCAACATGTGGCTTTTGCACTCACTCGTATTACTCTCTGCCAATAAGTGTCTTTCTAGAATCCAGATTTGGCATATGAAGAAAAAGGAAATGCAACTTTGGGCTGGAATTAATTGTTTCTAGTTTAATTTGTTGACAAAGGTCGTTATGAGTTGAAATGACGAGCTGTTGGAAGGGGTCATAGGAGTCTATTGTCAGAATCCGAGGCATCAAATTTCTTAGTGCGTACAGAGTGACTAGAAACCTTTTCAGCATTCAGGTGTAGCCCTGTGTAAATCATTCACAAATACTGGCAAGAAATTTTTGTAGAAAAAGCAAAAACTGGACCTGTTAGTTCTATCAAGTTGGATGGTGCAAAAATTATTTCATCACTTCTGCTGTTAGATGTGTGGACTGGGACCCTTTTTTGGGACAGCAGGGAGGGGGTGCTTGTTTTTGCCCGGCTGATGACATCTGTTGGTTTCTTCCTGCCTCTTTTGTGCTCTGTTAACTGGAGTTTTTGTTATATTAGAGTCTTGTATGCCACCATGTTCCTCCAAGGCCTCCCTGTTGTACTTTTGTAACTGTATGAGTGGACTTGAATGTGCTTAATGTTTGGTCTAGGGATAACTGAAACTTGTGTTTTTCTGAAGGTAAGAAAACAAAGTTCAGGCTGATCCTATTAACTTGTTTCATTATTGCAGTTTAGGAAAACTGAGTGGCTGTTGGTTTTGCAGCATGCTCTAAAGCATTATTCCCTGGTCTTTGATGCTGTCTATACTCCGAAGATCACCAGACTATTGAGGGAAGCAGAACAGTCTGGAGCCACTATTGTTACTGGGGTGGAGATGTTCATCGGGCAGGCATATGAACAATACGAGAGATTCACTGGGTTGCCTGGTATTGTATTATCCCGCTTGTTAGATTCCCAGAATTCTGGTTTATTCCTGATTTCTCGAATCTTGATGGGTTTAATGAGTTGTCGCTAATTTCCTTGTCACAGCACCAAAGGAGTTGTTTAGGAAAATTGTGACAGATCATTGAGCTTCGTTTTGGTAAGGCTGCTGTGGCATTGTCTTTTTGCCTTTTGATTTTGTGCACTGCCTCTGAAGTCAATGCTTATCTTTGTAGGCCGTTGTTGAACCCCTAAAAGGGCATCCATTTGAAGACACAGAATTTCAGTTTTCTTTCTTCTTCCTTTTTTTTTGGAGAAAAATTTAAAGATAACAGACTTCGAAGGAACATAATTTATTTTCTCGTTTCTATCTCATTTGTCAGCTAGCCTTAGAAACCTTGGTAGCATTTCTACAATCAGTTATCCTGTTTCTAAAATCATCGTTTCCATTGAAATGAAAAGGCTATCTTGAATATATAACTGTCATAAAATTTTACAGCGCTCGTAAGGTTCGTGAAAATTCGACTCTTTTGCTTTATGCTTGAAATTGTTGAGATGGTTGTGCACTAAATCCACTAATGCAGCCTTTAAGGGCATCACTTGAAACCTGTTCGGGAGTGAGACCTTTAAATCAGAGCATCTTTGAGTTATAGAGGGAGTAGTAGCCTAGTAATTTTAATTTCTTTTCAGGCAAATCCCAGCTTTTCCACGACTAGTGATTTTAGGATTCATAGCTGTAATAGAGATCTCAGAATGATTAGTCTTGGTTTCCCATGACTGACAATTGAGCAAATGCCATAAATTCAACTGTTGCTTATGCTGCATGTGGCTAACATCAAGTAAAATCTGTATGCCAATGTAATTGACCCAAACCTCAATTGTGGTGATGAGTGATGTTAGATGGGTCCAACACTTTTCTGACAACCTTTCTCAGTGTGTCCCAACTTTGGCTAATTGTTACTAATGAATCTTAATAGTTAAGGGATGAAGGTTTATAGATGATTTGGGCTCATTTAGAAGAACCATAGCATGCTTCTGTTTTATCTGAAGTAGCGAGAGTCCTGTCTCCCTTTTCCTTTCTGGGAAGATCCCCCCCCCCCCCCCCCCTTCGCGGTGTGCATTCAAATTGTTCTTACGCCCTTTTCTTTGGGGATTGGGGGGAGGCTCCAATTCTCCAAATGCCTCTGCTGGGTTTTCTATTTTAGCCCTCTTGTGCAGAAATTGGTCCTCTATCTGGAATTCCAACCACAACAGTTAAACGCGGCCAGAGGTGTTCTTAGTAAGCAATTAAAAGCAGCTCCACTGGAAGAGCACATTACTACAAATTGGTAGGTAGACTAAGTCTACGGACCCAACTATGTGAAAATACCCCTTGCCTGTTTTTTCCCTCTCTCGCAAAACCCTCTATTTTCCCCATGAAAGTACTTAATATAGGTCCTCATGCAAACTTCAGTTGTCGTGAGTGTTATTGAGCACAGCTACCATCAGGGTTAAACCCCCCGCCCCCCCAAAAAAAGAGAGGCATAATTTCTTGTGAGAAACTATGCAGGCGGCCTAGTGGAATCTCCTCTCTGGGCTTGCTTTCACCTTCTCGTATTTGCCTAGTATCACGCCTAAGTTGAGGGAGGTCCCACTTACCCACCCAAAATATCGGGAAAGACAATCACAAGCAGCCTGATCTGTATTTGCTTTTGAAAGTTGCTTGTTTCTCATCTGGTTATTTGACTTTTTCCTTGGTAACAGGCAACAGAGCTGTGTTGAGGGAGATTGGATTATATTTTTTTTTGCTTGCTGTTGGAGGCTCCTGTTTGCACTAACCTGTGCAGCCAATGGCAGTCATTTTAGTTGTTAGTTGAATCAATTTATGTCCTTGAAACTTGTCTGTGTTGTCCACAATGTAACAAGATTCTCTGTCAAGCCCATTTGTTGTTGTATAATCATTTGATTGATCAGTAAGCACTAATCACAACTGAAATCGATTTGGGCTCCTTTTTGGGCTGTCAAAGATATTACTTGGGACTTTCCTTTTCTATTTCACATGTCTTCAATATCGCATTTAATATGAGATATAGTAGGGATATAAGTGTGAGTTTATTTTTTGCACAATTAATATAAATATCAGGCATAGGCTCCCAGGTTGGGTGAGTCGTTTGACTGCCAAATCTCATATGGTATCAGGACGTTGATTCCTAACCGGAAATGTAAAAGTTTTATTTATTTATTTATTTTTCACTGCCTTCCTCTCCACGCTACTCAGGACAGAACCCTAGTCGCCATCTTCGTCTCCTTGCTGGCCGTTTGTCCTTACCTGCCATGGCTGGCTCCGACATCGCGGATGGCTCCACTCCATCCACCCCCACGCTGCATCCAAGCAGCCTTTGCAATCTTAGATTGGTGGAATTCCAAGCACTGAAACCACATATTGTTCAACCAAGTCGCACACTCATGGGTTCTATGTTTCCACCACCACA
Organism: Selenicereus undatus; assembly: GCA_017589665.1. Lineage (NCBI taxonomy): Eukaryota > Viridiplantae > Streptophyta > Magnoliopsida > Caryophyllales > Cactaceae > Selenicereus > Selenicereus undatus. The sequence continues at coordinate 33,744,125 of JACYFF010031954.1, read as the reverse complement.
ACCGCCACCTTTGTCAAGAGTCCTGGTGGGTGCTTTCTCGTCGGCCGCCTTCTCTACACGGCGATGTTTAGCAGTTTTTCGCATTGGGCAAGTAGTGTGCCCACAGTATCGATGGTACCTTCTCTATTGCAGCACCTCATGCTTTAGCCTTTCTCGATGCGTTGCCACCGCCAGTCTATAGCCTCGATCTAGTGCTGTCGCAAGCATACATTGGTGGTTTGCCACTCCTCTCGCTAAACATATGGACCTTGAACGTCACACCCTACGTCATGGTAGTGCTCACCAATGATGATTATTTGTTGTGGCGCGCACAGTTTCTTTCATTGTCATTATGCATCAGATTAGTGGCATGTTAGATGGTATGGTTCCTGCAGTCTCTCCGATTTTAACATATACGCATGGTTTATAGCAACCCAATCCTGGCCATCATTATTGGGTCCCTGTCGATCAATTAGTTCATTCATGGATTTTTGCAACTATTTCAAAGGATTTGTTATATGAGGTGTGTGATTTGATTCATTCATTTGATATTTGGAAACGACTAGAACATCGTTTTAATACGGCTAGTCTTGCCTGCACACTTGATTTAAAATGCATGCTCACAAACTTGTCTAAACGTTATAGTCAATCCATGAAGGACTACTTGCAGACAATTAAGACCATTGCTGACTCTTTAGCTGCAATTCAATCACCGATGTGTGACTTAGAATTGGTTCAATACACAATTGTTGAATTACAGCGTTCTTTGGAATATGATGAGTTTCTTACTGCATATTCTATGTTACTTGGTGCTCACTCGTTTGATGATTTGCACTCCAAGTTGATTTTCTTTGAGCAATGATCCAAATGCACCAAGGATCATGATGTTCCTAATCATCAAACGTTTGCTGCCACTATCAGTACTTCATATTCACGAGACGCAAGTGCCACTAAAGAATCCCTCTCCAGTAACAAGGGCAGGAATGATGGAGGTCAGAAATTTAATGGAGGTAAGGGGCGTTGTAACAAGAATAATAATGGGAACAACAATCGAGAATCAGCATCAATTAGGTTCTTCCTAGAGTATGTCTGTAGGTTCTGTTTTATGTGATTTTGTTGTTTCGTTGTCTAATAATTGTTGCATTATCACTTCTCGTAGTAATAAGAGTGAAGGGATTTTAGGATCTTGACATAACGTCATTTGTCATATTTGTCACTTTTCGGGGCATGTTGTTGATATTTGCCCTAATTATTAACATCCTCATCAGCAACCAGTGCTTCTTGCGTATGCTACATTACATACTGCTGATATTGGTGAACAAGTCCGGTATCCTGATTCAGCTGCGGCATCTCACATGATGCTGGATGAAGGTCATTTACTCTCTAAAACTTCTTACTCTAGTTAAAGTCTTGTTAAGGTTAGTAATGGTACTCTGCTACCCATTTCTAGTGTTGGCAATCTTAAGCTTAGCACTCCATCTCGGCCTCTTCGGCTTAATTCTATCTTGCATGTTCCTCAACTTCGTTATAGTCTCATGTCTTTCAAACAAATGTGTCGGGATAATAATTGTACTGTCATCTGTAATGATTCTTGTGTTCGTTTTAAGGACAGCACCAGTGGTGAAGTCCTATTGCAGACATCCAGTGTGGGCAATGTCTATCCTATTCGTGTTGCATCGGGTCACATTTCTGTCAACATTGTTGTTATGGAGTCTGGTGATAGTTGGCATCCACATCTTGTACACTATGGCACTTCTGTTCTTAATTCTCTTAGTAAATTTAATCTTATTTAGTTAAACACTAAGTTTGACAAGGAAAAATTACATATAGGTACCCTCTGTTTATCATAAAATATTCTAAGGGCCATCTAATTTGATAACTAATTATAAGGTGTCTTGTATTTTGTGGTAACTGGCAAAAAGGGCCATATTCATTGTTCACCTATTTTTGCACAGTAGCCCTAAACTTTTCATATTTGCAAATCTACCCTTAATTCTTAATAACTTACTTTTGAAAAATCTAAATTTGTGTTTTTGATATTTTTCTCACTAGTACTATTTGAAACCCTCTTTCATCTGGTATCAGAGCCACGTGGCCAAAAATAACTAAGATAATTAAGCTAATTAACTGTGTAATTGTGATTGATGCTTGAATCATCACCGGCTTGCCCTGGACCGAATTATTCTCACATAGTTCACTCACCGGGAGGTCTTTCTCCCATAACACCTCAATTAAACTATATAACTTAGATATTTTTAGAATTAAAAGCAAAATTAGCTAAAATTAAGATCGAAGTGAATGAGATTAAGAGGCAAATATCGGTAATTCACCTTTCTCTAGTTAACGAAGTAAGGCATAGCGGAAGAGCTACTTCCAGTATTAGTACTCTATTTTAGCATAAATATCCTTTCCAAAACCCAAAAAACAAGATTCCATTTCCCTTACATAAGATAAAAATCCAAAAAGAAGGAGGAGAAAAATCAAGTGAAAAATCAACTGAAAAAGCAGAAAAAGAAGAAGAAGATAGAGTATATGCAATATACGCTTGACGAACTACAAAATATGTTCGAAAAAGAACAAAACCCAGTAGAATTAAACAAGATCATGGGCATCATTAGTGATAATCATGACGTTTTATCTGATGATAATGACGAGACCAATAATGTCCAACTAAAAGAAAAGATATATCAACAGATGAATTTGATTAACTTAGAAGATCTCAATGCATTGCCACTAGAAGAAGTTAAGAGAAAACTGGATAGGAAATATGATAAAATGACGATTGAAAACGAGATCAATGAGATTGGAGAAAAGATCGACATATATGAAATAGAGACTAATCTAGTTAACAGTGTCATTCCTAAGCCTGAAGAATTTGGAGAACCTTCTAGAAGAGATACTAATTTCTTAAGACCTAGGCATGTTCTAGTAGGGCATACAACCAATTTTTCCTTTGGGTTTATCCCAAGGAAAACCATGACTTTTGAAAAAATTGGCCTTATCCCAATTAGCCAAACTGGGTATATCTTAAACATTGATGGAGCTTGTAATAGAGAAGAGATACTTGAGTGCTGAAAAAGAGGAATAAATAGTATCTTAAATCTAAATACTACATGGACTGCGGCAAACTTCTTAAACTATATCAAACATAGTTTTTCCGGCACTGTAACTAACTAGTATGATTCATTAAGTGAAGACGGTAAAAATACACTAAGAAAGATGGAAATATCAGCTGTTATGTTTAGAAATTTGTGCAAAGAAATTGAAACCGAATTTATCATAGCTAAACTAGATTCTGAAGAAAAAACTAGAGAGTGGCAGAGAAAAACTAATAATATAGAACTATGGGATATGAGATATCTGAAAAATTATATTGCAGAATTTAGTCAATATTATTACCAAATTGGGCATAATGAAACCAATCTTGGTACGTTCTATGACAAATTGCCATATCCGATAAATTCCAAAATTAACGAAAAGTATATCGTATGGCTTGAACGAACATGTGTCGTTGATACCATTGGTTCAAGAATTTTTTATTTAAGAAAATGGGTCAATGATCAATGCATTGATCTCCAAAAACAAAAGAAAATTAAGAAGCAATTTCTAACTTGCTAAGATTCAGCTCACCAATAGAGAAAAGAACCTGAAAAAAGAAGAAAAAGAAAATTCTATAAGAAAAAGAGCTTTAACAAGCAAAGAAGTGATAAATATAAAAGAAAATATTATAATAAACCAAGTCCTAAAAAATGTAGATTTTTTAGGAAAGCAGCTTATTGTCCTGTAGAGAAAAACAATTGCAAATGTTGGGCATGCAAAAAAGTAGAAAATTATGCTAATGAATGCAAAAATAGGAAGAATAATAAGCTTATTGAAACCTTAGGAAGCTTAGATTATGTAGAGCTTAGTGAAGATGAGGCTTTAGATCTAGTCTTAAGCAACAACAAAGGAACTGTTGAAATAATATTGGACAAGGAATATGAAGAAAGTGATTATGAAGAAACAAGTCATATGATGGAGAATAGCTCTGTCACTCTTGGTGATCTTCAAGGGGAAGAATTTGTTGTTGACTATGATTATGAGGAATTCAAAGGAGACTGGGTTCTTTCCATAATCCAAAAAGACATGGTCTATAAAAAATTCATCTTTCAATTAAAAAGCAAATATGTATGTGAAATGATGGAAGGAGATATGGAGATTAAGGATTGTGAGTATGATGTTGGAAAAGTTAATCTCATTAATTGAAAAAATATCCTTAAGTATAATAAAGATAGAAAGTATAGGTATATCCACGTCGGAAGTGTCCAAGTCCAAATCACTCCATCACAATACTATGGCAAAGATATTGACTTTTACGCGTTACTCTGTGACGTTAGGCGTACTAAATTCAATAACCAAATTATTACAGGGATAAAAACCAATTTATGTAATGGGTCAGTAGGATTCAATTGCTAACCAGGATATTATGTAGGTCTAAAAGATGAATTTGCTAAAAAAATCATATCCCTTAAGATTAAAACAGTTGGGATGGACATGAAACAAGGAGGATATCTTTTAAGGATATTTTGAAAAATTATCTACAAATTAGATAATACAGTAGACCCAAAAACTAAGGTAACAATGATAGAAGCAGAAAAATTTGAAAGCCCTACCCCTACGCAAAAGATCCAGAGGATTAAGTCTAATCCTCAGGAGATAAAAATCGATCGTTCATGAATATCTAACCTCGCCAACCCTACAAAGATAACTAAGAAAAATATAATAAAAATTGATGAGGAGGGTAAAATCAGCATTAAACCCCAATTATTAAGAAACATGAGTATAAGATCAGATTGGGGAGAAGGATCTTCATCAGCTAAAGAAGAGCTTAAATAAGATGACACAATTAGCATGACCAGTAAAATGAGTAGACTGAGTTTTGAAGCTGCAAGACCCAGTGTAGATCGAATTATGAGTCTAGATAGAAAGGTCATTGGATACCAAACTAGAACTGTTAGTGAATCAATTTGTGAGGATGAATTTGTCAAAAATATGACTATGAAAATATGCTATGAAGTTACCAACACAAATCCTAATAGCATTTATATCCCAATAAACTTATGCTTAGAGGGATAAAATAAATATGAGTTGTGTGCCTACATACATAGTGGTTGTTCTGTATGCTTTGGAAAAAGATCAATATTTTCAGAGTTTATGTGGAAAAGTGCTAAAAATCATTTACAAGTAAGGATAGCTAATAATAGCATTATGAACCATAATGAGGCAATAGAAGGATTATCCATAGAATTAGGAGGAGTCCATTGTATTATACCAGTCCTATGGGCTACTGATCAACCCTCTCATGATATGATTATAGAAAATAATTTTCAGAGATTATATTCTCCATGCACACAGACCATAAACCAGATAATATTCACAATTAATGATCACTCGGTTCCTATTGAAAAATTAAGTAAAGCCTACACTCATCAGAAAATTGAGTTTACATACAGCTAGCATGGTAAGAAGGTAATGCCTGCACAAAAAGAGGTGGCATTTACAATCTCATTACTCGAGCTATCTATTAAAGAGTAGATCGTCGAATAATAAGAAAAATTATGCAAAAAATTCTACTATAATAATCCTCTAAACTTTTGGGATAAAGATAAAACATTTGCTAAAATTACTTTATTAAATCCAAACACTATTATTCGAGTTAAATAAATGGCGTATACACACCAAGACATCCAAGAGTTTAATAAGCAAATCAAAGAACTTATCGATAAAGGATTAATCAGGAATGGCAAAAGTCCTCACACCAGTCCCGCTTTCATGGTAAGAAATCAAGTAGAAGAAAAAAGAGGAAAAACAAGAATGGTAATCAATTACAAAAAGCTTAATGATAATACAGCATTTGATGGTTATTACATTCCTAACAAAATAGTTCTTTAAAATATATAGAATCCAAGGCACCTGTTGGTTCTCAAAAATATATTGCAAAAGTGGATACTGGGCAGATAAAGATGGATGAGGAAAGCATTCCTTTAACTGCATTTAGAGCCCTACAAGGACATTATGAATGGATAGTAATGTTATTTGGTCTTAAAAATACACCTCAAATATTCCAAAGGAGAATGGATAATATCTTTAAAGACTTTAATCGTTGTTGTTTAGTTTACATCGATGATATCCTTGTTTTTTCCAAAACTATGGAACAGCACAAAGATGATGTTTTAGCTGTCACCCAAAGATGTATTGATCATGGTATTGTACTGGGAAAGAACAAGTGCATTTAGGCTAAACAAGAAATTGAGTTTTTAGGCCTAGAGATAAAAACTGGATAAATCATTTTACAAAAGCATATTCTGAAAAAAATAGAAAATTTTCCTGAAAAAATCGAATAGAAAGCAACTAGAAAGGTTTCTTGAATGTCTTATCTATGCTTTAGATTTCATTAAAGATTTAGCTAAATTAAGAACGTCATTGCAGCAGAAACTTAAGAAAGAAGTAAGTTGGACATGGACTACTAATGATATAAAGATTATTCAAAACTTCAAAAAGATGTGTAAAAATCTTGATGTTCTTAATTTACCTAATAACGGAGATAATTTAGTTCTTGAAACAGATGCCAGCAATGAGCACTGGAGTGCGGTATTCAAAATCAAAGAAGGAGAAAAACTCTGCAAATATTACAGTGGAAGTTGTAATAAGGTAGAATGCAACTATCCTACAATGGAAAAATAAATCCTTGCAGTTATAAGGGGAGTTGAAAAATTCTTAATCTTTTTAGCCCCAAAACCATTTCTTATTCGAACTGATTGCAAAGGAATACTTGGTTTTGTGAAAAAGAATTTATCAAATATGCAAGCACAAGGGCGACTTATGCGTTGGCAATTATGACTTAACCAATTTTCCTTCTCTATTAAACATATACAAGGATCGAAGAATTCTCTGGCAGATAGTCTAACTCGAGAACTCGCCAATGGTAATCATTAAAGCCGACCTCTTGCCAGAAAAGGAGGAAATCCTTAGTGAAATGACATTCCTACTAGAACGGGTTACACCTACTAGTAAAGTCCTTGTTGATAACCTGGAATTCCATACAAAAAGTAAATCATGTTTTGATCTACTATCTACTGCCTACCTAATAGCCCAAATATTTTTACTTCTAAAGTTACAAGTTAATTACTTATAGTGTCCTTATGATATCCAAGAAAAAATAAGTTCTCATGTTCGAGAAAAATGGTTCAATGAGTGGTATGTAGCTTGCATCGACTTTTATTATCATTATTCCTATAAAATTTGGGAGTCTTAGGGAACAACAATCTATTTTCGCGATAAATCTGGAGTTGGTGGTATTAGTTTTCCAGTAAATTCATTATCTCCAAATGACCCTGTCTTTAAAGCCAGGGAATACGGGATGGTACTTTACTTCATAGAAATCCCAAATCCAAAGTTCTCATTTTTCTCAAAACTAACAAAATTTTGACAATGCATGTTGAAAAGGAACCATTGGATTCTTACATTTCCTGATGGTCCAACAAAAATTCCAATTCGAAGATGCCTAAATTTGCAAGTGTATAGTACATTAATCGAATATGAAAATAGAAAAGCCAAACCAACCCATTATCTTATTCAGATTGTTGATTATGACGATCTCGAGGATAAACGATAAGAATGGGTCTAGAAAACATCTCCTTGAGTTATTTGAAAAATGAGATCCAGAGCATCTTCAATTAAATAAAGATTTTGATGATTATCCTGGTAATGATGGTCTAGAAAGCATAATTGGAGATGAAGGCATACGGAATCTCAATAATAATGACTAGCCTTGCCATCATTAAAAGTTCTGGAAAGTGGTTGCCCAATTATTATAGTATCTTGACAAATGTATGGTTTGTAAAATAAAGCAGTGTACTGTAGCCATGTGAAAAATTAGTATGTACTGTAGCTGTTAGGGCATCCTAGGTACCTCCATCCCCTCTATAAAAAGAGAAGTCGAGTGCTGAAAAGGGACACGATCATTTGAGCATTCTTGAGCACAAGATAAGTCGGAATTCTCCATTTCTCTATGAGCAAGCATCTCTAATGATCTTAGCTTAAGTCCTTCTTCTAAGCTTTCCATTGTAATATTTTCACTTTTGAGCTTTAAATAAAAAAAGTTTCCCAGTAGGGAACGTTATTCAATCGAACATTATATTTTAAATATTATAATGTCTTGATTAAAGTTCCACTATCCTTGAAAAAGATTAAAAACTTGATTAGTAACTACGTTATAAGGTAGGAAATGAAGTAAATCTTTTATACACTGGAAGCTAGCAGAACGCCGGAGTCTAGCGCTAACTAAGTTCAGGTAACGGTTAAAACTTTCTAATTAAGCTTTAATCATTTTGCTAAGCATAGTGGGCCATTTATCATAGAAAATATAATATTTATGATATAAGTAGTAGAGTATGATAAATAGCACCAGTAAAGTCTTTATAAGAAGTTAAAATGATAAAAATAAAGCATGTTTCCTATTTAGACACTTATTTGCATAGTTCACCTAATCCAGGGACCTTTCTGCAATTTCTAAAAGTTCAAGGACTAAAATAATAGGAAAAAGGACCTAAAATTTGTTACCTAAAAACATAAGGTACCCGGGAATTAGATCTCAAATTACAAGGGCCTAAAAATATTTACCAAAGAACTTAGGCACCTGAGAGTCACCGATTGGTTTGATAATAATTGTACGGCTTGTCGATTGGCAAAGTTGTATAGACTTTCTTTTGAGTTGGTTAAGCATAATGTTGTTTCTCCTTTGCAATTAGTACATTTGGATGTTTGACAATCTCCTGTTTTGTCACACCAAGAATTTAAGTATTATGTCTCATCTATTGATGATTTTTTTGGCTTTACTTGGATTTATCCTATGAAGCAAAAATCAGAAGTCTTAACTTTTTTTTGCAATTTTCAAGCCTTAGTTGAAAACCTGTTTAATAGTAATATTAAATGTTTCAAAGTGATGGGGCCTTGGAATTTGACAATTCGCCTATGAAAAGTCATTTCTTAAAACATGGCATTTATTTTCGAAAATCATGTCCTAATACACAACAGCAAATGGGGTTACAGAATGTAAAAGAGGCATCTGCTGGAAATGACTAGTGCTTGTCTTATGGGTGCCTCTGTTCCTGCAACATATTAAGTTGATGCAGTTTATGCTGTTGTTTATACTATTAATCACTTACCCATCCCTGTTCTGCAAAACCGGCCCCTGTTTGAATGCCCAATTGTAATTTTTTAAAACCTTTTGGATGTGCTTGTTTTCCAAATCTTTTGGCATCTTCTGCAAATAAACTCAAGCCTAGATTAGTTCAATGTGTTTTCTTAGGATATGCCTGCATTATAAAGGTTATCGCTGTTGGGATCCTAAAACTGGTCGTGTTTACGTAAGTCGTGATGTTCAGTTTCATGAGTCGCCTTTTCCCTACCCTACATTGTGGCATACTTCTTCACATGTGTCTAAGACTTTCGTTTTTTTTTTTTTTATCCAAAGGAGGTCCTCTGTCTCACCTTCACCTCCTCTGCATCTCCGATTCTCTTACACATTGGTAAGTCTCTTGCATTAGCACCTTTGTGCCCTTTGTCTTCTATTGTTTCCCACCTAGTTCCATCGTTGGGGTCTTTGTCCTCCCCATCCACCACTGCTCGGGCTCCTACATTGCCATCCATATCTAGTTCCATGCATAGTACTGTTGTGCGCCTTACTCCCTCTCCTGTGCACACTGTGTCGTCTCGTACCCGCGATAATAGCCCTCTCGATGCATCCTTTTGTGATCATCATTCCAGGTCTGACCAGTCTAGTTCTCTTGCCATGCCCTCTCCTATGTCCGTCCCTGAGTCTTCCACCATTTCTTCCACTGATGTTCACCCTATACAAACCTGGTCTAAGTTGGGCATTGTTAAGCCCAAATGTATTTTGTCATTGTCCATGTGTTTTACTGAGATTGAGCCTACCACTTTCAAAGAAGCTTCCCAACATGCTAAATGACGAGAGGCTATTTCTGAGGAATACCATGCTTTAATTGCTAATAGTACATGGGACTTGGTACCATTTCAGCCTTAGCAAAACTTGGTTGGTAGTAATTGGGTTTACATGGTGAAATACAAATCTGACGGCACCGTGGAGAGATACAAAGCTTGATTAGTGGCCCAGGGTATTCACCAATAGGCAGGTATTGACTATCATGAGACATTCAAACCCGTTATCAAACAGAGCGCTATTCATTTAGTCATCTATCTTGCTCTTTTTTTCAATTGGCTGCTTCATCAGTTGGATGTTAAAAATGTGTTCCTTCATGGACATTTGACTGAGGAGGTCTATATGAAATAACCACCAATGTTTGTTCATTCTAATAAGCCTCACCCTGCCTGTCATCTTAAGAAAGCCATTTATGGGCTGAAACAAGCCCTTTGGGCTTGGTTTCATTATTTCAACAACTTTTTGCTATCTCATGGTTTCATTTGTAGCACGTTTGATCCTTCCATGTTTGTTTAAAGCATTAGTAGTCATACTCTGATTCTTATCCTCTATATCGATGACATCATATCTACTGGGAGTACTACTTCTATTCTGCATTCCTTCATTGCAATTCTCTCTCAACAGTTTGCAATGAAAGATTTGGGTGACCTTCATTGCTTCCTCTACATTTAGGTGGTTCGTTTTTCTTCGAGTATTCTTCTTATGCAGTAGAAATATGTTCTTGATTTACTTCATAAATTTCAACCACAAACTATTCAGCCTATGAGGATGCGTTCTGCTACACGAATCACCTTATTCCTTCATGATGGTGAACTACTTGCAGATCCTTCTTAGTACAGGAGTAAGGTAGGTGCTTTACAGTATTTGACCATGACACGACCTGATTCAGTTCATGTAGTTTTCTAATTCATGCATGCTCTCTGTGCCATTCATATGCTTGCTATTAAGCCTATTTTTAGGTACCTACAGGGCACACTAGATCATTGTCTCTTTCTATGCCCTTTTGCTGAGGCATCCATTATCATTGCTTACTCTAATGCGAATTGCGTTGGTTATAAAGACACTTGCCATTCGACTACTTGTTATGTGGTGTACTTTGGACCTAACCTATTGTCTGACTCTCCAAGAAGCAACTTATGGTATCTAAATCCTCCACTGAAGCTGAATATCGTGCTATCGGTTATACTGTCGCCGAAATGGTTTTGTTACACAAGCTTTTGTTTGATGTTGGAATCCACTTACCACCACTACTCGCTTCTATTGTGATAATGTGAGTGCTACATACATGACTGCTAATCCTATTTAGCATGACCGGAGCAAGCACATAGCCGTGGATCATCATTTTTCCTAGAACATGTTGCTCATAGAGATCTCATTATTCGTTATGTTCCTACTAGCTCTCAAATTGCTGGTATTTTCACTAAAGGTTTTACTTCTCAACAATTTTTGTATTTAAAGTCGAAGCTATTCATGCGACCCCCCGATTAGCTTGAGGGGGGCTAATAGGAGATATATTAGGCATATATAAATATAAATTTATTTTGTATACAATTAATATAAACATCAGGCATAGGCTCCCAAGTTGGGTGAGCCGTTTGTCTACAAATCACACACAATTGTTCATCAAAGACATGGTTACATTATACTTCATTTTACGCTAAAATACTGATGTCCCCCCCCCCCCAATACTTGTGGGTGGATTTGAATTCTTTATATTCGGAAGCAGAATTTGAAAACTTCTAAGTATCAATAGTACTGCTGCCATTGCACTTTCCACTTTTTCTTAAAAGATGCCATTACAAGCTTCTTGCATGATACTACTACTTCTTAAAAAAAGGATTATTGGATGCTAGTAATCTCAACTTTGTAGGTAGGAGTGTCTTCGAGTCGAGTCAATCTCGGCTCAGTCGTGAGGTCATATTCAGACTCAAAGTCGACAGAGGGCTAGGCAAATTCAATGCCATCAAGCTCAACCACGACATGTCCAAAGGCTCAAGCCTTACATCACGTCGTCCAAGGCTGGCTTGGGATTAAAGCCTAATATTGGCTATTACAAGGCTTAATGCTTTGAACCTAAGCTTGAATTATTCAAGACTCGGACAAAAGCTTCCCTTTTAGGACTTAGATATAGGTTATTTTAAATTTTGGATGTATAATGAGTCCATCAAATAAAAACAAAAGAATTGGAGAGTGCACTTAAATTCGTGTAGCCATAGGACAATTATACTTGTGTTAGCATTGATAGTTGATGATTTGCTAAAAATCATTAGTCAATGGGTGATAAAGTAATGAGTGTACGATTTTATAAGTTGTAGAATTGCTCTAACTTTGCTTTTGCATGATCATGTGACATGAATAGGTGAAAATTTTAAATTGTAAAGAGGTGAAGGAGGAGAAAGGAGAGAAACTTTGGATTGGCATGTAAAACCACGTTATATTACTGTGATAGTATGTCTATGTCCATCAATAGTAGTTGTGAATCAAAGCAATTAACTTTACAAAGAAAGTTTAACTATTCTAAATCCTTCTGGGTTCGTTGAAGAATCATCTCAATGTGATGTGATTACATGTTTGATGTGTGTTTTGATATCAATGCACATTTTCTATAAAGAAAAAGGATGATTAGATCTTATCTGCACAAATGCTTGAATGCTGTCTATGCGGTTAACTACTTATAAGTAACATGCTTAACAAGATCATCAGGTATCTCACTACCTAGATCTTTGAAAGTTGGAGTTCAACTACGTCGAACTCTTATTTTAAAGGACCTTAGCTAACCTGTTAGAAAGGGACCTTTACCAGGGTCACAAAATTCGTACAATTTGAATTAAGCTTAAACTGAAATTTGATGGTATGATTATTTTTTTAAGTGTGGAATTTGCATATGTATTTGGTAAAATCTAAATTATTCATAAATATGCAATTTTAATGATAAGGAGACATACCACAAATTTTGGTACAAAATTTGCTCATCATATGCTTAAAATCTGGCTATGTGTTTTGTCTTTTAAGACAAAGTAATTTATCACATTGTGCTAATCTGTATTAATTAAATTTTTTATAATCTAGTTACCTAGGGTATCTTGCAAACTATCCAATTGTACTAGCTTCCAAAAGCAAGGTTGACTTCATAGTTTCTGATAATATTATGGACCCGTGCTTTGCACATGTATTGTAATTTTGAAAAATATGTTTAAAAATTAACATTTTTGTTTGAATAGTAATAAAATTTTATAATAATTTCATAGAATATCTACTTGTTGAGGAAATAATATTGACATTACTACATTTTCACCTTTTAGGTGAATGTCGAGTTGTAGATTGCTACATTTGTACATTCATAAAATAATTTCTATGGACATATAATCCACATCTATATGTCATTAGAATAGGAATATATTATTCCAACTTGTCCAACATGGATGATGTTCTCTCTTTCTGTTGGGGAAATGATAGCTTGAGCATATGATAGAGATATTCTTCATCTTGATAGCAAAATGTCGTCAATAATAAAAAGTTAAAAGACTACTAGAAGCAACATGCTAAAAAATTATTTGTACACACAAGACATAAAACCAAATTAAACAAAAAAGAATGTTCAAAACTAATCTAACATGACATCCTTTGTGCTTTGTCTAGGATAAATACACAAATCTTCTTGATGCAATAAAGAGGTAGAGGTAACCATTAGGCTCAGAACATGTAAAAACAGAAACAAATTAGAGCACATATTCAAAATAGATGAAATTATTTGACATGTAGAAAATAAACAACTTTTTGTTGGGATAAAAACCTTACCATTCTAAATAACCAAGTGAAGATTTGCCATGAATTAACGTCATATAAACTAAAGAAGGAAAAAGGAAACAAATACCCTACAGAGAGGGGGAGGGGGTAATGCAACATCTATTCATTGAAGTTATTATGAATCATATGAATATCCCAAGAAAATCCCAAATTACACCCAAATGACTTACTCAAATAATGCAACACAAAGCGACAAACCACTAAAATTGCATATATATTGGAATTTGAGGGTAAAGGGGGAAGATAGGGGAAATCACTAGTAAAGAATGTAGCAGTAAGAGGGCATAGTGCAATGAAATTACCTGTGAATGAATCTTGTATAATGCACAATCAAATTACAGTAACAAAATTATCACTTGGTCAACATAGAGCAACATAAGGTTAACCCCGTCGCTTTGGTCTTCTTCAACAGAAATTAGAGGTGTTTAACGCTTCATGTCTCAATTGCCATTATAATAATTATACTCAATTTGACTACTCAAATTTTAAGTTAATATCAACAACCTTGTGTAAACACCTCTAGCTCCAAAGGACAATTGTAAAAGAAGATCTAGTGGATAATTGGTACAAAAATCCGAAGTCCAAGAAATATATTAACTTAAGGCAAACAAAAATTGAATCTATAAATACAATTGGGAATTATAACCGCTTGCCCACTTTTTTAGTTACTTCTCAATCCTTTTTCATAATTGATCTCCTGAATACAGTGAAAAAATAAACTAAATTAGAATTGAATATCAAAATCAAAATCAAAGAACATAAAAATGATATTAAACCAAAAGTCACCAAAATCAAAACAACTTTAATCCAAAAAAATTACCTAGATATTGATATCAAAAATTGTTCATCCATAGATTCAGCAAAAAAACTAAAAAAATAAAAAATGTAGTTAAAAGCTATAACTACAAATTTGAAACTAAATTTAGGGATTTGAATTTTGAGTTTTTGAAAGTAATTCACTCGTTAGTAGCATTTGTCTTGAAGGGAAAAGAATAAAAAAAAATTAGAAAGAGGTGAGCAAGCAGAGTTTGTTTTTGAAGCGAACAATTTTAGCAAGGAAGCTATGGATTGGAAGAAGAGATGATTGAAGAGAGGAAGAAAAATCATGGAGCATAGATTAAAGAGGAGGAAAGAGGGATATAGAAGTGCTGAAGTGGAAGCAGTGTTATAGGATTTGATTTTTGTTTTTGGATGACATGGGCAGTTATGGGGCGCTGAAATGATAAGATGTCTCTTTGTGTGTGTGTGTGTGATAGAGAGAGAGAGAGAGAGAGAGAGAACGAGAGACCAAGCGACATGCCACTGGAAGGTACTTGTACCTATATGAGTGAAATTTTAGAATTATTGTTTTTTTGATCCAACGATCCTAATTTAAGATAGAAGCTTGATCAATTGCACCAAATCACTTAAATTCCAAAACTCACTCTTGCTTCAGAATATGCCAGTTATGAAAAGATTACTATTATGTATAGTAATAGATAATAGCTGGTAATATTTAAGATCGTTAGAAAGCAGATTCAAGTATATCTCAGATCAGGCAAAGCCCAAAAGCACTTTTCTTAAAGGGGGCAAATGTAGTTAACTATAAAAGAATTAGAGAATATTAACATCGAAGTTTGGACAAGTGGTTTATTCCTCATCAAATAAGGGACGTGATGACTAAGGCATTAAATGAAGACTAGAGAAACACCTTTTCGGGACATAGGACGCCAAGAACTAACTTTGCAACTACAAAAAAAGTGAATGAACATTAAGGCCCTTGAATCAGCTGAAAGGGTTGTTCAATGATCTAGGACCGGATCGGATGCACCTAGACTGAAGAGCAGACCTATCCAAAAGGAGGACCAAGGACCGGTCCAAAGTCTATCAGACTTGGACAGGCCTGGGAAAACCCTGACCGAATTGAGACTGCATTGGTTTTGGATGTGCCCTAGACTCAAATGGGCCTTTGTATCAAATGGACGGACCAATTTTACAAATTCCGTGATGTGGTCCTGCTGTAAGCCTATAATGAAAAGGCCATAAAAGTGGGCCACATAAATTGGGTAGATTGTATAAAATGGGTGGGCCCCTCTATTAAAAGTCCATAAAGTGGGTTGTTGCCTGTTTGCTTGGCCTTTTTATCATTTTTTCATAGTTCATTGGCTTCATTCACATTTTTTACTCTAGTTGTGGTCTAACTTGCATTGGGTACATGCTTACATCTTTGTATTTCGTTCAAAAATCAGTAGGTTACAACTTGCATTGCCCATAAAAAAAGCATCATCTATTCCATTCACAATCACCATGTTCATGCTCATGCTGTCATAGTGTCATGCATGCGTATTTGACTATTTCATGATCACAAATCACAACCTATTTCAGAAAGTTAGTTACGTAAGTACATAACTAAGTTACCAAACTAATGCAACTACAACACATCTAAAGCGACTCCTAAAGTATAAAATTTAATACATAATTGACTAAACTTAGAAGTTAATTACATAAACAAAGGTCCAAAGTCTTAAGTCTAGAAGTACACAAGGCACAATTCTAAAATTAATTAATTGATAAATGGAGACAACGCCTTGGAGCCTTTGACTTGTAGCTATGCTATCCTCTCCTTACTCTTGTGGTTCAAATGTTCAATTAATTCTTCAAATAGTACATGAAAAGAAATGAAAGACCGAGTTAGTTAATAAAAAAACTCAACAAAATAATTTACTAAAACAAGAAGAAGAAGAAGAAGAAGAAGAAGAAGAAGAAGAAGAAGAAGAAGAAGAATCAACAAATTAATTTATCGAAGTTACCTCAATATTAATCATTCAAAACATCACCCGCACTAATCATGTTATGCTTAAGGCTCAACTTATTAACGTCTAAAATGATTAAAATAAAAAGAACAAAAACTTAAAAGTTAGAACATGTAATCATATAATAAGGTAAGTAAACTAAACTAAAAAAGAAATGAATAATCGAAGTTTACCCTTTTCAAGGTCAACTAATCAAAGTATTCCTACACATCCATCCTAGTGTTTGGTTAAAGCCAATCCAGTGCACATGTAACAGCTTGGACCATCTTTTGACAATCACAATTCTATAAAGTTCATAAATTAACAAAATAAGTAAATTATAGATTTATAATACGTATAAAGACATGCATTCATAAAGTCAATTACCTTTGGGTGTTAAAGAAGCCCTAAAGGTATCAAAAGTGTGTCCACCTGAACTAAATGTTGACTTTGATGCAACTATAGACACAGGCACGGTCGAGACATCATAACCAATAGGTGTGACCACAGGATATCATGGGCCATGCATTTTCACCAAGCCAGCACATTATCTCATATTTTGTCCTGTTCAATTTCCTCATTCAAGTAGTCTTGCAACTCTATTTTGATGATTCCTCTTCCTTTATTTGGCCCCTTTAACTTCTTTCTTAATTGTTGTGAATAAGAGGTGGATCTAATAGATGCATACCACTCTCAACTTTAGCTTATGCCCCACTACTTTGCCCACTTTGAGGAGTTAATGGCTTATGCAATTGCCAATACTTATCAAACAAAACTTCTACTTTCTCCTTCACTTTTAAAGCCATAGCACCATCCTATACTTCACCAAACAAATCACAAAGTGAAAGCTCAAGACTTGTTATATTGTATCCAAGATCAAGGTGGGAGCAATATGCACCAAGATTCTCATGTGTGTCAAAGTAGTTAGCATATTTCATCCTCATCCTCTTGATAGTTTCTTTAAAATTGGTGACTCTAGATCTAATCTCCTCAATTTCCTCACTATCCTCATCATTAGCATCAATGGTCACAACAACTTGCTCCAAGTGTTTTAACATATTATGAATGACCACAAAAAGTTGGATGTCACACATAAAGTACTAGACAAACGCAAAGTAGCATTATAGAAAACCTCCAAAAATACTAACATATGTTTCACTCATTTCCAATCATTAGAATTAGGAGGTCTGTTTGTTTCATCATCTTTTGCTAAATCCACATTATAGTATGGGTCTCTTTCGCTATACCTTGTAAATGCATGCTGATACACCAAAGCAGTGCTAAGTATCTTATAAGTGGATTTCCACCTAGTGGGAACATCAAGAGACAAAGATGCTTTGCTCCCAATTTGTTCTGCTGCACATTCTTGGAATCTTTATAACCTCATAAGAAATTCCTAATAAACCACATCGTAGCTCGAACACACTTAACTGATTTCTCAATAACCTTCAAACCATCCCATGCAACTAAATCAAGTATATGAGCAATGCATCTAACATGCAAAATTCTACTCTAGAGAAAAGAAAATGATCATGATGCTTAAATTCACTAATAAGAGCAGTACAAACGGTGCTATTACTCCTAGCATTATCCACAATGATAATTTAGAGGTTAGATTCAAAACCCCAATCCTCTAAAGACTTTCCAAAAACAAGAGAAATATCATTGCACTTATGACTTGAAATTGCACAAAAATTCAAGATTTTCTTATGCAATTTACTAGGGTTATCAATAAAATGGGTAGTTATACACATGTAGTTGGTCCTCTAAAGTGAAGCCTTTCCATCTATTGTCACACACACACCCTTTGACATTGATGTATAAGATATTCTTTCAAACTTCACCCTCTTATCCACATACAAATTATAAATGTCTCTTACAATGGTAATGCATGAAGACATAGTAAGTATAGGATAACAAATAGATATCATTTGCCTAAATCCTACATTTTCAACAAATCTGAATGATAACTCTTCAATTATGATCGTTTTGACTGTAGATTCCATTGCCTCATGAGGATTCAATGCGCACGACTCCCTCATTATTTTGATCCTTTTCAAAAATCAACTAAGTTTGTGTTTGTTTACTTTGATTATCTGTATTATTATGGCACTTAGAAAAATGATTATTTGCACAAAAATCATGATATTTTTTTCAATATTTCTGCACCTAATTTAGCTCCTAATAATTATGATTTTTAGAATTTTATTTGAGTTTTTATTGTTTTGTAGGTCTTGTAAAAACTCAAAAAAATGAAGAAATTGGTTTTAAAAAATGGAGAAATTGGTTCAAGAGCTAAAATTAAAATAAGACCCAATCCTCGACCCACTCTTCATGGGCCAACACAAAATGAAAAAAAGGAAAAATACAACCCTCAACACCTTCGGCCCACTCTACATGCCCATGACTAGCCTTGCTTATTTTGGGCATCACAACAGTAGAAGGTAGAATAGGTTTGGTTTTCATTTTTAATTTATTTTACTATTTTGCTTTATTTTGTTTCATTTTCATGACCTGAGTGCATTTCTTTTATAATATGGATGGATTGGTGTAGACATGCTTCATTTTTGGCGAATTCAGTAGTTTTTTTTTTTAAAAAAAGTTTAGACCTAGAAGAGTTCATTTCTGTCTAAATTATGGACATGACCCTTCTCTTGGTTTACTGATTAATGGGTGCTTATTAGTGTTCTTTTAGGATTCATGTGTAGCTTGATGAATAATGTTGAATTTTGGGTATGAAAACCAAAAAAAGAAGAAAGCATTTAGCCTCTTAATTAGAGGGTAGTTTTGACTGTGTTGATGAGTTTAGTTAATTTCATTAGATAATAATGTTGCATTATTAATACTTTAAAGTGGCCTAATTTCTTCCCCGTCCCTGAAGAGACGACCCTCAAGTGCTATAGCGATAAGTTGTACACTTGTAGCATACATATTTTACATTGAAAGTTCATAAATAAGTTTTTGACACTGTTGTCGGGGACATGGAATGAGATTAGATCACATTTTCTTTTTATTTGATACTTTCTCATAAGTTGCATCCATATTCTAATTTTGCTATGTTTATTTCTTTATTAGTAGTGACTTAATTTAGTTTTTTTCTTGCAAAAAATCCAAAAAATTGAAAAATTGAAAATTGATAAAAAAAAACTAGAAAATTTAAAAATCCCCTAGAAATTGAAAATTTTAAAAATTTTGAAAATATGGCAATTATCTGTTTCCCTCAATATGAACATGAAGTGTTTTGGCAATGTTTGATTAGATTGCATGACTTTCGTGCTCAATATTTGGATTAATATTTTGAGAAATGGGAAACTTGCCAAGTGATTTTCGAAGACCATCATGATGAATGTCGTGTTCATGGTGAGGTAATGTACCCTGAGGGTTGGGGAAGTTTATTTACTAAGACGCTGGATGAAATTCTTGAATATTTAGCTCATGACCACCCTCATTCTCCATGTGCTCCTCTTTCATTTGATTATTGTTACTCCTCTGTCCATGATGACGACTCTTGTCGCCATATTACTTCTATAGACTATAGAATTAATCAAATTGAGCAAGAACTGAAAAGCTATAGAGATTTCATGGAGAACATGATAAGAACACTCAATTGACCAATTCTCAGAGTTGGTTAACGGTCATGTAGAGAGCACTATGCCTATCTCACATGAAATCAACCTAGGGTAGGACCTACTACATCTGAGGGTTGTTTATCGAGTGATTTTGAATCCCCTTACCCTTTGAGTACCGAATTTCAAGATGATACCCCTTTATGTGACTTTGAGGGTAAGAATGACATCTCTTCGCCTTCTTTACATGTGCATAGCTCCTTGAGACTAGGATTTTTATAGACACCCCTAAAGAGGTCATGATTGTCCCTAACCCGCTCTTGCTCTAGTTTCTCCAGAAGAGGGAGATAGATTTGAGACTGATGCTAGCTTTGATAATCAGTGTGGCATATTTGTTAAGTTAGAGAATACATTTGCTGAGGAGCATTCATTTAAGGAGTCTTATGTTATAAAATTGAATGAGGTTATAGCTCCTATATATAGAGCTTGTTGACCCCATTTGTGTTAAATCTTCCCTTGACTTAGTTCCCGCTCCTCCCATTTTACCCGTTTGTTCCCTTGAGTTTTCAGCCTTATTTAGACCCTCTTGAGTCTACTTTTGTAGAGTTCAAGATTCTTGTACTTGCCAGTCATTGTTTAGATCAGACTCTTGATGATATTGACATAAAAAGACTTAAGGATCACATTAAGGTAGAGGACTTGACTTTAGTCCATCCTATGGTCTTTGATTCTTACATTAGAAGTGATTGGTTTTGTCTTGGTCCTCTCCTCTCCCCTCTTAGAGATGTTAGACCTCATTTAGGACATACAGACCACCTTAGATGCCTTTATATAGTTACATCATTGTTAGATCATTGATTTGTGCGTCTGATTTGGCATATACACATCTCTCATATGATTGGACTGAGAGCTTTGACAAGCTTAAGAGAGCCTTGAGTTGCATGCCACTTTTGTGTTATATGTGGGGTGCACCTCTTGATTCTTACTACTTCTATTTTTGTGAGCATTGTTGCCATTATTGGATTGTGATTGTGTGGGTGATTGAATTTAAGGTGAAATTTGGGATTTGTTGAGCCCAATTGGTTATGGTCGCTCTTATTTGTTTTGTTCGTTTTTGTTTATTAATGTTGTACTTTGTTTTGTGAATATTTGTTAGTGTTTTCTTTGGTTTTGTGTTTTGTTTGGTGGTGTGATGGGTTTGTATATACTTGTGAGTTTGTGTTGTTTTTGCAGTTCTATTGGTTATGTGAGTGCTTTTTGACACTTTAGTTCCCACAATGACGACATTGTGGAGTTTTGGTATGGGGGTGAGGTGCCCACTTGTGCATTTTCTTTCAAAAATTTTGAAAAATTTGAAAAGATTTTTATTTTTCTTTGGGGACTTGTGTGTTTTCTTAGGTGATTGTGATCTCATATTGTTAGTTATTAAGTTATATGTAAATAGAGTTTGCATGATGAGATATCTGGTTGAGAATGCAGATTCAATTATTCATAATAACCCCATTTCATGTGTGTGATTTTGTGCTTACCTTGCCTACCTTTTCATCAATTCTTGGAGTTTACTTGCAAAGTTGACCTGTAAACTTTTTGCTTATTGAATTTGCCATCTGAGCTCTTGAAAAAAAATACACAAGAGAAAGGAAAAAAAGCCTAAAAATATGAATAAAAACCAGGGCACCAATGTTCAAAACTACTATCTTTATTTCATAACTTTAATTTTCTTGAATATGTGATATTTTACTTGATTTGCACATCTATTTGGCTAATGAAATGAGTGCTTTGCACAATCTACTAGATAACCTTTTTTAGGAAATGCCCAAATATTTGTGAGTCAAGTGGGGTTAGGATTTGTGCGTTTTTTGTCTTGAAAAAGAAAAAAGGGAAAAAAAGGGAGCAAAGAAGTCAATTAGGCAAGGAAACAGAGATGATGTCAATATAAGTAGCTTGATTCATAAGGATTGATATACATTTGCACATGCATCAACATATACATATCATTGCATATTGGTGTGTGAGATGAAAGATGAGAATCGGAATGCATCTTGTGACTTAGATATGTTTTGATTGTACATTCTACCTATATATAGTTTGGTGACGTGGTTACTAGGGTGATGCAATTACCCAAGTTGTATACATAATTTCTCCATCATTTGTACACGAGTTCATGTTTTGTAAAACCAAAAAAGATTTTCCTTTGTTTTTGAAAAGATTTTGTTGGTGTATCTCTTAAAAATTCTCATGAGACCTCACTCATTCACTTAGAAAACCGAGAGGTTTAAAGGACTTGTTGCATACACTAAGTGCAAACTATAATTCCCATGAAAGTGAGTTAAAATTTTATTTTTCCAATTTTTCTCTTCTTTGTTTTTAGGTAGTGTAGTTTGTTTTACTCAAGCACGAGCAAAGTCTAGGTATAAGGGTATTTGTTTGCACCAAAATTATGATTTTTTTTTGCAATATTTCTACTCCTAATTTAGCTCCTAATAATTATGATTTTATATTTTTATTTCAGTTTTTATTATTTTATAGGTCTCACAAAAATCAAAAAAATGAAGAAATTGGTAAAAAAAAATGGAGAAATTGGTCCAAGAGATGAAATTGAAACAAGACCCAGCTCTCGGCCCACTCTCCGTAGCCCAGCACAAAATGAAGAAAGAAAAGGAAAAAATAAAAACCCCAATACCTACCCCCATCTCATGTGACCTATCTACTCCCCCTCTTACTTTCTATCCCCTATTCCCCATCAGGCCCCAATACTTCCCCCTTTTCCTTGTCTTCTTTGAAAACCATCAGACTCCATCTTCACCATCAGGAATGCCAACACTAGCTATATGCATCACCACCAGCCACACCCATACCATCATACATGTACCTTAGCAATAGCAAATTTGCTCCACCGACATCAACGCAACCACATTAATCTCCACCATTCATCATCGTCAAATTGAACAACTCAAATTGATGAAGGAATTGACTTTGAGGCATTTGTAAAAGAAAGGGCAATAGCAATTTTGCTGGCTAAATAGGTTTTTAGGTTTTTAAATTTCATTTTAGCAAAGAGTAATTAGGGTAGATTTTAGTATTTTATGCTTTAATTTTCTTTCTTTTCTATTTTGAAATATGTTTCTGTAGCCTCAATTTCATGTAGTTGAAGTTCAATGCATCAATTTGGAGTATAAATTTATGATTCTTAATATGCAAAAGCACTGACTTTGGGGTTTGATTTTGATTAATGGCAGCCTTCCCTCCCCTATTTGGTCTTCGAATTTGCTATATATTTACTCATCTGTTGCACGTTTGTTATTGATAGTCTTGATGTTTTGTCCTTAGTCTCCATGTTTATTGTCTTTTATTTGTTGCCAATGGCTTGATGGCCTTTGATTTCTCCTCCTTTGTTCCATTGTTTTGGTCAGGGTCTATTAACCTATAAAATATGATATTTTATCCCTTTTATTATGTAATAATTGCTCAGAATAAATTGGTTAATTAGATTTTTAATAGTGTTTTTGTTCATTTTGTAGGAATTGGAAAAACTTGAGAAAAAAATAATAAATACTGCTGAAGAGAAGCATTGGATCAGGACAAGAAACAAGAAAAGAAGATCAAGCCTAGTCACGAGCTCAATTCGATCCACAGCCAGTGGCCCAATGGCCCATGCGCTTCCCCCTCGTTTTATTCCATTTTCTTCTTTTCTCACCCAGACCGGCCTCATTTGTTTCTCTGCTTCGGCCTAGCCCAGCCTCCAACTCTCTCCTTTTTCTTTTTATTTTTCTTTCCCTTGGGCCGACTTGCTCTCCTTCCCTTTTCATTTCTTAAAAGGCCACGTGCGACACACGTGAGCCCCAAGCACCCCCCTATCTCTCCTCTCTTCCTCTTCCTCTTCAGTTTTTATAGCCAGAGGAACTTGAAGAACAGGGCACTCAGTCGTTCCTTCTTCCACTCCCTCAACCCTTTGTCTTCCTTCATCATCAACAACCATGGCAACCCTGTTTCTCTCCTCATTCACTCCATCATTACTCACTAGCTTTCAGGGGACAGTTCCAAGCATTCAAGGGGGCTAATGAAGGGGTTGATGGTTGCATTTTAGAAGAGCTTCAAATGGGGTTCGAAAAGTAGAGAACTAGGGGTCAAAGTAGATTAAGGTAGTAGAGTAGAACAGCATAGAGTTTACAAGTCAAATTTTGCTTTCATATTTAGTCTTCATTTTTTTGTTTTAAATCTAGATTTAGGTCTTAAAGTGGTGTAATTCGAATTAGGTCATCGAATTCAAGTCCAGATTCGGATCTTCGCTTATTTGCTCGATTTGAGTTTTGTAATTATACATTGTTTCAGATTGAGCAGTGCATCATTGTTCCTTATTCTCGATGAATTCTCATTGCTTCAAGATTTTATTTGTGGGCTCTATTTGGCCTTGTTCCATTTTCATCGTTGTTTGCTTTGCTCTGCGCTTGTTCTAGTTCCATTTTCAGTTTATGGTTTTAGATGAATTTGCCCTAAAATTACGGTTCTAATGTAGCAGTTATGTTCTAAGGTGCAGGTTAGACTGAGAAGGTTGCTTTTGATTCAATTTGTAATTTTGTTGGAGCTTTAGCTCAGCTTATGACATTTAAGTCTATATTAAGTTAATCTGTGACCTAATTTCGTAATTCATTCCTGAGGACGACTCCCATAAGAGTTATGATGATTAACCGTATACTTGCTGAAAATCATAACAAGTTTTTGGCGCCGTTGCCAGGTATAGATTTGCAAAATTTGGTTGCGTAGAGTCGTAGTTTAGTTATTAGAGTCGTTCGAGTCATTTTCGTTATAGTTTTATAGTTGTGGTTTTTAGTTTTAGTTAAGTCGTTTTTCGTTTCAGTAATTTAGTTTAGTTTATTTTTAATTTTGAAATTAAGTTAATATTATGATTTTGATTTTAGATTTTTGTTGAGAATTGTTTTATTTTAAGTTTTAGTGGTCATTTGTTATTGAAAAAACAGTACTAACGAATTTGGTTTATGTGCAGTGAAAGAAACAAGGTAGAACTGACCCGAAAAAAAATCAAAAAGTGCAAATTTTTCTACTGATACAGAATCTGTTTGAATTTTCTGGAGTAATTCTGGTGTGATTTTTATTGTGCTGATATTTTTCCTCGATTTAGCATAATTTTTAGAGTTTGTGTGAATGTTTCTGGAATTTGTGGGACTATCTAGACTTTTCTGTGAATTTTAGAGTTAATAATCTGTTTGAAATTTTCTGCACTGTTTGGGGGTAGGAAAAATTTGAGAAAATTATATTTCCATCCTTTGTGATTGTGTCGAATTTACTGTATATTTAGTTCTAATTTTAGGAGTTTTATTTTCTGCTTTAATTTTATTTCTAGAATTAGGTTGTTTAGGTGTTGTTTATTTTCTTACTTTCTTTTAGATTATTGGTGTTTGTGTTTTTGTTTTAGATTTCATTATTTTCTATTTTTTTATTTTTTTAAGGTTTGATTCATTTTCTTGTTTCTTTTGTGGCTTAAAATAAAAGAGAAAAAAAATAGAAAAATAAAAAATCTGAAAAAAAAATTTAGAAAAAGAAAAAACCAAAAATAGAACCTTTTGTCAGGGTGCGGGACTTATATGACTAGTTGGGTTAGAAACCCTGAAAATCATCGACTTGTTAGGAGTGAACCCATGTGACTATGACTTAGAACCCAAACCTGAACCCGAGCTTGAATTAGAAGAAATGGTACACGAAAGATCTTTGAGCGATATTTTCTATCCTCCTAGGACTGCTTTGCCATTATGTTTCACTATACCTGACCTTGGACCCAATGTGGCTTTCAAATTAAGACCTCACTATGCTCAAATGCTCTCTAAATTCATGGGTTTAGAGGATGCTTATTTATTTTTGAGGGAATTCAAAGATGTTTGTTTTATGATGCATTTTCCTAATATCCCCATTGATGTTGTGCGAATAAAATTGACTTCTTGGAATAATTTTGTGAGATTGTTCTTAAGAAAATATTTTTCTAATGCCAAGACTGTTAAGTTAGGGAATGAAATCAGTTAATTTGTGCAACTGGATTGGGAATCATTTTGGAAATATTTTGATAAGTTCAAGAATTTGTTGGCCCAGTGTCCCATCATGGTTTAGACCAAGCATGTTTGTGCCAGATTGTATATGAAGGAAAGTAGAACCATGGTAGAGTCCATGTGTCAAGGTGGCTTTCTTTCTAAGAGCACCACAGCTACTTGGGAATTTTTAGAGGACTTTGCTGAGAAAACTACGCAGTAGGAAATTGTTCGTGATGACAGGTTAAGTTCTAGATTTATAAGGGGTGGGTTGTATTATGTTTCTAATGTAAATTACTTAGAGTCTAAGATCGTTGTTTTGGAAAGCATGTTGAAGGGATTGTCTCCCCAAATGCCCCAGTTATCTCAGACTTCCACGGTGTTTTGTTCTTGCTGTCAGCCTTTAGATGATTCTTTGAGTGCTTGTCCTTATTTTGCTCATCAGTTAGCAACTAGATAAGAGCAAGCGAGTATGCCCTTCTAGAGACCTAAGAACGACCCCTTTTCCCCTTATTACAATCCAGGGTGGAGAAATCACCATAACTTTTCTTGGAGTAATGAACCAAATAATTTGATTCCTAACTCCCAACCTGGAGTGTTACCTGAAAAAAACTCCCAGCCCATATCTCATCCCCTAAGCTCCTTTTAGAGATCGACTTTTTCAGATGTGCCTAATGCACCTAGACCTCCACCTCCTGTAGCTCAAGTTCAACTCCTCCTGGTTACACCGACATTGATAAAACGGAGAGGAGAATTAATAAAGATGTGGAGAGAATGATTAATGCTAACATGGAAAGAATGATGAAAATTTGAACAGTTTTCCCAGTTAGCATCATCTTCTAGAGAGTCAGGTACTTTTCCAAGTCAACTTGAGGTGAACCCTAAGGGTCACGCCTCCTTTTGTTTTGGTAACCCTAGTGAGCCGGTGAGGAAAGTAAATGGAGTTGTATCTCTGAGTTCCGGTCGAGAGATTGATAACCAAGTGAGAAATCCTAATGAACCCTGCAGGTATCCTCACCAATTCTTCCAAAATTCTGCTTCTTCTTTTTCTTCACCTCTAGAAACTGGTTCATCTAGTGAGCCAGGGGATGCTACTGATGGTGTCCCCAATAATTCTTAGACTCACCTTCCTCCTGAGTCAACGTCTAAAAAAAGAGGAGCTTAAAGAGAAATGCTCATCTGATTCTAACTGTTCACCTTCTTCGGGTTTTTCTCCTCATTCTTCTTCTTCTTATAAGAAAGTGCATATGCCTTTAAGTCTTTTCCCTCTATAGGCTTAGGAAGAAACACCAAACTCATGTTGAGAAGATGAGACAAACCTTCTCTCAAGTCAAAATCAACATTCCTTTGCTCAATGCTATTCAACAAATGTCTCCATATGCTAGGTTCTTAAAGGACCTGTGCATGACCAAAACATGCCACTAATGTCCCTAGGAAGGCTTTCTTAGCCTCTAGTGCTATTTCTATTTTTTCTCATCAAATCCCTATGAAGTATAAGGACCCTAGTTGCCCTACTATCTCCATAGTCATAGGAGACCAACTTGTTCATAAAGCTTTGCTTGATTTTGGGTTAGTGTCAACTTGGTACCTTTCGCTGAATATAAGAGGTTAGGGTTAGGTGAGCTGAAACCTACTAAAATGGTTATTCAATTAGCCGATCGATCGACTAGGTTACTTAGGGGTATAGTTGAGGGTGTGCTGATCAAAGTGGGTGAATTCATTTACCCAGTGGACTTCGTTGTGATTGAGACTGAGAAGGTGTCCAATTTAACTAGTCAAGTCCCCGAATGGCATGATGAGACTGTCTATGGGCAACATGACCTTAGAGTTGAACATCTTTAACATGCAAAGACAATCTTCTAATTTTGATGATATAGAGTTCTTTACTCTTCACTAGGTAGAGGATTCTATACTTGATGATGCTTTTGATGATGTGTTTGGTGTTGAGTATGAGTCATTTATTGTGGATGAAGAGCCTGAATATGATGCTTTTGAGTTTGATTACTTGTGCTGTACCACTAATTGTCTGCTCACTATTCTTTCTAAATTTACTTCTAAATCCGTTTCCCCTCTTGCTGTTGAATTGAAACCTCTTCCTGATTCTCTCAGGTATGCATTCCTAGGACCCAATGAATCCTTACCTATCATCATTGCTTCTGACTTAGACCGGGCCCAAGAGGACAAATTGATTACCTTACTTAGAGAGAACAAGGAAGCTCTAGGTTGGACTTTAGAGGACATTAAGGGTAATAGTCCTTCCATTGTACAACATTGAATTTATTTATAGGAAAATACTAAGCCCTATCGTGACTGTCAAAGGCATTTGAACCCAACTCTCCATGAAGTAGTTAGGAAAGAGGTGCT
The DNA here is from genome assembly GCA_017589665.1 of Selenicereus undatus. Classification (NCBI taxonomy): domain Eukaryota; kingdom Viridiplantae; phylum Streptophyta; class Magnoliopsida; order Caryophyllales; family Cactaceae; genus Selenicereus; species Selenicereus undatus. The sequence continues at coordinate 33,715,600 of JACYFF010031954.1, read as the reverse complement.
AAAGTGGTTAGACCATGGGATTATCTATCCCATTTCTGATATTGAGTGGGTTAGTCCCGTTCAAGTTATTCCTAAGAAGACCGGTATTACTGTGATTTGGAATGACAAGAGCGAGCTAGTCCCTACTCGAGTTCAATATGGGGGCGTGTATATATAGAATATAAAAAATTAAATGTTGCCACTAGGAAAGACCACTTTCCCCATCCTTTCTTAGACCAGATGTTAGAGAGGTTGCCTGGACATTCATTCTATTACTTTTTAGATGGATACTCTAGCTATACTCATATCTCTATTGCTCCTGAGAATAAGGAGAAAACTACTTTCCCCTATCCATTTGGGACATATGCCTTTAGAAGAATGCCGTTTAGACTGTGCAATGCCCCTACCTTTCAGATATGCATAATTTTCATTTTCTCAAATCTAGTTCAGCAGTGCATGAAAATTTTCATAGATGACTTCTCTATGTTTAGGTCTTTCTTTGATGATTGTTTGTCTAATCTGAGAAAATTTTTAGAAAGGTATAGGGAAAAAAACCTGACTTTGAATCGGGAGAAATGTCATTTCATGGTTAAAAGGGGGATAGTCTTAGACCACATTATTTCTAGAGATGGAATTGAGGTAGATAAGGCTCATACTGATCTGATTATTAATCTTTCCCATGCCCCCTGTGTAAAAGAGGTGAGGTCTTTCCCTGGACATGTTGGCTTCTATCATCGCTTCATTAAGGACTTCAGTAAGATTGCAAAGCCGTTGACCAATATGCTAGCTAAGGATGTGCCATTTCACTTCTCTGAGGAGTGTCTTGAGGCATTTTCTAAGTTTGAGTAAGCCTTAAGCTCTGCTCTTATTCTTCATCCTCCCATCTAAGGAGAACCATTTGAATTGTTGTGTAGCACTTATGATTATGCCATTTGGATTGTTTTAGGACAGCGTGTTGATAAGAAGCCCCATGTGATTTACTATACTAGTCACACTTTGAATGATGCCCAGCTAAACTATACTGTTACTGAGAAGGAATTTTTAACTGTGATTTTTGGCTTTGAAAAGTTTAGACCTTATCTGATTGAGTCTCATGTGATTGTCTATACTGACCACTATGCTCTTAAGCACCTTCTTTCTAAGAAGGATGCTAAACTTAGACTTGTGAGATGGATCTTGCTTTTGCAAGAATTTAACTGTGAAATTAGGGACAAGAAAGATTCTAAAAACCTCATAGCTGATCATTTGTCTAGGATTCTCTATAATAGAGAGAGTGAGCCAATTGTTTCTGAGTGCTTCCCCAATGAGCAATTATATGTTGTCCACCCTGATCCTTGGTATGCTAACATTGTTAATTACCTAGTTACTGGTAAGATCCTTGAGGATTGAACTAAGAATGATGAAGATAGGTTCTTCCACCTTGTGAAGTTCTTTATCTGGGATGATCCCTATTTATTTAAGTACTACTCCAACCAAGTGTTTAGGAGGTTTATTCCTATTAATGAGGTGGGGAGTGTCTTTTCTTTTTATCATGACCAGGCATGTGAGGGGCATTTTAGTAATAAGAAGACTGCAACCAAAGTTCTTCAATGTGGTTTCTACTGGCCTACTCTGTTTAGGGATGCACTTGAATACTGTAAGAGTTGCCCTAGGTGCTAGCAGTTGGATAGAATAAACAAGAGAGATATGATGCCACTGAACCCCATCATTGTCGTGGAGATTTTTTATGTGTGGTGTATTGATTTTATAGGACCATTTCCATCTTCCTTTGGGAATAAGTACATTTTGTTAGCCGTGGACTATGTTTCTAAATGGGTTGAGCTCATCCCTTCTAGGACCAATGACACTAAGGTGGTTGTCAAGTGCCTTAGGGAGAATATCTTTGCTAGATTTGGCATGCCCTGTGCTATTATTAGTGATCAGGGCACCCATTTTACTAACAAATCTTTGAATGCCTTATTGAAGAGGTACTCCATTGTCCATAGGCTTGCTACTAGACCTGGCAAATGGGTCATTCGGTTCGGGTATGGGTCGGGTCAAATTCGGGTTGGGTCATATTCGGGTTAAGTGACACTTCGGGTCGTTTCGGTTTGGGTCGGGTATGGTTCGGGTCGGGTCGATTTCGGGTCAACCAATTTTTGGTCAAATATGCTCGTCATGCCAAAACAAACAACTTTGTAGAAAATTTCGGGTCGGGTATGGTTCGGTTCGGGTCAATTCGGGTTTCGGGTCTACTTTCGGGTGAGCATATTTCGGGTGTCGGGTCGGGTATGGGTCTGGGTCGTTCGGTTCGGGTTTCGGGTCTCGGGTCAGTTTTGCCAGGTCTACTTGCTACCCCCTATCATCCCCAAACTACTGGCCAGGTTGAAGTTTGCATATCAATCAGATTCTAGAGAAGACAGTAAGCAGGAATAGGAAAGATTGGGCTGACACGCTCGTAGATACTCTTTGGGCCTATAGAACGGCTTTCAAAACTCCCTTAGATATGTCACCTTATAGGGGTGTTTATGGTAAGCCTTGTCATCTCCCTATGGAGATAGAGCATAGAGTTTGGTGGGCCATTAAGAAGCTTAATTATGACTTAACTGAGGCTGGTGAGGAGCATAGACTGCAACTATGTGAGTTTGATGAGATTAGAGCTGAGGCTTATGAGAGTGCTCAATCTTACAAAGAGAGAGCGAAGTTGTTTCATGATAAGCATATCATTAGGAAAGAATTTGCCCTAGGAATGAAAGTACTCTTATGTGACTCTAAGCTCCATTTGTTTCGCGAGAAATTAAGGTCCTGATGGACTGGTCCTTTCATTGGCTCACGTGTTTTTCCTTATAGTGCAGTTGAAATTCAGGACCTTGAGAGTGATGCCACCTTCAAAGTGAATGGCCAGCATTTGAAGCAATTTTGGAGTTGCCAAGCAAAGAAGATGGGGAGTGTCTGATATTCCGCGAGCCGAGTCCTGATCGGTGATTGTGTTGAGATACCTCGGGTGTATTTAGCACCTGACCTGGTTTGCTAAGAATTTTCTTCTCTTCTTCTCTCCTCTCTTTTTCTCATTTCCCTTTTTCTTTTCTTCTTGTATAGTTGGCTATTTTTCTTTCTCTCTTTTGTGTAAATATATTGTACATTTTTTTAAGTCATGTCCTTTTTGTTTTTGAGTCTTGTTTTTATTTGTTTTCTTTAGGTTTTATTTTGTGTTTAATGTTTCTTTTCACTCCCAAATAGAGCATTATGAGATTTGGGTGTGGGGGTGGGGACATTTGGTTTCATGAAAAAAAAAATTGAAAAAAACCAAAAAATTGAAATTGCGAAAAAAATTTGAAAAATTTGAAAATCCAAAAAGATTTTTGTTTTGTTTTTGGGAATTTATGTGCTATTTCTGATCGACTATGTTCTCTTGTACCTTAGTATTAGGTTATATTTAGATGTGGTGTCCACTGATAGAACTTAGTCCCAAGTATGACGTTTGTATACAATCCTAGCCCCCAACATTATTTCTAAGCAAGCTTAACTTTGGTACACAAACCCTTGAGATTTTGAGCCTTATGGACTAATTCATCAATTTAGTCTCATGTTTCTCTTTCATGTGTGTGTCTTCCATGATTACATCTTTAGAACTTGCTTTGATTCTCTTTGAAATCATATTTAGCATATGCATTATGACAATGTCATAGAGGCATTCCTTGTTTGTGTAAACCACATGGCCAAATTGGCACCCATGTTTGAATATTCTTACCCTTTGTTAACCCTTTTGAGCCTTGACTGTTTTTGTTGTGGACTCTTCACTTTAACCCTTGGCCTAAACACCTTTTCCTATACCTGAGCCAAGGCTAGTGGAGCGACACTTCATCGTTTGGTGGGTGGCTTGTGGTTAATTTAAGTAAATAGTGGTTGTTGTTTTATGGTGATCATTGGGAATTGAGTTATTTTGCTCTTGTACATGCCATTCATTCATTTCCTTCATGAAAAAAAAGAAAAAAAAAATAAACAGAGCAACAAAAAATTTTAGAAAACAGAAAAAGTTCAAATGAAAAAGTTTTCATTGAAAAAAATTCAAAAGTTGAAAAAACTGAAAAAAAAAATTCAAAAGTTGTGAATAAGAGTGTTTGGCATGGATGTATCATTATGTATACACATTTCCAATGGTCAATTCAATTTAATTGGGGTGTGATCTTATTGTGTGTTTTGAGAGAGTGAGTGCTCATTATTATAATTGGTATAAGTGTTGGTTGCTCATTAGCTTTGGCTTCTAGCTCCCGATTTTTCCCAAATCATTTGTTTCACTCTTACCCTTAACCTTGGCCCCATTAAAACCCTATAAAGTTTTCTTGATTATTGTTTTGCATTTTGCATTTTAGTGGTGGAGAATCGAGAATCTTATCAAATCTATGGTAGTTTGTATGATTGGAAGAGAATTGAGTAAACCTTGCTATATCTTAAACACATACGTGTGAGTATTCCACATTTTCCCTAAAGTGAGGTTCTACCAGTTATGCTTGTACTTGATTTCTAAGTGGGGTGAAAGGTTGTGTATAGATGTCATAAGTGAGGATTAAGGTTTTTTAATGTGTAGATTGCGTTTGTATGTGATCTAGTTCTTTGGTTAGTTGAGTGATATAGTTGATTAGAATGTGCATATATTTTCTCCCATATTGTGTATATAAGTTTTTGAAGAAAAAACCAAAAAAGTATTTTTCATTTATTAATTTTAAGATTTTGTGGGTATATCTTCTGCAAACCCTCACAGGACCTTACTTGTCCACTAGGGGTAACCTAGGTGTTTAAAGAGCTTATTATACATGCTAAGTGCAACTGTGATTCCTATGAAAGTGAGTTAGGATTTTGTTTTGTTTTCTTTTTCTAGGATTTTTAGGGGATTTTTAGTTTTATTTTACTCGAGAACGAGCAAAGCATAGGTGTGGGGGTATTTGCTAACTCATAAATTATAATATTTTATACCCTTTTATTATTTAATAATTGCTCAAAATAAATTGGTTAATTAGATTTTTAATAGTATTTTTGTTCATTCTGTAGGAACTGGAAAAACTTGAGAAAAAAATAATGAAAGTGCTGAAGAGAGGCATTAGATCAGGACAAGTAACAAGAAAAGAAGATCAGGCCTAGTCACGAGCTCAATTCAGTCACCAGCCAGCGGCCCAATGGCCCACTCGCTTCCCCCTCGTTTTATTCCATTTTCTTCTTTTCTCACTCAAACCGGCCTCATTTGTTTCTCTCCTTCGGCACAGCCCAACCTCCAGCTCTCTCCTTTTCTTTTTGTTTTTCTTTCCCTTGGGCCGACCTACTCTCCTTCCCTTTTCTTTTCTTAAAAGGCCACGTGCGACACACGTGAGCCCCAAGCACCTCTCTCTCTCTTTATCTTTCTCACTCCTCTCTTTGTCTTCCTCTTCGGTTTTTGCAGCCAAAGGAACCCAAAGAACAGGGCACTAGATCGTTCCTTCTTCCCCTCCCTCCACCTTTGTCTTCCTCCATCATTAACAGCCATGGTGACCCTCTCTCTCTCCTCATTCATTCCATCATTACTCACCACCTTCAAGGGGACGATTTCAAGCATTTAAGGGGGCAATGAAGGGTTTGACGGCTGCGTTTTGGGAGAGCTTCAAATGGGGTTCAAAAAGCAAAGCATTGGGGGTCGAAGCAGATTAGGGTAGCAGAGTGGAATAGCATGGAGTTTACAAGTTGAATTTTGCTTTCGTATTCTTTCTTCATTTTCTGGTTTTAAATCTAGATTTGGGGTCTTAAAGTGGTGTAATTCGAATTGGGTCATTGAATTTAGTCCAGATTCGGATCATGGCTCATTTTTCTCGATTTGAGTTTTGCAATTATACATTGTTTTAGATTGAGCGGTGCATCATTGTTCCTTATTCTAGACGAATTCTCATTGCTTCAAGATTTTATTTGTGGGCTCTATTTTGCCTTGTTCCTTTTACGATGTTGTTTGCTTTGCTCAGGGCTTAATCTAGTTCCATTTTCAGTTTATGGTTTTAGACAAATTTTCCCTAAAATTATGGTTGTAATGTAGCACTTCTGTTTTAAGGTGCAGGATAGACTTAATTAATTTTGTTAGAGCTTTAGTTCGACGTATGACATTTAAGTCCATGTTAGGTTAATCTACGACCTAACTTCATAATTCATCCCCGAGGACGACATCCATAAGAGTTACAACGATTAACTGTATACTTGTGGAAAATTATAACAGTGTTGATGTGAGAGGAAGGGGTTCACCTATGTTGATGGAGGATGGTGTGTTAGGTTGAACTCTTCAATGAAGCTAGGAAGTCCATGACTATTCCTTCCATCTCTCTTTTTCCCTCTCAATTTTCCTAGTATTGGTATGAAATATTTGGGTGTATGCTTGATATTTGAGTTATCTGCTTTGTGGGTTTTTTGCTTATTGGTGTTGTGCCCTCCATTAATGGAGGTTGATTGGAGGTCAAAGGTTATGAATATTTAGCTTGGCTAAGCTAGTCCATAGCTAGGATGCCTATGATTCCTATCTCTTTCTTTTCCATCTTTTTCCCTATTTTTGACATGTTTCAATCCCCTGTTACTTTGGTGTTTTCTATTTGCCTTGATTATTTTGGGAATCACAATGGTAGAAGGTAGAATAGAATAGGTTTTGTTTTCATGTTTAATTTATTTTGCTATTTTACTTTATTTTGTTTTACTTTATTTTTTTCATTTTTTATTGTTGTTGTTGTACTTTATTTTGTTTCATTTTGATGAGATGAGTGTGTTTCTTTAATCATATGGATGGATTAGTGTAGACATGCTTACTTTTTTGGTGATTTCAATAAATTTTTTTAGTTTAGGACCAATATAGTTTATTTCTCTCTAATCTGTGGACATGATCCTTCTCTTGGTTTGCTAATTAATAGGTATTTGTTAGTGTTCTTTTAGGATTCATGTGTAACTTGATGAATAATGGTGAATTTTTAGTATTAAAACCAAAAAAAGAAGAAAGCATTTAGGGTATGAATTAGAGGGCAGTTTTTATCGTGTTGACGAGTTTGGTTAATTTTGTTAGATAATAATGTTGCATTACCAGTACTCTAAAGCGGCCTAATTTCTTCTTCATCCGTAAGGAGACAACCATCAAGTGTTATAGCGATAAGTTGTACGCTTGTAGCATATATATGCTATATTGAAAATTCACGAACAATAATTTTTCAAGTTGTTCATTCCACTCCTCCTAGAGTCGGGCTTATACAATTTATTACAATATTTGCACTTACCAGCCACTCTCTTACCATTTTACTTCATCTCTAGGAAATGTTTCCAACACTTTGTCCTTTGAATATAATTTCTAACAGTTTATTTCCCCTTACTCTTGCTTTTTGGCGCTCCTTGAGTTGGTTCTTCATCTTGCTCCCTTTCATCGGAGTCATTTACTTGGTGCTTACTTGGAATATCGGTATCCATATCAACCAATTCTTCCAGTTCCGAACTACCTTTTTTTTTTGGATTTGGAGCTCGACAACTAGCATCGACAAATGATTAAAAAAATAAGCAACTACATTATATATCTTGCTATTGTAAATAAAAAAAATTAAAATACAAAACTTACATTTCAAGAACAAACAGTAAGGGACCCTATGATGGCTCATCCAGTAGGAAGTTGGAGTTGAAGAACACACTTTACAGCTAAAAATAACACAAAGAACAGTGATTTAATTGATATATTAAATGTTCAAAGTTAGGGACAACCAGAAAATCAACATTTAACTCATGATTTCATAAAATATTAAACATCTATGAAAGATCTAACTAAGAGAGAAATGCTCACAAGCCAACTCCAAACTAATTAGTAATTACATTTAACTCTGAACAAAACTCATTCAGAGCTTACAAGTAACAAAACTCCAATATCCATGTTCCGATTTCCATAGTTTAAATACTATCGTACATAAGTTTGAGCACTCAATTTACCAAAAAAAAACCAAAATTATACCATGAATCAACTCAAAATAGAATACTTAAATGCAATAATCAAACACAATATCAAAAACTATGCCACGGATCAGATGTAAATAGAATACTCAAATCTAGCCTAAGGGCCTATTCTTTTCGTTGGAAAATATCAATTGGGAAATGGGTGACATTGGTTGAGATTGGTTGAAGTGGATTGAAATTGTTATTTTTTTTGTTGAAGTGGACTGAAATAGGTTGAAGTGGGTTAAAGTTGAAGAAGTTGGTATTTTTTTTTTATATATGATAGATTAAAAGTGGTTTTTTTTTTTGTTGAAGTGAGTTGAAGCTGGTTAAAGTGGGTTTAAGACAGTTTGAGTAGGTTGAAGTTGGAGATTTTTTTATTGAAATTGGTTGAAGTTGGTAAATTGGGAATTATTAAGGAAAAGAGCAAGCCCTGACTATGGAAGGTCAAACCTTAAATAGAATAATACGATCCAAGCCAGTGCTCACATTTTGTACCCTAAAAATTCAAGAAGCCATGAATCAAACCCACAAAATAAAATTAGCATTATTTTGAAGTTCAACATTTGAATCACCCTTTAGACCCACTTAATTAAAAACAAGTCACCAAATACAACAAAAGGGGGAAAGAATCAAGTCAGACAAGGCTCAAGCCTCATATCTCAACTTTCACACAGGCAACAACAACAATAGGTCAGCAACACTAAAATTATAATCATTCTACCTCTACGTACAACGTGTACAAGAATGAACAATTAATTCATCATATATTAGACTCAAAACACAGTGATTAGATAATAATGAAAGGAAAATGAATCGAATGCCGATTTGTGCAAAATTACAACGGGAAAAAAAGGACTTTCCATTGTTAACTTGGTTGATGGATCTCAGAACTTAGGTAGAAGAAATGCCAGCTTATTGTGTTTAAGCATTTTGAAAGCCAGAATTCAGAAAGATTGGGGATTTCAACTCAGATATCTTGATGCCTAGATAATTTAGCCGTAAGGCTATGAGCAAGAGGTAGTGAGGTGTAATGCTCCGGCCCCTTCCCGGGTCGCAGATAATTACCATGAACAGCTTAAAGGATCATCGACTGGCCCCACAAATCACTACAAGTATTTCCAGCGTGCTTTGTCCTCGCTCACACACTGTTTAGGAAACTTTCCAGGAGGTCAACCATCATAAGATTGCTCCCCAACAAGCACACTTAACTGTGGAGTTTTTATAAGTGAGCTCCCTAAAAAGAAAGGCACGCCTTTGGTGATATAAGTAGTCGCATCAAATCCTTCAAGCTACATACAGGGTGTTACGATCACCCTCACTTGAAGCGTGCAACATCTTCGTTGTGCCTTACTAACCAATCGACTTACAAGTCTTCTTGATTAGCGGTACATCCCAGTGTCTTTGCCCCGCTAGGTGACTTTCCAGAGCTCTCCCGTCCACTGGCGCAACTCAAGGTCATGGGTCGGCTCTGATACCATCTGTAACGCCCCGACCCCTTCCTAGGTCACTCACAGTTATTATGAATGACTTCAAGGATCGTCGACTAGCCCCACAAATCACTAGAAGTCTTTCCGGCATACTTCGTCCTCGCTCACATGCTGCCTGGGAAACTTCTCAGGAGGTCACCCATCATTAGATTTCTCCACAATAAGCACACTTAACAGTGAAGTTTTATGAGTGGGCTCCCGAGAAAAAGGTGCACCTTTGGTGATATATATAGTCACTTCAATCCTTTTAAGTCACACTTGGGAAATTACATTAACCACTTTGTAGCACCCCCAAATTCCTACTCCTTTTTATTTACTAAATTGTAACACCCCGTGTGTGGCTTGAAGGATTTGTTGCGACTAGTTATATCATCAAAGGTGTGCCTTTCTTTTCGGGGAGTCCACTCATAAAAACTCCACAGTTAAGCGTGCTTATTGGGGAGCAATCCTATGATGAGTGATCTCCTGAGAAGTTTCCCAGGCAGCGTGTGAGCGAGGACGAAGCATGCCAGAAAGACTTGTGGTGATTTGTGGGGCCAATCAACAATCCTTTAAGCTGTTCCCGGTAACTGTCCACGGCCTTAGAAGAGGCCGAGGTATTGTAGATGGTATCAGAGCCGACCCGCGACTGTGAGCTGTGCTAGTGGATAGCAGAGCCATGGGCAGTCACCTAGCAGGGAAAAGACACTGGGATGGACCGCCGGTTAAGAGCATGCATAAGTTGGTTGGTTAATGAGGCACAACGAGCACGTTGTATACTTCAAGCGGGGGTGAATGTAATATTCCGAGTGTGGCTTAAAAGGATTGAAGAGATTACTTATATCACCAAAGGTGCACCTTTCTTGTCAGGGAGCCCATTCATAAGAACTTCACAGTTAAGCGTGCTAGCTGTGGAGAAATCGTATGATGGGTGATCTCCTGGGAAGTTTCCCAGGCAGCGTGTGAGCGAGGACGAAGCATATTAGAAAGACTTCTGGTAATTTGTGGGGCCAGTCGAGGATCCTTGAAGCCGTTTTTGGTAATTGTCCCGACCCAGGAAGGGGTTGTGGTGTTATATAAGGAGTCGACTCAGATGCAGCTGACAACAGTAAAGTTTGATGGGCGACAACAGTCGGGTGTTCATGGTGAGAAGCTAAGGATAGAGGCAAGGAAAGAGAGCAGCAGAGTAGCGTGGAGTCGAGCAGTGGTTCAGTCATGAGAGTTGAGGAGTCCAGGGGGCAGGATAGGAGTGCTGAAGCAAAGGCGCTGAAATGAAAAATCAAACAAAAGTATAGAGCCCAAGGAGCGCAAAAAGCCAAAAAAAATCTTAGGTTTAATCTGGTCCAGGTCCGGACTGGACCAAAGATCAAATAGGACAAACCTCAAGACCAAGGATTAGACGAAATTCACTCCGTCTGGTCTGGTCTGATTTTTTGTCCAATCCGGATTAGGACCGATAATGAACAACCCTACTAGCTGATAGCCGTTAGAGATAAACATCCAATGGGATATTTTGAAGCATCAAACGACTACATGTTGAGCATCCTGCAACTGTCTTATTCTCATTGGCTATAGATGGAGACCTTGGCGGAAGATAAAGAGTTCGCAATACATAAGGAAAAAAAAGCTTAACTCATATCCTAAGTGTTATTGTCCTCTTGATTGAACAACTTCAAGTCATTGTAATCTTTATGCACATATTTTAAATTCCTTGTGAGGGAAAAGGGTTGTGAGAATCTTCCTTATAAACAAAGAAGATTGATAGGGAGTCTCATCCTTCCTAAGTGGGGACATAGGATAAATCACTTTAAGAAAGGTCTTGAAGGGTGTGTTCTAGTCAAGGTCATTGGGTGGATGCTTACAGATTGTGTAAATTTTGAAGCAGATTAATACAATTGGTTGAATCCTAAAAAAGGGCCCTTAGGCAGAGACATACTAGTTAGAGAGATGAACCCCATTAACAAACTCTGTTTGCTTGCTTTCTACATTACTGTCTCACTGCTCAACCTCCTTCTTTTGCTTGCTTGCTTTCTACATTACTGTCTCACTGCTCAACCTCCTTCTTCTGCTTGTTTAGTGTCCATCTTATTGTTCAACGTCCTCAAGTTTGTTATTGTCTGTTATATTGTATGATTAAGTTTTTATTCACAAATATTTGTGATAACACTATTCTCCCCCTTCTAGGGTGACTAAGCTTACTTGGAACCAACAATCGTTAGCTCAACTCATTTGGGCTTCGTGAGATCACAAGCCTGGATTCAATGAGGCTCAAATTCAGCTTAGGTAATGAAGAAAACTCAGCTCGACTTAACTCAGGCTCGCCACGAGCCAAGCTTGCCAAGCTAAATAGTAGGATGACTCACGAGGTGGCTTCGGTATTGGATTCAAATAGTCCCCACTTCAGCAAAATCCTCATATTATTTGTGTTCTAAGACTATTTATTTTGTATTTACCATAATTGAGTCGAAAATACATAAACTTAATGATTCGATAAATATAATGTCATATCAGTATCACCACTCACATGTAATAAATATGTTGTCATGTCATTGCATCCTCGAATTTTTGGTGATAATTTATTTATACGAATATTGAGTTATAAATGCTTTGACTTATCAATTATGATATTGTAACTTGATTATCATATTCTTTTTTTTTTTTCAAATTGGTAAATACATAGTGGAAACTCATACAGTCGTTCTGATAAGGATTTTGCCTAAACTATAATCATGAAGAACAGAAGAAAAAACATATGCTTGACTACATGCATATGTGGCAAAAATTGACCCAATTCGAAAAGCTCACCTAATTCTACTCGAAAATTTTAGGTTTTGAACACAATTTTCCTAACCCAAACTTTAAATAAACTGAACCCAAAAACCTTTCAAATTAGTGGGCAAAACTTGATCTGAACCTGAACACATCCGTTGGACCTTAACATTATATCCTTATTTTTTATTTTTCTTTAATTTATCTCTCTTAACAATTATGATTATTGTTTATATCGAACCATTTGGAGAGACATTATATAACTATCTATCGTATTTCTTAAAAAATTAAAGAATAGTACCCTGCATAGCTTATAAAAAGTGGGTATGAAATGGAATGAAATAGCTATCTGCTCTTCAAAAAATAATTTTAGAATATGACAAAGATTAAAAATGAAAAAGTCTCGCTATTTATTTCTAGTGAAAGAATACACCTAATCATATTTTAATAAATTACTTTACAATAATCTAAATTTTTGATTTCATAATTAATGATGATTCTTATCCTTCTCTAATTTTGTTTTACTTGGTTTCTATCATAATTGATCCTGAACTACAATGCTAGTTGGTGGAAAATGGCTCGACCGTGTACACATTAGTGTTAGCCCGTTAATAAAGTGTACCTAATGGATGAAGGTGGGTTTGCTAGTAAAAATATTGAATTTATAGACAAGTTATTAACACGCCAAATCACCTCGACCCATGACCATGGTTTAGATAAGTTGGCCCATAAATGATCCGACACATTATTAACCTTATTTTAATTTATATGATGACTAACCTAACCCGAAGGGGACTCGACTCTTGCCTACCCGTACATGACATTCATAGATCATGATGAAAAGTTTGGATGTTTTTAACATTCTATTGAGAAGTTATAATTACTATACTTTTTCATTAAATGATGATAATTATATGTAACAAGTACGTCGAGTTTTTAATTTTGACAAAAGAAAAATAACCCACAAAAACTAGCCCTCTTAGGTCAACTCGAAATATAGCTGCTCATATTTCACCTGAATTTGAATACACCCGATTCATGTTGTACCAGAACCAAGATACACTTAATTCGTATTTAATATGCCCGCCCAAACTAAAGGTCAAATTATAGAACCCCAACTTTTCACTTTTATACCCCAAACTTTCTTACCCTAAAAACAGCAAAAGAACAAGCCCTTGTGACCTAATGAGTGGTGAATTGTGCGTAGGTGTGTTCTCGTATGACTAGGGCCTCATGAAGCTGCATTTTGAGCTTCATTGGAGATGACATCACTTGCTCATATGGGTAGCATATGCTAGGCTGCTAAGTTTCTACTCACATAGGGATATTGACCTTGGCATGTGGGGATTTGGGGTTATTCATGAGTTGACGTGATCATGGCTTGGGTCTTAATGTGATTTGGTTAAATTATTTGATTTCACACATAAATTTGCATCTTTCTCTTTACCTACACACATGCCAAGTATCCATTAATCTCATATTAAAAATTCATAGAGATGGCTAATAATTAGGTACAAAAATTGATAAAATACATAAACAAATCGAGCATTACAATAAGTTTTCAGGACAGAGTAGCATATCGGATGGCTGCAAACAACTTGAAGATAGTATCTCCCCTTCGCGCGAAGATAGAATAGGGAGGCACTGGATTCACATAGTGAGGGCAAACTACACCCTAAAATAGGACCAGTCACCCTTTATGCTCTCCCTCATATGCTGGTATTTAGCCTCAGACTTTCCCTATTCCAAAAGCCCTAAATGATTTGAGACTTGGACGTAGTGCCATGGGAGCAAATCTTGTCTACCCTATTCATCTTAACTCTTTTAAAAATTACCCCAAATAGTGTTGTTAGCTAGCTAATGTCTTATGAGCATGAGAGGAAAGGAAAGAGGTCCAAATTGACCTCCAATAAAGTAAGTTCCTCATCATAAAAAAGCAGCGAAGCTTTTAAAAATTAGAGCATAGAAAAGAAGAAAAAGGAAGATCAAGAATCAAGAACCTCGAACTAGAATAGTCATCAAGTTTGACTTTGGTAAATAGTTTAGGTTAACAAAATGAGTATTTATACTCACAAGCTAGGGTAGATTAACCCCTATTTCGGAAGGATGAATCTCAAGGGTCATGAGTTGTCTAATCAAAGAGCTTCTCAAACCATATGAAGTCATTATCAACTAAATAAGGAAACATTGAATAGTTAAAAAGCTATGCTACAAAAGGCAATTAGGTTACCAAAGCATGAAGAAAGAGAATCTCAGAGAAAAAGAAAATTAACAGCCTGATTAAAGTAAATAAAATTTCCAAGAGGCATTACGACATAGACAAATAAAAGCCCCAAAAAGAGATTGAACCAATAAGACAAGCTGCCAAGATTGCTCATTAGGGAAAACCAAGTAAATAAGCTTAAGGAAACGTACTTCATTGAAGCCTTGATTATTTGGAGGCATGACTTGTAAGAGTCGTAAATATCTAACTAAGATCTCCTAAATGGACAAAACATGGTAAAGATATTTGAGTCCAAACAAAATTAAAAAAATAATCTATTTCAAAAAAGATATGGAATCCTAGTTAAATTCTCCAAAAAAACCATTGTAAGCACCTGTATAAGCAACTTATGGACAAACACAAGAGGAAAGTTAATTGAACTTTTATAAGCTACATTGTGCTTATCATTTCCTCATTCCCTTCTTGAATTTTCCTAACCTAAGTGTTAGAGAGTCTTAAAGAGAAGAAAATCCCCTTCCAAGAGTTGCTTGGTAGGAAATCCTTGGCCAGTGGTGCAAGTTCCACTAGATTCTTGACGAAGTCCTAAAATTCTATTATATTCTGAAACATTTGGCACTATCCGTAGAGATCTTGGAGTTAAGCAAGATGTCACCTAAGGATGGTGATAAGGGAAAGAGTATTCTTATCTATAAGGACCAAGATCATAAGAATCAAGATCCCAATGTTGAAACCCTTAAAAAAGATGATTTCATTGCGAATGATGCTTGCAATCAAGAAACACAACTCCCTTGGAAGACATTTGTCTCCTAAGTGTGTTCATTCCTTAGAGCAGACAGGCAATGCTCCAACGATAATGGATGAGTTGACCACTTTGAAGCTGAATGAAGCCATATCCCCATAATGAAAAAGTTGGATGCTTTCCTGGCTTGTCAAAGAAATTCATGAAAAGCTGCCTCTAAGAGATTGCCTCTAAAAGATAGTATAGGGACTTCTAAGACACGAAAGGAACTTCTCCCTAATGATTCTAAGGAAATGGATCTTGAGAGTATGCATCATAGGTGATGGAGGAACAAAGATGAGCATTTAAGGAAGACCTTAAACTATAAAAAGGTTAAGCAAGAGAAATCTGTGCAGAAAAGGCCTAGTCAAGATAGGTCGCACCGAGAGGATGAAGAAGATTCTCAATAATAAATGTTAAGCTTTTATCAAGGTTGGATCATCTCCATAGTGATTAATAGATAATGCAAGGAAGATCCATAAACAAGTTGCTCCGTTGATGAGTCACCCTCGTATTAGGACACCTTTTGATATTAAGATATATGAGGCTAAACTCCCATAAAAGAATAATGTGCCTTAAATAAGGTAATATGATAAGGCTACAGACCCTCAAGAGCATCTTGATGCTTATATAATCTAAATTTATCTACAAGCATCTTATTCAAAAGCTATGATATATAGGTACTTCCCTACTACCCTTAAAGGGGCAGCACAAGCCTGATCCAACAAGTTACCCCTAAGATCTGTCAAATATTTAAATGATCTTTCTACTAGCTGTAGAAGCCACTTTGTTGGGAGCAGAATAACTTGATAAAGTCAACTATGAAACTAGTGAAGCTGGCCTAAAAGAGATAAGGAATCGCTAGATGAATATATATGGAGAGCTTTACTCATGGGCATTCTTTGTGGAAGACCTTAAGCTAAATATGTCCTTAGCTTCCTTCACTAATGGGGTTAGGCATAAAGGTTTGTGTGAATTGTTCATCATAGAATGGCCATGCAGCCTAGAAGGCCTTGAATATGGCAAAAATGTACATACAATTAGAGGCCATCATGAAAGGGGAAGGGGCTCCCAAAAAGGTATATAAGAGGGATGAAAAAAGGCCTATTAAACAAAATTAGAAGGAAAAGAAAGAAATGGCATTTATGGCAAAATCTCTCTTTAATACCCATACGAGTAAGATCCTGATAGAGATCAGGAGTCGTGGATAGATCCTGGTGGAGATCAGGAGTCATACACATGTAGACAATCCCAAGTCTATCAAGTAGAGATCCAAGAATACGAGGAAAGATAAGTGGTGTGTGTTTTACGAGGACTATGGGCATAACACATAATACTGTTGGATTTGGGTACTAAATTATCCAGCCAATAAAGAAAAACTAGACAAGCATCTCAAGAATAAGCCTCAAAAGAAAAGAAAACCCATATGAAAGAAGTTTAGAAGAAGATGATGCTAAGGATACCGCCCTTAAAGGCATATACAAATGATCTCTAGAGAACCATATATAGCTAGATTGCTAAATAGGCCCTTAAAGAATCATTTGAGAACTCTGGATTAGGCAACCCACTAAGAAAAATAGGTAACTATGAATTCTCCTTATAAGATGGGTTTTGAAGGTGTTAGACCCATATCTCAGCCACATGATGATCCTATATTTATCAAGTTGAAAATAGCCAACTATGATATTAGCAGGGTACTGGTGGATATTGGAAGCTCCACAGATGTTGTGTTTTATGATTGTTTTGTCAAGATTGGCTCATAGGAGAAAGCTAAATCTCTAGCACCATCCCCACCCCCATCACAGGTTTCATAGAACACACCACATAACCCAACGAGATGCTTAAGTTACCTACCGAGGAGGGACCCGTCTAAGTAATGATAGATTATGTTATCATGGATGTATCTGCTACCTACAAAATAGTCATAGGGAGGCCACTCCTAAACTCTCTTAGAGAAACACTATCCACTTAAAACCAATATCCAGAACCTCACAGACTAATAAGAGACGACCTATGTAGCCACTAGAGGTCAAAGTGGTCCTAATATCTGAACTTGCCAATAGAGATAGAAAAAACTCTAGGGTAGAGCCTAAGGGCAAATTGCAAGAGGTGACCCCAGCTCAAGATTGATCCGGGATTATGTAGATTGATGCATATATGAAACTATCCCTCTAAGAAGCACTATATCCTTACTAAGATAGTATGTAGATATGTTTACGTATGTAGCATAAAAGATGCTAGGAATGAATCTTGAGATCATGGTTAACAAGTTGGCCACAAACACTTAGGTGAAGCTATGAAGTAGAAAATGAGACACTTTGCCTTTTATAGGAATCAGGCACTATAAAAAAAAAATGCAGAAGTTGCAAGATATGGGATTTGTCAAGAAATGTTACTTTCTTGGCTAATTGACAAATGTAGTAGTGATAAAGAAGCCCAATGGATCACAAAGGATATGTGTGGACTACATAAACACTACCAATGCTTGTCTCAAAGATTATTTCCCACTTCTAAAGTTTGATTAATCAGTAGATTAAACTAGCGCTCATGGTTACCAGACATTCATGGATGCCTGCTTTGGTTTTCACCAACTACCCATATGGGAACAAGATCAAGAGCATACAACCTTTATCACACACGAGGGATTGTTGTGTTATAAGGTCATGTCATTTGGTCTAAAAGATTCTAGTGCTACATATTAAATGTTAGTCAACGAGCTCTTTCAAGGGTAAATTGAGAGATACATAGAGGTTTACATCAATGATATGATCATTAAGTCCAAGAATTTAGATCAACACCTTCGAGATCTGGAGAGGACTCTTAATACTTTGAGAAGCTTAGGCATGAAGCTAAATCCTAAAAATGAGCTGTTGGGGTATTAGCTGGCAAGTTTCTAAGGTTTATGACCAATGAAAAAGGGAGTAAAGGAAATCCAAAAAACGTGCGGGTCATGCTAATATGCAAAGCCCTAGAATAATGAAAAAGATTTAAAAACTAACC
Organism: Selenicereus undatus; assembly: GCA_017589665.1. Classification (NCBI taxonomy): domain Eukaryota; kingdom Viridiplantae; phylum Streptophyta; class Magnoliopsida; order Caryophyllales; family Cactaceae; genus Selenicereus; species Selenicereus undatus. The sequence continues at coordinate 33,697,437 of JACYFF010031954.1, read as the reverse complement.
AGTTGCATGGCAGCCTAAGAAAAATTCTTTCTAACTCTATACAAAAGTGTCTCGCATTCTTCAAGTTCCTGAGGCCAACTAAAGACTTTAGATGGACTAAAGAAGCAAAAGAAGCTAATAAGCAACTCAAGTAATATTTGCATGAGATACCATCACTATGACACTATGTTACCCTAACCTTAGAGAAAACCTTTTTATGTATCCGTCAGCATCTGATGTGGCTATACACATAATTTTGGTAAGGGAAGAAAACAAGACATAGATTTCTATCAACTTTGCCAGTCACGTCTTGACATGTCTAGAACTTAACTATCCAAACATTGAGAAGCTAGTCTCATCCCTAACCATAGCAGTAAGAAAGTTAAGACCTTACTTTGAGGCATATTCAATTAAGATCTTAACATATCAACCATTGAAGAATATGATGTATAAGTGCAACTATTCAAGGAGAATGATACTTTAAGCGACGAAATTGTCAAGGTTTGACAAGGAGTACAAACCTAGAATAACAATCAAAGCACCAACTCTATCTGAATTCCTAGCTGAATATAGGCTCAAGGGTAACGCGATGGAGCTAAAACCACATTGATAGACAATCTATGAAGTGGCTTAAGGGCCGGATTGATTCTAATATCTCCAAAAGGGGAGGCATATGAGTATGTCGTAAGGCTTGTATTCTAACTTCCAACAAAGAGGTAAAGTATAAAGCAATTATAGTATGTTTTGAGATTTACAAGACCTTAGAGGCGAACAATGTTAGAAGCTTTAGTAACTCACAATTGATGGTCAGCTTGATCAAAAGTGAGTTTGAGGCTAAGGGAAAGCAGATGGTCATGTATCTAGCAAAGGTCCAAAATCCATCAATGACTTCCCTTAATTTAATATAACCTAAATGACAAAGTTGTAGAACCACCAAGTATATGCATTAAGTAAACTGGCAAGTTCAGCATACACTAACTCTATAAGATCCGTCTTATAGGAAAAATGTGAATGACTCCAAGATTACACCTATCATAGATTATTTGGAGAGTGAAAAATGCCCGTATGAACCAAAAGAAGCTAGAAAATTGAGAATAAAGGCCAGATAGTACTGTCTATTTTAAGTGCTGACAACATGATTATATTAACCTACTTGCACGAACATGGACTAGACTATGTCAGAAAGTGTAAAAAATGCTGATTTTACTCCTCCAAAGCACATACATTAGACACTAATCTCAAAATAATTCTAGAGCTTAGACCCTTTGCTATATAGGGAATGGACGTCTTTAGCCCTTTTCCACAAACATCCAGATAAATAAAGTTCATATTTACATTAGTAGACTACTTTACACAGTCGATAGAAACTAAGCTAGTTGTAACTATGACAGAACAAAATATCATAGGCTTTCTATAGAAATATGTGATCATAGGATTTGGATTAGATTTATCACTATGGACTATAGAAGGAATTCATACCAAAAAGGATAAAGGAATATTGCAAGGGGTTAGGAATCACTATCCATAACATTTTAGTTGCAAGGCCTCCTTCTAATTGACAAGAAGAAGCCACTAACAAGCAGATAATCTAGGCCCTGAGGAAGAAAACTTAGAGAGCCAAATGGGCATAGGTGGAAGAGCTACCAAGCATCTTATGGTCTTTGAGGACAAATGTTAAGACCTCCACTGGTTACATAACCTTTATGCTGACATAAGGTGTGTAACCTATCTAAGGTTACAAGCGCATACACTAGCATAAAATGAAGGGGCACAAGTTGAAGCCCTGGGTTAATTATCAAAAATAAGGGCAAAGCTGTAATGAGAATAGAACTATGCAAGGCCAAAATCACTAGGGTGTACAATAAAAGGATGAGTCATCAACCCCTAAAGCCTAGTGACATAGTCATTGGAAGCATGAAAGCGGGTAGAAAACATCCAGATAACTTAAACCAAATTAGGAGGACTATACACTATCAAAAAAGAAGTCTGTATAGCTACCAATAAACTTCTCACCATGGGGCCGAAGAGGTTCCAAACACTTAGCAACTGGACAACATCATACGCTACTATACATAAACTACAAGATGGTTTTAGTTTCTGTTTAAGAATTACTTAAGTCTCGTAAACAGGCAGAGAACTTTGCATCTCCCAAGGACTAATACTTTAAATTCTAGTAGTATTATCAAAGTAGTGTTTACACTCCCTTCATATATAATTTTGTATTATGAATCATTTAATTTAAGTTCGAATGATGTCATTAGGTGGAAAAGCATAATAAATTACTAAGGTAGGTCATTAAATTCAGTCAAGAAATCATTTTTAATTCCAATAGGCTAAATTAAGACTTGTACATTGTGAGGAACAAAAATCCTAAGAGCAAATCAAGAAATTTAACTAGGAATTGACAACATAAATTCCACAATGTTGGATCTGCTAAGGAAGATAGGCGATAATTAAATTCACAAAACTTTATTAAATAAATAAAATCATGATACAAACTTTTGATGCAAGAGTTAACAGCTGGTCAATCAGTCATTATCCTTCTGGGTTTTTTTTTGGGCACTCATCTTAGCTTCTGTTCACTTTAGAACATTAGGACATTGACTCGCTAAAGTTTTAGTCACATCCTCCTTATAGAAATGAGCAGTATCATGCTATCTCTCTAGCTTCTTATTCACACCCTCATTCCCATCTTAGACTCTCCTTAAAGCCTCCTAAGATTCTTGAAGTTGGACATTTAGAAGGGCATTCTGAGCCTTGCTAAACTCCAACTTAGAAAGAGGAGCAACAGCATCAGGCTACAACTTCCCGGCAATAACATGGAGTTCTAAGGCAAGGAAAAGAAGTGATGGTCTTATAAATTCTTTAGAAGTGGCTTTCTCGAGCCTCTCTTTTGAAAGAAGGCAAAGGTGATCTTTTGCTTCATTTGTTGATAATTTAGGACTGACGGTCCCTTGCCTTCGAGATTCCTTCAGGTCATTGCTTAGCGAGGGAGCTTGGTTTTTAGTTGGGGGGGGGGCATCTCTCTTTTTTTCATTAGCATAGAGCAGGTAATGGGAATGACAACCTTCGAGGAGGAGATTTCATTTAGTTTTTTGCTCCTCTACTCTCTTATTACAAGTTGTTCTAAACGGATGCGAGGGGTCCTCGGAAGAAGGCCCTTAATAATTGGATTGCTGAAGGAACCCTTGGAAGAACCCTCAACAAAGTTTAAACGGGCATCATAGGGCAATTCTCCTAGCATCATCGCTAATCCTAAAAGAAATACCCCTAATTTTCCTCAGCTTAACTGGGTAGCTAAGGAAAAGGTGTTGATGGGAGTGATAATCATGAGGATTATTCCTCCACCTCTAGATGGGAAGTATCCTCAACTCCAGCCATATAAGTTTGGAATTTCTTGGCCGTTGTCTTTTTTCCAGACTAGAAGAACCTATTTTCTTGCCTTTAGAAAGTTGGTTCTCAGCTGTGCTAGCCTCTTCAGTGAGAAGAAAGCGTTTCACTACCAACTCACCCTCACTAAGATGGATGCAGCTAATATGGATTTTCCCTTCCTTATTAGCAATAGGTAGATTATCTTATTCCTTCATGGTTTGATGGTTTTCATGATAGGTACCCACAGAGCATATCATTTTAGGGTCATTTTGATGCGTTTTTAGGGGATTTATAAGTTTTATGCTTGGTTTTTACCCCGAAAATCCTATTTTATGCTTAGGTATAGTGCTTTGATGACTTTTGTAGGATTTGAGACCTTTTTTTATCTAGAATTGAACCTTAAAAGTTATCCTCATGACTCACCATGGGCGCCCCCAGTCACCATGCCCACGAAAGAAAAAGAAGAATAAGAGAACACCGAGGCAGTGACCACCATGGTCAGCCAATGGCGGTGGCCACGATCCATGGTGTCTTCATTTCCTATGAGGCCTTTTGTTTTCTTGCAACTTTTCGACTTACTGGCAGTTTTAATTCTATTATTACGCATGGCTGTTTGGCTTCCAGGAATTTTACTATAAAAAGGGCGCTTCTCAACCTCATTTCCCATCATCCCATCCCATACCACTCTCCATAATCCACTATCTAGATTGGGATTTAGACTTAGAGAGAGTTCAGAGCAAGTGAAGGTGACGATTCCAAGGATTTCGTATCGAGTTTGCAATGACGATTCAAGCGCGCATAAGATGAGCAATTCCTCTCCCTGCTCTTCTCTTTTCTCTTTAGATTTTTATACTTTCATATTATTGTTGATTTTTATGTTAATTTTTGGATTGTTAATCTTGGAATTGAGTTGAATTCTTGTGAATGAATCAATTCTTGTTTTGCTCTAAAAGTGCTTTGGATTTATTGGATTTATTCCATTGAATCTTAGACGCTGAATTTCTAGTAAGAAACTTAATCAATTTCTTGCTTGTTTTAGATATTTGGTGAAGAACTGAAAGGTGAAACTAAATGTTGGAAAACTAAGATTCGACATACATGTGTGGGATCTTGAGAAAGACTCACCGTTCAAGAAACCGCTAAATTTCATAATTGTGTTCTTAATGATCGTAGATTAATCAAAAACCATTGAGAAATGGTAGTTGATTAGATTTAAGAATTTCATTCCACCTTTGAAAGAGGGGTTGATAAATCGATTATCGATTTTGGAATTACCCATCTAAAGAAAAGGCGCTTAATGAATTCTTGGATCGGAAAATCACTTGATTTGATTAAATTCCTTGAGTATTATCGATTAGATAGATAATAGATTAGTTTAATTTATATTTCAAGTGTTGAATCGCTCAGCCTATCTTGACAGAATATAACCAAATAGATCAACCTAGTCTCTGTGGGATCAATCTTGATTTGCTACAATGCCACTGTGCGCTTGCAGTCCTGTCAAGTTTTTGACGCCATTGCCAGGGACTAGCGTTCGATATCGGGTTTTTCTCAATATGTTTGGCTAAGCATTTTGTTTTTCTTCGAAAAAAAACCAAAAAACAATTAAAATTTTTTTTGAAAGATTAAAAGAAAAACAATGGCCATTCTTAATTTTTCCCATTTCGAGTATGAATTATTTTAGAGGTATTTTAGGCGATTAAATGTCTTTCTTGCTCAATGTGGTATTGTACGGGTATATGGGAAATTTTGGACATTGTTGATGAGGCTGTGAATCGTGAAACTCGAGCTCTTTTAGAGTATTGAGATTTTCATGGTAAAAGTGTTGACAATGCATGATATTTGCTTAAGTGGATTGCTTGGGATTCATTTGAGTTTGAGAAGGCTATTTGTGTTTCTAGATATTCATTCCCTAATGCTTGTCCATTTTATTCTAGATCTTATTATGCCCCTTTTTGGTGTGAATTGTGTAATTCTTCTGACCATGATATTAATTCGTGTCCTTTCCATGCATGCTACGTTCAACCTAACTTTGTATCACCCTAGGACAATGCTGATGTTGTCCTGACCTTACCTGATTCATCCTTTCCTTTACCTCAGTGCACGAGGCTCAGGATGGATGAGCCTATTAGGTTTGATACAAGGTTTGATGTAACTGATGCATGTTTTAAGTCAGAAGATATTTTAGATGAGGTGCATGATCTAGAGAAGACTCCTTTGCAGGGGTTATGTGATGTGTTTATACACGAGGAGCCTCCTAGTCTTAGTTTTGATGATATTGTTCTCCCCAATCCTCTTGATCATTTCCATGTTTCCCATGTGTGTTTATAACCCTCTCCTTCCCTCAAGTATCACATCGATATGTCCATTGACAATCCTATGATTTTTGATGCTAATAATGATTTGGGCTATGAGGATAACATGTTCAACATGCTTGGTGGGAATGCTGATAAGTTTATGTCCCTAGGTTACTTTAGTGGGTATAATGTCTTCCTTGCCCCATATTACATGTACCTAGTGGATGCACCTAGAAAAATCATATAGAATACTTTCTTTGATTTCTCTTTTGATTTTTCTATGGCATTTGGTTTATTAAGGAGAGCACTAACTTTCTTTGTTATGTTCATCTCCACGCTCTCTTATATCCAAGCTTGTGGGCCCCATGTTGTGTTGTTTGACAAGCATTCGCGGGCTTTGACTACATCTGATTTGATGGACCAAGCCTTGAAGTTGTGATGGAGTGGCTGATGCTCCGTTTGCCTCGTTAGCGAGGAGCCCTTAGCTTAGGTGCACTTAGCTCCTAATCTGGTGAGATCGTTATGTTTTGTTTCCTTTCTCTTTTCTTACTTTCTTTCCTTTGAATAATAATGCTCTATCTAAGCATGGGGGAAGAGTAGTTTCTATATTTTCTGTTTCGGCTATTAGCTTGAATACTTGTTAGAGTATGTAGTTTTAGGTTTTCTTTTTGTTTGCATTAGTGTTTTGCATTTAGTTGATTTTTAGATTGCATATAGGATTGCATGTAGCGATGTTGTGGATTGGTTTGAGATAACCTCCAATGACACTTTTGTTTAGGCAAAACAGCATTTATACACTTGAGTAACTTTTGACATGTAGTCCCTTTTGGTGAGAAACTTTTTGAAGGTTTTGTGAATATTTCTTATTTTGATCATTGTCTTGATTGAGAATTATTTTATCCCTAGAGTTATTAGCACTGATGCTTGTACATAGGAGTCATTTTATGGGCTAATTAAGACTTTTGTAGATGTCTCATGAGATTTTGTGTCTTATTTGGACTAATTCATTATGTTTAGTCTCATATTTCTTTCATGTGTGTGACTCGTCCATATTACATCTCTAGAACTTGCCTTCACTCTTGTTGAAAACCACATTAGCATGTGCATAGTTGATGATATAATAGAGACATTCATTGTTTTTGAATATTTTAGCCACATAGCCAAATAGTCTACCCTTGTATTACATGTTTTTCCCCTTTGCTAGCCCTTTTGAGCTTATATTCGTCTGTGTTGTGATCCCTTCATATTAGCTCTTATCCAAACACATATTCCTTCCTTTAAACCAAGTTTATAGAGCATCACTTCTTCTATGTACTAGGTGGTTTTGGGGGTAATTGAGTTTAAGGTGGCTATGTTATGTTGGTTTGTTGAGGGATTGATGTTATTGAACATTTCATTTGGTTCCCTCTTATTTGGGTTGTGTATGTATATATATTCAGTTGTGAGTGGATAGTTGGTGATCCTATCCCTTTCAATAATTGTAATTTTCATTTCAATTCCCAGACAAAAAAAAAATGGGAAAAAAATTATGTGGAAGAAAAAGAAAAAAAGGAAGATAAAGTCATGTTGCGAAAAAAAAGCAAAATAAAAAGAGAAAATACAAAAAAGAAATTAACTAAGTTGTTTGGCATTGGATACATAATTAGCTTGTGTTCCTTTCTTCGTTAACTCACTTCCTATTTGATTCATTGGGATATGTTCATTGTATTGTTGAGGTTTGTAGTGTTGATGAACTTCATGGCTTCTTGGTGCTTTGTCGGTTGCTCCCTAGTCACTTGGCTAAGTAGCTCCATATTGTCCCAAATGCATTTGTTCACTCCTTTCCCTTAACCCTTCTAGCCCACGTTACAACCCAAGTAAAGTCCTCTTGATTGTCTTGTGCACATTGCAAGCCTATGGTAGATTGTATCTTTGGAATGAGTCTTGAATGAACTGATCATACTACCGCAAGCGCACGGATAGTCGTAGTATAGATAAAAGATATTGTTCCTCAGGGACTAATTGTAACTTACTGAGTCTTGCCCGTCAGAATGTGCTAAGTAGAATTCTGGTCGAAGTGGATTCGATTTTACAATAGCAAATAAACTTATCTAAATCAATAAGGGAAAAACGTCTAGGAATTCTCATAGTTGTGAAAGGAAATTGGATCAAAAATAATGAACATGTGCTTTCTTCTAATTGGTTAAATTCGAGGAATTATAATCTCTTCAAAAACTTCATCTATTCTTTCGAAATCAACTAAATTTGCCTAAACTAAGCAAAAGTCATTCTTTCAAACTAATTTGCCTTAATTCAAGTTTAATATCTTTGATTACTTACTAGCCCTCCTAACATACATATCTCTCTTTCGAGATTAAGTTACGTTAGGTCTAATTAAGCAGTCCAATAACCAAATGTCACCTTTCAGTTTTTCACTCGATTGTTTCAAGAGTGCAAGTAAATTTCGGCTAAAAATCAACTCACAGCAATCCAAGCACTTGACAAAATGAAATCAAACCAATCATGAAAATAAGCACAATTGTATAGATTAAAACATGATCCAACAATATTTCTACAAACTACTAAATCCCTAAACTAAACAATACTACTCAGACATGATAAAAGATTAACAAACTAACCAACGATTGGTGAAATCTGAGCGAGAAGGGGATTGACTGAGATGGCCTTCAACCAAGGGCTTCGGAACCACCTTAAGAACCAAATCTCGCACTCAAGACTCACACCAATATAATAACCAAACTAAAAACTACAAAATTTGAGAAAGAAAACTAAAACACTAACCTACACTACTCTATACTTTTGCTTTGCTTGATCTTGGATGCCCTCTACTGCTTGCAGAATGTCACTTTTTATTGATAGCCTCGGTCTATCTAAGCCACACAGCCGAGGGAAAGCAAAGAGGCAGTTGTTAGAGGCTCACCATGGTCCAACTATGGTCTGTGCTGGAACTGGATTTTTGCTCATTCTTTGCTCTACGAGCGTGGCATAACAAGGATGATCGTGGGGGAGGTCAAAATACAACCATTGAAGGGCAAATGCTAGATACGGATAAAAATCCTACAAAACACATCAAACGACTATACCCAATCATAAATCGAGAATAGGAGAGTAAATAACAACTTAAAGCACAATATTCTCCTAAAAACGACAGGAAATAGCCTTAAAATGATATACATATTAAGCACTTATCAAACTCCCCCACATTGAAATTGTTTCTTGTCCTCAAGCAATGTAAAGACTAAAAGTATACACAGCCTCCTCAGGATAGATATAGGGAACATTCAAATGGCAAAGTTGATCCAAAGATAGCCCAAAAAGACACAATAAACATTAACAAACAGAATAGGCAATGAAATTTTCGAAAGCCTGTTTAATAAACCAAAATGTCAAACTTGAAAGCAATATCCCCCAAATTGTCAAATGCGATCATTCAACATAGGGAACACGCAAAATTAGTAAGGCCGGTAGAACCTCACCATAGTTATGTGGCACTTAGCACTCATGTGTCTGAAATGTATATATTTATGAAGGTTCTCTCAAATCTCAACCTTAGACGCAGATCAACCATAAGCTTGGACAAGATTCTCAAATTCACCATCACTAAAAATGCAAACACATTAGACAATCATGAGGACTTTAATAGGGTTGTAACGGGGCTAAGGGTAAAGGTAAGAGGGGAGCAAACGTGTTTGGAAATGAGGAGCTAAAAGCCAAAGACTAAGAGTTATACAATTCGAATGCTTCAAACAACATCCTTCTTAAACCTTATCAATTCATAATAAACCCCCAAATGAAGAGAGAAAGAGCCAAAAATCACAAATAACTTGCATTCCCAACAAGGCTAACCACTTTCCTCAAAAAAAATTTCTTGCATTTTTTTTCTTTTCTTTCAAAATTTTTTCTTTTTTTGTGTTTTTTTTTCCCGTAAGTACTTATTATTATTTTTTTTGAAGGGATAGCCAAGGGAGAAATCCATAATGAACTTTAAATTCCAACTCTTCTCTAAATTTTGTCCAATAAAATAAGGGATTAATAAATATCTCACAATCGTGCACCAAACTACCAAATTACACCACAAAATATCATTCTATCTTACTAACACCCTATCAAACTTGATGTAAAAGAATATAACACTCCTCTAGCCTTGGCTTAAAGGTAAGACGAGTATTTGGTCAGGGGTTATAATAGGAGGTTCAAATCAAGAAAAATGAATACAGGCTCAAAGGGGCTAACAAGGGATACAATATACAAACAGGGTGGCTATTTGGCTGAGAGGTTTAAACAAATCAAAGAAAGAATTGCTTCAATCATATTGTTAAATGCATATGCGAAATGTGATCTTGAATGAGAATCTAAGCAAGTTCTAGAGAAATGACGTCAAGGAAGTGTCACACATGAAAGAAAATATGAGACCAATAATGATAAACAATCTCTAAAATCTCAAAGCCTCACGGGATATCTACCAAGGTCAAAGCTAGCTCACTAGTAAACACATGCCAAAATCTTGTAAAGACTCATGGGAAAAATAATTTCACAACCAACATGTGGTCAATACATGGAATTCATTTCGAAAACTCATTCGCAAACATTCTATACACAATTCGGGCGAATCAAAGGATCAAACTAAACCATAGAAAGCTACCAAATCTATAGACATCATCATCGGAGAAATTTTTTCCTTTTTTTTTGGCTGTATTTTTTTCACTTTTCAAATTTTTTTTATGCATGCTCCTACAAACAATACAAAATTAAAATGCAAAAGAAACTAATAAAAGAAAGAAACTAAAATGCAACCTAGAAGAAAACTAAATGCACTTCTAAAACAAAACTAAATCAATCAAAAACTACAAAAACTACCACTAAAAACATATACAAAGCAAAAACACCAAACATAAATAGGCATCAGATGCCAAATATAGTGCCTAACTCCCCCATGCTTGAATCATACATTGCCCTCAATATGGGCACATAATAAAAAGGGAAGGAGAGTAGCATAAAACAAGATCAGAGAGGAGGAGGTGCAGGAGGATGGGCTCAGAAATTACTCAGAAACTCTATGCAATTGACCCTTCTTCTATGCTTGAACCAGATCAGTTAGCATATGAACATTGGCTTTGTCAATTGGTTGTCCTAGCAGATATGGCTTTAATCGCTGTCCATTAACTATAAAAGTTTCGGTAGACTCACTGTGTATCTCCACTGCTCCACTGGGTTGAACTTTGGTGATGGTAAATGGTCCCGACCATCGCGATTTCAGTTTACCTGAAAACAATCTCAACCTTGAGTTGAATAGAAGGACTGTATCACCTTTTTCAAAACGCTTTATCATAATATGTTTGTCGTGCCATTTCTTAGCTCGTTCTTTGTAAATACATGGATTTTCATAAGCCTCCAACCTTAGTTCGTCGAGCTCGTTTAGTTGTAGGAATCTTCGTTCTTCGACCGCTTTAAGATCAAATTTGAGTCTCCTTATAGCCCAATAGGCCTTATGTTCCATTTCCACTAGTAAGTGACAAGATTTTTCAAACACTAACCAGTATGGACTGGTGCCTAAAGGAGTCTTGTCCGCGGTTTGGTATGCCCAAAGAGCATCATCAAGCTTTAAGGACCAATCTTAGCAAGACCGATCCACCATTTTCTCCAATATGTTTTTCAATTATCTATTCAAGAGTTCCACCTACCCACTTGTTTGGGGATGATAAGGCATAGCGACCTTATAAAATATCCCATATTTTTTTTATAAGTGACTCAAGAGGCTTGTTGTAAAAATGTGTGTCGTTGTCACTTCGAAGAGTTCTTGGTGTATCAAATCGTGTGAAAATAGTTTTCTTCAAAAATTTCAGGACAACTTTGGAATCATTTGTCGGGGGTGCAATGGCTTCCACCCACTTAGAAACAGAGTCAACCGCCACAAGGATGTAAAGGTTGCTATGGAAAGGAGGAAAAGGGCCTATGAAGTCGATTACCCATACATCAAATAACTCTACTTTGAGTATGCCACTTTGAGGCATCTCATGCCTATTAGAAATGTTCCCTGCTCGCTAACATCTATCACAGGTCTTGACAAATTTCCTTGCATCTTTAAAGATTGTGGGCCAATAGAAACCTACTTGGAATACTTCTGCAATGGTTTTATCTGGTGCAAAGTAGGCAACATAGGTTGAAGCATGGCAGTGGTGTAAGATACTACAGACCTTATCTTTAGGCAAGCATCTTCTGTAAATCCCATCTCCATATAGCTTGTAAAGGAAAGGTTCTTCCAACACATAGTATTTAGCATTGGTAAAGAACTTCTTTTTTGTTGATAGGACAATCTTGGAGGTAACATGTCGCACACCTTCAAGTTTACCATATCAACATACCATGGGGTAGTTTGTTGGGATATAGCTAATAACTGCTCATCAGGGAAAGAACCATCAATGGGAAGCGCTTCACTAGGAGTGGCCTTTAGGTCTAAGCGAGATAGATGATCAGCAACTACATTTGCCAACCCGATCATATCTTTGATTTCTAAATCAAACTCTTGAAGAAGGAGGACCCACCAGATGAGTCGACGTTTGGAATCAGATTTCTTCATTAAATGTTTCAAAACGGCATGATCCTTGAAAATGATGACCATGGAATTGATCAAATAGGATTGAAATTTTTCCAGGGCAAAGCCAATTGCTAACAACTCCTTTTTAGTCGTGGCATAATTCACTTGAGCCTCATCAAGAGTGCGGCTTGCATAATATATGGCATATGGCTTATTGTCCTTTTGCCGACCTAGAAAAACGCCCACTGCATAGTTACTTGCATTGCACATTACTTTAAAAGGAAGCTCCCAATCTGAAGCTTGCATTAGTGCGGTGGTGATTAATGCCTCTTTTAATATGTGAAAAACACTCAACCATTCTTCGTTAAACTCAAAAGGTACATCCTTAACAAGCAATTGGGTGAAAGATCTTGCAATCTTTGAAAATTCTTTTAAAAACCAACATGTTCGAGAAAACTTCTCACACCTTTTACAGAGGTTGGTGGCGACAATTTTTCAATCACCTCCACCTTTGCTTTGTCAACTTCAATTCCTTTGTTTAAAAAAACATGACCAAGGACAACTCCCTCTTCCACCATAAAATGACATTTCTCCCGATTCAAGACCAAATTCACATCTTCACATCTTTGTAAAACCTTAGATAAGTTAGCCAAGCAATGGTCATATGTTATACCATACATAGAAAAATCATCCATAAAGACTTCCATTATGTCCTCTATAAAATCTGAAAAGATAGCCATCATGTAACGTTGAAATGTGGTTGGGCCATTGTATAACCCAAATAGCATTCGTCTATAAGCATATGTGTCATATGGACATGTAAAGGTAATCTTTTCTTAGTCATTTGGGTGGACAGGGATTTGAAAGAACCTCGAATATCCATCTAAGTAGCAAAAATATGAATTCCTTGCCAATTGTTCAAGCATTTGGTTAATGAATGGAAGGGGAAAATGGTCTTTACGAGTGGCTTTATTCAATTTTCGATAATCAATGCACATACGCCATCCTGTAACAGTCCTAGTAGGGATTAGCTCATTATTCTCATTTTTGACAATAGTCATCCCTCTTTTCTTAGGTACACATGGACCAGGCTTACCCACGCACTATCTAAGATAGGGTAGATAATACCGACTTTAAGCAACTTCAAAATTTCCTTTTTAACCACCTCTTGCATGCTAGGGTTTAATCTTCTTTTGGTGTTCAATTGAAGGCTTATGGTCGTCTTCCATTAAGATTCGATGCACACACGAGGAAGGATGAATCTCTTTTAAGTCATCTAGGCTATATCCTATGGCTTTACGATACTTCCTAAGCACTCTAAGCAAAGAGTCAATTTGGGTAGCATTCAAATTTGCATTCACAATCATAGGATATGTAGATTTTGGTCCAAGAAATTCATACCTCAATGATGAATGGAGAGGTTTTAACTCTACCTCAGGAGCTTTCGCCTCATCAGATGAGGGCTTACTTTCATCTTGTAATAATTCCACCTTAGTAAGGGAAGGAGGAATCGGTGGAGAGGCTTCTAGCAATTAAGCACACTCGGCTACTTCAGAGTTTTTATCCTCAGTAGTTCTATTATTCAACATCAAGTGTTCAAGTAGATCATTAGAATTAATGTTAGATGCGGTTTCCCGTATTAAACCCTCAACCACATCAATCTTATTATATTCATCAGAAATAGAAGGAAACTTAGCAGCTTTTAGTAAATTAAATTCCACATGAACATCACCTACATCAAAAGTTAGTGTACCGTTTTTCACATCAATGCGGCACCCTGCAGTGACCAAGAATGACCTCCCAAGAATGATTGGGGTCGGTGTATCCTCTTCCATTTCCAGAATTACAAAGTCTACCGTTACATATAAATCCCCAACTTTTATTGGGACATCCTCCAAAATACCCACAAGGTATTTTACAGAACGGTCCACTAATTGCAAGGAGATAGTAGTTGGTCTTAGCTCTCCTAATTCCAATTTCTCACACAGAGAAACGGGCATCAAGCTTACGCTTGACCCTAAATCACATAAAGCATGGTTTATAGGCACATTTCCTATCAGGCAAGGAATTGAAAAACTGTCGGGGTCCTTTAACTTAGCTAGAAGCTTATTTTGAATTGCTACATTGCACTCTTCAATCAAAGCTACAGTCTCATGTTCTTCCAGCTTTCGTTTGTTAGAAAAAATTTCTTTCAAAAATTTAGCATATGAAGGCATTTGGGTCAAAGCCTCAGTAAACAGTATGTTTATGTAGAGTTTCTTAAGGACGTCTAAAAACTTTCCAAATTGCATATGAAGTGTTGCCTTAGCCATCCTTTGAGGAAATGGTAAAGGTGGGGTGTAGGGCTTTGGAGAGGTGATATTAGGATCCTTAGGAACCTCATCAGGCTTATGCACAACATTATCAACTACTTCTTTGGAGGGTGAAGATATTTCTTTCTCAACATTCTCGACATGCTCATTCCTGTCATGTGAAGACTCATTATTGTGATTGGCTTAGGACCTTCTAGCTGTTTCCTTCCTCTTAAAATCATTGCATTGCTCCCTTGGAATAAGCTCTGGCTTACTAGGAAGTCTATCTAGGGGCATAGATGAAAAAGTGGCTTTCTGGGCAACTTGGGCTTCTAGCATCCTATTATGAGTCGTAAGCACATCAACCTTTGAGGCTAATTACTTAATATACTCATCCTATTTTTGTTGTGCCATAAGCATATTTTCCATCATTACCTCTAAATTAGACTTTTGGGGCATCTGCGAAGGGAATTGGAATCTTTAAAAACCAGGGGGTACTCTAACATCCATAGGGAGCATAGTCACAGTGTTTGGATTCAACCTATAAGAAAAATTCAGATGATTCTTCCAACCCGGATTATAGGTATTAGAGTAAGGGTCATTGGTCGATCTCGAGTTGAAATTTTGAACATAATTAACTTTATTAGGGTCCTGGAAAAAAGGACTCCCAACTTGACAATTCAGAGTTATATGCTCAATTGAACAACAAATTTCACAAGGGGAAGGGGCACTAGAGTTCACAACATTAACATTCATTTGGTTCAGTCTATGATTCATGGCACCTACTTTAGCAAAAAGTAAAGTAATTACATAAACTTCATACTTACCTTCAACCCACTCGGGTTGGGTTCGTTTTGCGGACCATTAGAAGTTGTTAAGCGCCATCTTCTCGATCAGATTATAGACTTCATCATCAGTCTTGCTCATCAGAGTTCCTCCTATTGCCGCATCAATAGTGTACCTTATAGATTGGGCCACACCGTTATAAAAGGCTTATATCATCATCCAACGCTGAAGGCCATGATAGGGGCATAAATGTAATATATCCTTAAAATGCTCCCAAGCTTCATAGAGCGTCTCGTCATCTCTTTGCAGAAAGTTGGTGATATGATTCCTTAGGCTCGCTATTTTGCTTGGAGGGAAGAACTTAGCGAGGAAAGCTCTTGTCAACTCATCCCAGATGGTAATGTATCCAGATGGCAAGGAGTGCAACCAAGCCCTCACTTCATCCCTCAATGTGAAAGGGAATAAGCGTAGCCGAATCGCATCACTAGAGACTACATCTAATTTAGCGTATCACACACCTCTAAAAAGACTGAGAGGTGCAGATTTAGGTCTTCTAAGGCAGTTCCGCCGAACTGAGATTGTTGCACCATGGAAATGAGTGCCGGTTTGAGTTTGAAGTTGTTGGCATCGACAGCAGGGCGAACGATGCTTGAGGCGATCCCCTGGACTCCTAGGGTAACAAAATCACGAAGAGTCCTTCGTTGGTCACCTTCTTCCATGTTTGAATTCCTTCTTACCTCGCGTCTTTGCTCTTCAATCCTTTACTCTTTCCTCCTTAAGCGAAATGTCCCTTCAATCTTTGGATCAGGTTCGTACAAGAACAAACTTCTCATAAACTAGGAAAAATTCCTGCAAGCACTTTCACCAACATTACCAGCGCAATTTAAACTAGCAAAGAAAGAAAAAGAATAAAAAATCACCATAAAAAACTTAGTCACTTTCGTGAGACTAACTAAATAGTAAACAGTTTTAGTCCCCAGCAACAGCGCCAAAAACTTGATCATACTACCGCAAAGTGCATGGATAGTCGTAGTATAGATAAAAGATATTGTCTCTCAAGAACTAATTGTAACTTACTGAGTCTTGCCTATCAGAATGTGCTAAGTAAAATTCTGATTCAAGTGAATTCGATTTAACAATAGCAAATAAACTTATCTAAATCAATAAGGGGAAAACGTCTAGGAATTCTCATAATTGTGAACGGAAATTGGATCAAAAATAATGAACATGCGCTACCTTCTAATTGGTTAAATTTGAGGAATTGTAATATCTTCAAAAACTCAGTTTATTCTTTTGAAATCAACTAAATTTGTCTAAACTAAGCACAAGTCATTCTTTCAAAATAATTTGCCCTAATTCAAGTTTAATATCTTCGATTACTTACTAGCCCTCCTAAAATACAAATTTCTCTTTTGAGACGAAGTTATGTCAGGTCTAATTAAGCAGTCCAACAACCAAATATCACCTTTTAGTTTTTGCAAGCAAATTTCGGCCAAAAATCAACTCACAACAATCCAAGCACTTGACAAAATGAAATTAAACCAATAATGAAAATAAGCACAATTGTATAGATTAAAACATGATTCAACAACGCTTCAACAAACTACTAAATCCCTAGATGAAAGAAAACTACTCAAACATAATAAAAGATTAACAAACTAACCAACAATTGGTAAAATCTGAACGAGAAGGGGATTGACTGAGATGGCCTTCAACCAAGGGCTTCAGAACCACCTCAAGAACAAACTCTGGCACTCAAGACTCACACCAATACAATAACCAAACTAAAAGCTAGAAAATTTGAGAAAGAAAACTAAACACTAACCTACACTACTCTAGACTTTTGCTTTCCTTGATCTTAGATGCCCTCTACTGCTTGCAGAACGTCGCTTTTTATAGATAGGCTCGGTCAATCTCAACTACACAGGGAAGGGAAAACGAAGAGGCAGTAGTTATAGGCTCACAACAGTCCGTAGGGTGCACCACAGTCCAACCGTGGTTTATGCTAGAACTGGGTTTTTGCTCATTCTTTGCTCTACGGGCGTGGCATAACATGGATGACTGTGGGGGAGGTCAAAATACAGCCATTAAAGGGAAAAAGCTGGGTAATAAGGCTAAAAATCCTACAAAACACATCAAACAACTATACCCAAGCATAAATCGAGAATATGAGAGTAAATAACAACTTAAAGCACAATATTCTCCTAAAAACGACACAAAATAGCCCTAAGATGATATAAATATTAAAACACTTATCATGAACCTATGCTATATTTCAAACACATAAGCGGGAGTGTTCCACGTTTCCTAAAAGTAGGTTCTACATGTCCATTTGGCTCTAATCAATTCCATGTACTTGCATGATGTACTTTGTGGTTCATTGGGGGTGATTAAGTTTGATATCGAGCTTATGGTCTCGTACTTTTTCAAAAACCTTCTACTCCTCCTAATTTTGAAATGACTTGTGCGCTATTTGGGGTTGCCATTGCTTGCTATTCATATTTGTGATATGCTATGACTTGCATACTTTAAGGAGGTTGTTGTGTTTTGAGTCCTGCAAGCATCTCCCCTTGTCTGTTTTCTCTAGTGTTTACTTGAGGACAAGCAATCGTTCAAGCATAGGGGGGTTTGATAACTACCCATAGAGCATATCATTTTAAGGCCATTTTGATGCATTTTTAGGGAATTTATAAGTTTTATGCTTACCTTTTGCCCAAAAACCCCATTTTACACTTGGGTATAGTGCTTTGATGACTTTTGCAGGTCTTGAGACATTTTTTTATAAATAATTGACCCTTAAAAGTCATCCTTATGACTCACCACGAGCGCCCCCAGTCACCATGCCCATGGAAGAAAGAGAAGAATAAGAGAACACTGAGGCAGTGACCACAACGATCTATCCGTGGTAGTGGCCACGATCCATGGTGTCTTTATTTCCCACGAGACTTTTTGTTTTCTTGCAACTTTTGAACTTCCTGGCAGTTTTAATTCCATTATTACACATGGCTGTTTGGCTTCTAGGAATTTTACTATAAAATGGGTGCTTCTCAACCTCATTTCGCATCATCTCATCCATTCCACTCTCCATAATCCACTATCTAGATTAGGATTTAGATTTAGAGAGAGTTGAGAGAAAGCGTAGGTGAAGATTGCAAGAATTCTGGATCGGGTTTGCAATGACTATTCAATCGCACATCGACTGAGCAATTCCTCTCCCTTCTCTTCTCTTTTCTCTTTAGATTTTTATGCTTTCAAATTATTATTGATTTTTATGTTAACTTTTGGATTGTCAATCTTGGAATTGAGTTAATTCTTGTGAATGAATCAATTCTTGTTTTGGTCTAAAAGTGCTTTGGATTTATCGGATTTATTCTATTGAATCTTAGACGCTGAATTGCTAGTAAGAAATCTGATTAATCTCTTGCTTGTTTTAGACATTTGTTGAAGAACTGAAAGGTGAAACGAAATGTTAGAAAACTAAGATTTGACTTACATGCGTAGGATCTTGAGAAAGATGCACAATTTAAGAAACCCCTAAATTTGATAATCACGTTCTTAATGATCTTAGATTAATTAAAAACCCTTGAGCAATGGTAATTGATTAGATTTAAAATTTTCACTCCACCTTGAAAGAGGGGTTTGATAAATTAATTATCGGTTTTGGAATTACCCATCTAAAGAAAAAGCACTTGATTAATTCTTAGGCAGAAAAATTACTTGATTTCATTAAATTCCTTGATTATTTATCCATTAGATTAGATAATAGATTTGTTTAATTTCAATATCAAGTATTGATTCGCTCAGCCTATCTTGACGGAATATAACCCAATAGGTCAACCTAGTCTCTGTGAGATCGACCTTTATTTGCTACAATGCCACTGTGTGCTTGCGGCCCTATCATTTCATGTCCCTTCCTTGTCCTTCATCAGCTTGTTCCAGGCTTTCCTTGAGTTTTAGGGGTGAACTTGACTATTAAAGGCTTAGCCTTCTTCTTCCTAAATTTCGCTTCTTTATTGTTCTCCTCTTCAGGGAGATCGAGGTAGTCAGTACAAGTTTCCACTGAGAAGAAAATGAGAGGGTAGGTGGAAATTAAAGTTAAAAGCCAGAGAAGTTATAATAACACTATGTTGTTTCCTAAGATTTATGCGTAGCTTAAAAGGTTGACGAGCCTGTCTAACTTGAGATCAACCATGCATCGCGTCCATATAGCCATTTTCTTTTGAATTTTCTCCTATTTAAGTGGAAATCCTCTTGGCATTCCCAAAGAAAGTGGTAGTTAGGGCTCAAAGTGCCAGTAATGGGAGATTTTTGTTTTTGTGGATATCCTTAGCTACAACCAAGCCCCTATTTCAATACTTGATCCTGGACGCTCTGTTTAGGGAGGATATTAATGTTGATTTATAGCCCAAAAAATATAATCGTTGTGAGATCCTTGAAGCCTAAAATCGTGTAAACTCATCCATAAAAGGCATTCTCTTGTAAACAACATAGAAAAGCTCGTTAGTAACCTTACTGGCGATGCCATTGGGAGTGAATTGGTAAGGCTAAATCCTATAGAATTCTAGGAGTTGTTTGGTGAAGGAAAGAGTTAGAAGTCGTTAGCTGAACTTGAAATGCTCCCTAAAAATGTAGAAACTATTACGCTTGGAAAGGCAGACATCAAAGTATCGGATATCCAGGTCTAAGTTTTTCAAGACATCAATTATCATCAATGTGTAGTGACCAAAGTTCTTCAAACTCATATACAATACCACCAAAAACCTTTCCTCACTATGAGAAGCCTCTAGAACCCCTTTATACAATTAAGGGCACTCTTGCATATGCTTCTTAAAGAATTCAAAAACCATTTTTAATATTGGGAAGAAAACTTAAGAAATTGGTGGCAAGCTTTGATAAAGTGAGCAAGATGGGAATGCATACTTAAATTTTCATTTGAAGCCCAAGAGTTGCCAACTGGAAAACTCTAATTGCCAACTTAGATGCCTTCATAATCCTAACTCATTTCTAAACGGGCTAGAAAAATAAAATTAGAGGTCAACAAAGGGTAAAAGCCATAATTGAGCAAACGAAAACTGACATAGCATTAAATGTAGAATTCACTCAAAATTCTGAGACATTAAATTCGATCGTGTAGAAAGGGGTACAAAGTATTAAGCATCCTTAATCACAATGGGTTTACATATATTTCAAGTTTTCAAAAAGCCAAAGTTTAAAATTACATCTACAAAAAGCTAATTTGAATCATAATTACCACAATTCAATTCCATTATAGCCTACACTTTATAGGATAGGGCAATCTTGTATTCTTTAGCATGTAGGGCCATAATATCATCCTTAACTGGCTCATAAAGCACTACCCCTGTAGAACCCCTAGATGGATTAAGCCTCAATCTTTTTCGATTCAATAGACATTTGGTGCCAAACTTCAGCTTTGTTTTACCCCCTCCAAATGATTTTAAGCGCTCAGGTGAGAAGCTTGGAAGAGAGATAAGGAAAAGAGTTGGATAAGTGCAAGGATTGGATGAGCATCCCTAGAATGCCCCAATTGCCTCTTGAGAAAAAGAAGTAAGGCCTACCACAATGGTCCTCTCAACAGAAGCGCAAGGGCTGGGACATACCTAGGGGACAACAACTACCTAGATAAAGGGAAATAAAGCCTTTGATTGTAATGGCCTAAACCTAGATGTTGATTACTTCAATTAACCATAATGTAATAAAATTGAGCGTCGAAATTTTAATTCGATATTTGAAACATTTATACAATTATAGGATGATACAACAAAGTGGCCTCTAAACCAAATGAAGTAAATGCCATGCCTATTTAGTCCAACGAGCTCTTAAGTCCTTCTTAGTACTCAAAGCTTCGTGACAAGGGAGTTGATCGATGTACTGATTCAGAGCTTCAGTTCAAGGTCCATCCTAAGCCCTTAGGATATGTTACCCCCCTATTTTGGGAAGGTCAAGAGGCCTCCTAAAGGGTTTAATCATTAAATTGAGGCTAAACCCATGGCAAGAATAAGGGAAGCCCAAAACAGAAGGTTGTGCTCATGGACAGTTTCTAGACTGAATGTTACTCTGAGTTTGAGGCAAATTTTGTCTATGCTCTACATACTTGGCTAAGGTTATTCTAGGCTATCTTTAAGTTTAAGATGTTATCTTTCACTAGGAATAAGTTTCAAGTCATTTGGAGTTCATTTGGTCAGTCAAATTAAGCTCTAAAGTGGACTGCCCAAAAGTTAACTATCAGTTCCAGTTTGAATCATCTAGATAGGACGACCCATTTCTCTCAAACGACTTAGCCAAAATTAATGAAACTTTTTCCATTGGAAAATAAACTTCTAAAGCTTTCATATCAATCCTATTTCATCATATTTGGACCAGAAACAAGGGAGTTATGGCTCATTAAATCTGACCCTGCTGCAGTGTGAATACGCAAAAATCTAAAAGCACTAAATGCAAATGGATTCATCATCCCAAAGAAACCAATGCACGACCAGCTGATTCCAAGGATGCATCCCCCTTTCTTAATGTGGGAATTCAAGATAATAAGTCCCCATGCTGATGGGAACAAGTCTCAAGAGCCTTAGTTTTTAGATTTATATTGTTTTTACCATAGTTTATCTAGTAGCTTACTTTTATATTTCCTATATTATTCTAGTAAGTTATATTTTACATTTTCCTATGTAAGATGAGTTCCCTAGAGTATTGGCTATCCCTATAAAATCCATACTCAAGTTTAGTTGAAAGTAAGTTGAATGAATGAACAATTGAGCTTCAAAACTTTCTCTCTCTAAATCTTAAGTTCTCTTTATCCTTATGAACAAGGTGGTGGGTCTTAAGTGGAGCCTTTATAGAGTTGTTGGTGGCTAAGCCTTTATGCAATTCTTAGTGGATCCTAGTCTTGGTGGGTGACGTTGCCTTTAAACCAAGTCATATCAATGTTCAAGGGGGAATTTGAGCCTGAAATCAAGTTAGCAATTCTGCCCATCTGCGTGCACGCTCCCTTTGGTATCAGAGCAAAACCAGGTTGGTGTGCTTAAGTTTATTCCATATTTCCTTGCTTTTGGAGATCTATTTCTACCTTCTTACTTATTCAATCCATCATCACTTCTCTTTAAGCTACAAAAGAACCTTGACCAAACACAATTCCCAGCTGCAAAAAGAACCTAGCTCCTCAAACAACCTATACGTTAACTTTCTGTCCATATCCTCTTCATCATGTCAAATGAAGAACACTCCCCTCCTAACTCACCCCAACTAGCAAGGGTGCCAAGGGGAATGAGTTTAGAGCAAGCCCACATGATGACACAAGACAATGCCATCCTAAACCTACAACAAAGTGTGAGGCAAATTAGTAGGCAACTTGACCAAATGACCGCCCAATTCACGGCCTTCCAAAGAGGACGACAAACTCAAGAATCAAACAAACATGAAGATGAAAATGATTACTCAAGTTATTCTAGCTTGAGGAGCCATCCAAGAAGGGAAGATAGGAGACCTCCAATTGATGAATTCCATGAGATTAAAGTGGAACCCCCGAAGTTCAATGGAAATGTGAACCCCATCTTAAGTGGGTTCAAGCCATGGGCCGAATTTTTGAAGCCAAAGGTTATGATGATGAGAAGAGTTTCAAAGTTGCCAGCCTCAAACTCATGAGATATGCCTCCTTGTGGTTTGAGAATCTCAAGAAGCAAAGGCCTAAAGATGGCAAGAGGAAGATCAACTCTTGGGAGAAGCTCAAAACCCTTATGAACAAGCAGTTTCTCCCCGAGAGTTACAAGCAAGACATATATAACTGGATTTTCTCACTCAAACAAAACAACAAGAGTGTGAGTGAGTACGTGAGAGAGTTTGAACAACTCCTCTTGAGGGGTGGTATTCATGAACCCCAAGAGCAACCTGTGGCTAGGTTTCTCAATGCGTTAAATCCCCTTATTACTGGAAAGGTGGAACTCCAAACTTATTTCACCTTAGATGATGTTTTCAAGCTTGCTCTCAAGGTTAAAAAAAGAAGAAAGGAGAAGAAGGTTTTCACTAAGCCCTTTTCCAAAGATCAAGTAAGTCCAAGACCCCCATTCAAGCCCTTTTCTCACCCTAAATCAGAGAGCAACTAACGGGTTAACAAAAGCAAAGCCATGACTCTTCCTTCTCCAAAGGAATTGCTTTAGAAGGTTGAAGGGAAGAAGTGTTTTAAATGTCAAGGCTATGGCCATTCCCAATATGATTGTCCAAATCAAAGGGTCATGACCATGCAAGAAGTTGAAGAAGTTCATGCCATGATGATGGAAGTTCAAGAAGACAACAATGGGGCAGATTCAGACCACCTAGAGTAGGAGACTCAACTTGATGTCGATGAAGGTGAATTACTTGTTTTAGGGAGGACTCTACACATCTAAGACTCTTCTTATGACAAGGCTCAAAGGGAAATGATCTTTCATTCTCGATGCACCATATAAGATAAGGTTTACAACTTAATTATTGATGGGGGAAGTTGCACCAACATGCCTCCGCTATTCTTATTGAGAAGTTTGGTATTCCTACCATATCTCATCCCAAGCCCTAGTCTTTGAAGTTGCTAAATGATGGTGGCGATATCAAGGTAACCAAGCAAGCTCTTATCTCTTTTTCAATTGAAAGAAAATATAGAGATAATGTTCTTTGTGATGTGGTGCCTATGAGTGCATGTCATATACTATTGGGGCGGCCTTGGCAATTTGATAGGCATGTCGTGCATGATGGGTTCAAAAACACTTATCCCTTAATTGTTGATAAAGAAAATATTGTCTTAAACCCATTACCACCTAACCAAGTTCACAAAACTATACCTGGGTTGGGAAGTGAGAAAAAGAGAGACCTTCTCATGTTGAGCGAAACATGGGTTGAGAGAGCTTTAAGCAAGGGTAAGCAAGTTATAGCTTTACTCATGCTTGAAAGCAACAACAGTGAGGAAGTGACTCATTTACACTCTTCAATCCGGCCCCTCATTTCACAATACTAAGATGTTTTCCCACAAGATCTACCCCCTAGCCTCCCTACAATCCGAGGCATTGAGCACCAAGTTGACCTCATTCCTAGTGCCCTACTCCCTAACAAGGCTTCCTATAGATGTAACCCCCAAGAGACCAAGGAACTTCAAAGACAAGTTGAAGAATTGATGGCTAGAGGTTATGTAAGAGAGAGCATGAGTCTTTGCTCAGTTCCGGCTTTATTAGTGCTAAAGAAGGATGGTTCATATTGTATGTGCGTGGATAGTAAAGTTATAAACAATATTACTATCAAGTATAGGTATCCCATACCCAGACTTGATGATATGCTTGATGAACTTCATGGCTCTTCTATCTTCTCCAAGATTGTTTTAAGGAGTGGACATCACCAAATTTGCATGAGGGCAGGGGATGGATGCAAGACGGCATCCAAGACAAAAGAATGACTTTATGAGTGGTTGGTGATGCCTTTCGGCCTCTTTAATGTTCCTAGTACATTTATGAGATTGATGAATGAAGTCTTGAGGCCTTTTCTTGGAAGATTCATGGTTGTCTATTTTGATGACATTCTAGTTTATTCAAAGAGTGAAGAAGATCATCTACAACATTTGGAAGAAGTTTTCAAGGTTTTAGAGCTCAAAGTCTCTTTGGTAAGTTGGAAAAGTATGAGTTCTTTTCACCCCAAGTTACCTTTTTCGGGTATGTTGTTTCCAAAGATGGTATCTCCATGGATCAAGCCAAAGTGGAAGCTATCAAGTCATGGCCAACTCCCATCTCTATCACTGAAGTTATGAGCTTTCGTGGCTTGGCATCTTTTTATAGAAGATTCATCAAGGTGTTTAGCACCCTCACAACCCCCATCACCGAATGTATGAAGAAAGGATCTTTTGAGTGGACCAAGGCTGCCCATGATGCCTTTGAGACACTCAAAAGCAATCTATGTAAAGCCCCAGTGCTAGCCCTTCCCAACTTTAACAAGCTATTTGAGGTTGATTGTGATGCAAGTGGAGTGGGTATTGTCCTCATGCAATATCAACGCCCTATTGCCTACTTTAGTGAAAAGCTCAACAACTCAAGGAAAAACTACTCAACTTATGATAAGGAGTTTTATGCATTGGTAAGAGCTCTGGATCATTGGTCACATTATTTAAGGCCAAGACAGTTTGTACTTTACTCCGATTATGAGGCCTTAAAGTACTTGAATGGCCATCATAAACTCAATTCAAGACATGCTAAGTGGGTAAAGTTCTTGCAAAGTTTCTCCTATGCGACCAAACATAAGAAGGGGAGCACAAATGTTATAGTAGATGCATTATCTAGACAACATTCTCTTTTGGCCATAATGGAAGCAAGGGTTCTAGGGTTCCAATTCATCCGAGAGCTCTGTCAAGATGATGAAGACTTCAAACACTACCTCCATGTTCAAGATGACCGTAAGCACAAACCCTACACTCTCCAAGAGGGCTTCTTATTCAAGGGCAATAAGTTATGTATTCCAAAGGGGCCAATCCGAAAGCTTCTTATCGAAGTGGTGCATGGAGGGGGCTTAGCTGGCCATTTTGGGATCAACAAGACCATTGACATGCTCAAGAAACACTTCTTTTGGCCCAAGATGGGTGGGGACGTTCATGAGGCAATTTCTAAGTGTTCCGTTTGCCAAAAGGCCAAAAGTAAATTCCACCAAGGGTTATACACCCCATTGCTTATTCCTAATGGTCCATGGGAGGATTTAAGCATGGATTTCATAGTTGCTCTCCCAAGGACTCAAAGGGGCAAGGATACCATTATGATAGTGGTAGATCATTTTTCAAAGATGGCTCACTTCATTCCTTGTGAGAAAGCCAATGATGCATCTCATGTGGCCTATCTTTACTTCAAGGAAGTTGTCAAACTTCATGGCATACCTAGCACCATTGTTTTGGATCAGGACACAAAGTTTCTTAGTCACTTTTGGAGTTGTTTATGGCAAATCCTTGGCACTACGCTCTTGTATGTCACTTTTGGACGTGTTTATGGCAAATCCTTGGCACTAAGCTCTTGTATAGCACCTCCCACCATCCTCAAGAAGATGGACAGACCAAGGTCACCGACAAGACTCTTACCACATTGCTTAGAAGCTTGGTGAGTAAAAGCATCAAGGCATAGGATCTCAAGCTCCCACATGCTGAGTTTGCATACAACCATACACCAATCTTTGCTACTGCCCATTCTCCATTTGAGTCATGTTATAGAATCAACCCTCTAACTCCACTTAAGCTAATACCTCTTCCTCTTGAGTCTAAAGTGAGTTACGAGGTAGAAGAAAGAGCAATGGAGATGAAGAAGCTTCACCAACAAATTCGAGCAAAGATTGAGAAGACCAATGAGATATACAAGGCAACAGCAAACAAGCACTGCAAGGCCCTCACCTTCAAGCCCGGGGACTTAGTATGGCTACACTTGAGAAAAGAAAGGTTTCCATCACGAAGGAGAAACAAGCTTATGCCATGAGGGGATGCTCCTTTCAAAGTCCTTGAAAAGGTGAACAATAATGCCTACAAGCTAGAATTGCCTGCTGACATGGTTGTGTCTCCTATCTTCAATATAGGTGATTTCACACCTTACCTTGAGGATGAAGATGATGGTGATGATTTGAGGGAAAATCACAATCAAGAAGGGGATGATGAAGTAAATTCCATGCCTATTTTAGTCCAAGAGAGCTCTCAAGTCCTTCTTAGTACTCAAAAGCTTCGTCACAAGGGACTTGGTCGATGCACTAATTTAGAGCTTCAGTTCAAGGTCCATCCTAAGCCCTTAGGATCTGTTACCCTCCTATTTTGGAAAGGTCAAGAGGCCTCCTAAAGGTTTTAATCATTAAATTGAGGCTAAACCCATGGCAAGAATAAGGGAAGCTCAAAACAGAAGGTTGTGCTCATGGGCAGTTTCTAGATAGAATGTTACTCTGAGTTTGAGGCGAATTTTATCTATGCTCCATATGCCTTAGCTAAGATTATTCTGGGCTATCATTAAGTTTAAGATGTCATCGTTCACATGAGCAAGTTTCAAGTCATTTTGGGCTATTAATGGGATAATCAAGGTAGTGTGAGATTATAAACTTGACCCATCTAAATTAATTCATTCATTTCTCTTTATTTATTTACTTCATTCATTATTATTGTAGTGTCATTTATATAGTTATTATATCATACAACTGGTTGTACAAAAGCTGTTGTACAACCAGATTTTAGCTCACTAAAAATAGTATATAGCTCACTAAAATATGCAAATGCACACCCAATTTCGCTCAATAAAAATATTGTACAGCTCAGAAAAAAATTTTAGTGAGCTAATAGATACTTTTAATAGTAGACATACCCAAGTCAAAGTGTTTATATGCCCAAGCTTCGCTTAGTAAAAAGACCATATAACTTATTAAAATGTGATATGATACCAAAAAAAAAATAAAAAAATGATGTTTTACATATGAAGCTGAGTAAATTATAATCTAGTTATCTATATTATTCTTTTTTTAGTGAGCTATGATATTTATTTAATGAGGTATAATAGTTCTTTAGTGAGTTATGAAATACATTTGGTGATCAATATGATTTCGTGATTAGTACTAATTATTTATAATAAAAAATAGTGAACAAACATATAGTACACAATTTAATTGAGCACTTACACATTCTTCCTCATATCTAATGTACAGTTTTTTTAATAAGTTGCATTGTGACTTTTGGTTAGCTATAGTATATGTTTAGTAAATAATACTATATATTTATCTTCCAATGTGTTATGATATCTTTTGATTAACTCAAATATAAGATTGTTTATATGTACAAGAATGACATACTTGAAAAGTTTCAATCACTTATACTCTTACTATTTCTTTTAGTAAGCTATCATATATATTTAATGAGGTATGATATATATTTAGTGAGTTATAAAATATATTCGTGATCAATATGATTCAATGAGCAATACTAATGAATAAAATGAGCAAGTAAACAATATAATACACAATTTTATTGAGCACATACACATTTTTCTTCATATTTTGACGTACGGATTTTTTAGTGAGTTGCATTGTGACTTTTGATCAGCTATAATATATTTTTAGTGAGCAGTACTTTATATTGATATTCTAATGTGTTATGATATTCCTTTTGATTAACTAAAATATAAGATTGTTATATGTACAAGAATGACGTACTTGAAAAGTTTTAATCATTTGCACTCTTACCATTTCTTTTAGTGAGCTGTAATATATATTTAGTGAGTTATAAAATATATTCGTGATCAATATGATTCAATGAGCATACTAACTATTCCTAATCAAAATGAGTGAGTAAACAATATAATACACAATTATACATTCTTATTCATATTTTGAGTCATGACATTATTTTAGTGAGTTGCATTATAACGTTTGGTGAGTTATAGTATATATTCACTGAGTGATACTTTATGTGTGTGTGTGTGTGTGTGTGTGTACGCACGTCTGTATATGTGTGTGTATGTGTGTGTGTGTGTGTGTGTGTGCGTGCGTGTGTGTGTATATTTATATTTATATATTTATATATATATATATATATATATATATATATATATATATATATATATATAATACCTTCTTGCTTTGTTAACCCAGGCGATTTGGGTGCCATGGCCAGAGGTGGAAGGAAAGGATGACCTAGGGTTCAACCATAGCTGTTGGAAGAAGACGAGCAACCTCAGGGGAACTCCCCCCTCACAATTGATGGGAATAATCAAGAGTTAACACCACGGGTTGAGAAAGAGATGAATGTAACAGTACAAAGGGGGTCAGAGAGCACGCCAAGGCCTCACTCTTAGTATGCCTCTATTGTGGATCCAAATGAAGGTACAGCTCTGGATTTTGTTCCTATTTCTGAAATCAATGGAATCAAATGTGCTAAAATAGTTGTGGATGATATTGAGGAAGAGATTGCATACTGGCAGAATGTAGTAGTATGTTGTGTGCTTGGGGCTAATCCCCCAGTTGAGGTAATTGATGGTTTTGTGAGACGAATCTGGAGTGATTATGCCATTGACAAAGTAATGCTAGTCAAGAAAAGGCTTTACCTTGTCAGATTCTTGGAAGCTCAGGATGCAGAGATGGTGGCACACAAGGGCCTTTACCATTTTGACCACAAACCATTTATTGTCACATCATGGACTCCTGAACTGGACATCAATACATACCAAATTGCCACCCTGCCAATATGGATCCAACTTCCACAATTGGACATCAAATACTGGGGGAGCCAAAGCCTAAGTAAATTAGGAAGTATACTGGGCATTCCCCTGAAGACAGACAAATACACAAAGGAGAAAACAATGTTAAGATATCCTAGACTTTTGGTGGAGATGCCTGTTGAGGGCCATTTCCCAGAATTCATTGAATTTGCCAATGAGAAGGATGAACTGATTAGACAGAGGGTTTTATACGAATGGTTGCCACTCAAATGTGCTCACTGCAGGATGTTTGGGCACATACAGGAATCCTGCAGGAAAAAAGAAATGCATAGGAAAGAATGGAGAATCAAAGAAAATACATCACCTCAAACTACTCAGCATGCACAAGCTCATACCCAAGCCCCTACACAGCAAATAGTTGGTGCTGAAAATAAAGAGGTACATGACTTTCAGAGAGTGACATGAGGAATCACTAAGGGGAAGCCATCCCATACACAATAGAATATCATAAGGACAGATAGTACAGTACTAATAGCAAATTCATTCCAAACATTGCTGGAAAGGGAGGGGTCAGAAAGAGGGGAAGTGATAGGGATGGAGAGCATCTCCCCAAATGGCTAAAATAATTAGCTGGAATGTTAGGGGCATCAATGGCCTCACTAAACAGGAAGATTTAAAAATCTCCCTGTTTCAGCAGTAAGTTGGTTTGATAGGCTTTTTAGAAACCAAAGTCCATCTACAGAATGTTGAGCAAGGTATGGGAAAAATATGTAATCAATGGCAATGGGATCACAATGCTACACAAACTAAAAGAGGTAGAATTATAGTCAGCTGGCATCCATCCAAGTACAGCTTTAAGACACTCTAGAAAACTGACCAAT
This sequence comes from Selenicereus undatus, assembly GCA_017589665.1. Taxonomy (NCBI): domain Eukaryota; kingdom Viridiplantae; phylum Streptophyta; class Magnoliopsida; order Caryophyllales; family Cactaceae; genus Selenicereus; species Selenicereus undatus. The sequence goes on along the minus strand of JACYFF010031954.1, from coordinate 33,667,113 downwards.
TGATCCATAAAGAGGTCACACAATACTCCACATCCAACACATTTTATTTAACCTATGTATATGGAAGAAACCTAGAGGAACAAAGACAGTCATTATGGAATACACTAAGGGATATTTCACCTTCCATGAAAGATGCCCCTTGGTGTGTTCTAGGGGATCTCAATGCAGTGCTCCATCCAGGGGACAGAATAGGGGGAGTAGAAGTGACTGATGGAGAAATTACAAACTATGCAGACTCTTTTCTCCAATTTGGGCTACATGTATTCAACCACACAGAAGCATACTTCACCTGGACCAACAAAACTATCTGGTCTAGGATTGATAGGGCATTTTACAATGATTTATGGCATGATTCTTTTCATTTTACCCATGTGCATTTTTTGGCTCAAGGTCTATCTGATCACTCTCCCATTGCCCTGAGTTTTCCTTCTTGCCCAAAGCCAAAAAGTTGCTTCCAATTCTATGATATGTGGGCTAAAGATGAAATTTTTAAGGACATAATTTTGAACAACATGGAGCACCAGCAGCCAAACACATGCTTAGGGGCCCTGAAGAAAGTGTTATGCAAGTTGAGACAACCACTGAAGCAACTGAATAGAACTAGATATGCTGATATTTATACTCAACAAGCAAAGGCAAGGGAGGAGTTAACCACCATCCAATCACAGTTGAAACAAGACCCAGTTAACATGGACCTGTTACAAAAGGAAATCACATGTAGAGAACAATATGTCAAAATCACTCACTTTGCTATTTCTCTTCTAAAACAACAAGGAAAACTGACTAGATAGCTTATGGGGATGAATGCTCAAGATTCTTCATGTCCAGAATCAAACAAAGGAAAGCAATGACATACATCTATACCTTGACAGATCATTATGACCAATGGGTGGAGGGCTTTGAAGATGTGGCTGCAATCATGACCAAATCTTACCAAGAATTGCTGGGGAAAAAAGAACAGCATAGATCAAAGGTTGACCATCAGGTTATCAATCAAGGGAAGTGCTTGAGTATTGAACAGCAAATTCAACTGCGCCATCCATTTACTGACAATGACATCAAATAAGCACTCTTTTCTATCCCAAACCACAAATCACCTAGGCCAAATGGGTTCACTAGTGGTTTCTATAAAGAAGCCTAGGATTGCATTGGTACATTGGTGTATTCAGCAGTTCAGGAGTTCTTTTCAAAAGGGAAGTTACCAAAGTTTTATGGGGAGATAAAATTAGTCCTGATACCCAAAATTATCAATCCTGAAAGAGCAAAGGACTTTAGGCCCATATCTTGTCGAAATGTGATATACAAATGCATCACAAAATTAATATGCATGAGGCTGAAAGAAGTACTCCATGAGCTGGTGAATGCATGACAGGGAGCATTTGTTCAGGGGAGGGAGCTGCTGTTTAATGTACTACTATGCCAAGACCTAGTTAGGGGCTATAATAGGAAGCATATCTCTCCTAGGTGCATTATGAAGATGGATCTCCACAAGGATTTTGACTCAGCCCACTGGGAATTTATCCATGACCTACTTACTGCACTCAAATCTCCCCCTTATTCATAAAATGGATTATGTCCTGTATCTCTTCAGTTCAATTTGCAATCAACATTAATGGTCAATAAGGTCTCATGTTTCAAGGTCAAAGAGGGCTGAAACAAGGGGGACCCCCTTTCCCCACTGCTATTTGTCCTTACTATGGAGTATTTGTCTAGGCTCTTCAAGCAAGCTAGTGCACAGAAGGGATTTGAGTTCCACCCTCACTGTAGGCAAATGGGGTTGACACACCTCATGTTTGCAGATGACTTAATCATCTTTTGTAAACCAAAGCTGACTGCAGTCTAGATTCTAATGGAGGCTTTTAAAGTGTTTACAAGTTGCACAGGTCTAAAAGCTAACCTGGACAAGTCACAAATTGTTTTTGGAGGAGAATGCACTTCCATAGAGATAGAGTGCCTGGAGGCAACAGGGTTTACAGAATGGAAACTTCCACTCAAATACTTAGGCATGCCCATCACTGCCAGTAGACTGACAAAGGTGGAATGTAGACTTTTGGTTGAGAAAATTACAGCCAGAATCCTAACTTGGACAACAAGACATATTTCATATGCAGGAAGGGTTGTTTTAGTGAACACATTCCTGTTTGGGATGTACAACTACTGGGCATAGATTTTCATTATCCCCTAGGAAGTAGTGAATCTAGTTATCAAAGTGTGCATAAATTTTTTGTTTGGGGGGGGGGATGCTTCATACAAAAAAGCCCTATACATATCATGGGACACAATCTGTTATCCCAAGAAGCAAGGAGGGTTAGGGGTGAAGAACCTCAATTTATGGAATATTGTGTGTGTTGCAAAACTGATATGAGCAGTTACTAAGAAGAAGGACATCATGTGGGTTCAATGGATACATGAGAGATATCTGAAAAGGAAGGATTGGTGGGACTACTCCCCAAAAGAAGATACAAGCTGGTACTGGAAGAAATTACAGCAAGTAAAGGCAAAATTCAAGACATACCCTAAAGAGGATTACACAGTGAAGGAAGGATACCAGTGGCTTTTACAGAACACCACTAAACCCCCATGGCCAAAAATTGTCTGAATAAGAACAAGTATACCTAGACACTCTTTTACTGCATGGATGTTTATGTATCAAAGACTACCAATGCTATCAAGAGTTGAAAGGTTCACTCAGCTCCAATCCAGGGAGTGCAAGTTCTGCCAACAAAAAGATGAGACACAAAAGCACCTGTTCTTTGAATGTCACTATGCAGCAAAGATTTGGAAGGGCTTTCAAAAGGAATGGGGTATTAAGCTGGAAATGACAGGGATGGAACTTTGCCTTAAATCCCTCATTAAGCTGAAGCTATCCAGAAATATCAGAGGGGCGATATATGCATTGATTAATGCAATTACATATTATATCTAGAAGGCCAGAAATCATTTAGTGTTCAAAGGCCATACATACACACCACAGCAGATTACCCAAAGAATTCTTCATTTACACCATTACAAAAACAATTACAATACATGTATAGATTTCATATTTAGTAGACAGGTGAGACTAGGTCATCCCAGGGCTCACTAGGGTGTACGTATCAGTTTTGGATTTATGGGTTACACATTTCTGTGCTATATATATATAT
>JACYFF010031954.1:33621471-33658970 GCA_017589665.1 Selenicereus undatus | reverse complement strand
GTGTGTGTGTGTGTGTGTGTAGATAGAAAGATAGAGAGAGAGAGCCAACTCAGTTGAATAGAATAAATAAAAATAATAAATTTAAGTAGATGAAGTGTAAATAAATTCATTAATAGCCTAAATTATTTTTTAAGAAACAATAAAGGAAGACTAGGAGACTATAAAGGTAATGCTTTAACATTTGTGCTTAGACAAATTTGAACGCGTGACCTGTCGGGTGCAAACCAAGGACCTAACCGCTGGAACACTTGGTGCTTAAGAGATTCTGCTGCACATTGTTGTATATGTAGTATGATACTCCAAAGTGAACAGCCATAGCCAGTTCTATATAATTATTTGCGTCATTTGTATAATGCAAGTGGACAACGTATGCATACCTTTATATTCCATGACTTCCCATTTTAATTTAAAGTGCTAACTTTACCCATTTATCACTTAAGTGTTCGTTTATAGTTTTGAAAAGGTTAATATGAAGCATAATGAAACTTCATCTCGAGGCTATTCTGTTGATTCAACTTGCAATTGGATAAGTGTATAAATGCTAAATTTAAAGACGGCGCAAACTTAATTAAATTTAAATTAAGATAATTCAGGGTGATTCGTATAAATCAAGTTTGAGCCACTGCATATTAACCTTTTCGATTCACTATATATTAATCAAGTTCGAGCCACTACATATGTCGACCCTCATTAGGTTCGGGTAGGACTATGGTTGAGAAAACTCAAATCAGCTAACCATACTAATCCTGCCCTAATATGCCCCTTACTATATTTCGAGAAGGTCTGTTTCTAAGTTACTTCTAGTACATGATAAAAGTTTAAACTGCAAACAAACCTAATAAATAATTCGTCCAGTTCAGATTTAGGGTTGGTTTTGTTGGATAGGTGTATATGTTGAATGAGAGACATAAAGGGGTAAAAGTCTAATTAATTGGGATGACAAAGATAATGAATTGCATTGTATGCCCGTGTGAAAATGCAAGACTAACACTGCTAGGCCACTGAACAAACACCTGGCACATGTGCTCTTTAGTTAGCATTGTGTTGTGCCTACTTGCAACTTTTCTGGATAGGGGGGACCATGATTGGGCCATGGTCAACACCACAGTCCGTGGTGCCCAGCAGTTTGTGCAATCCAATGCGGGCATTGTCTTGCAAAGCCAATTGCTCTTATCCAATGTCATAATAGTTACTTGGATAAAACGGATTGGTTGCCAGGATTATTAATTAAATTTGTTTAATTAACAATTTTTATATAAATTTATATACATAAATACTCCCTGTAAGTCATTGGTTTTTCTAAGAAAAATTAGGAGAATTCTGTGAATTTGCTCTTTTGAGAATTCACAATGGTTATTGATCTTATGGGTGTATTTGTCATAAACAAGAGCAATCTTTGTGAGATAAGAAAAATAACACCTTAAAGATAGTGTTATTCATGCCTTAAGCCTTCCACATTCCCCACAAATTGTCAATATGATCCCAACTTATTTCAAATAGATTTAATCAGGTTAATTTTACCAATTCAATTTATACAGTCCGTATTATCCAATTTATTACAAATCCTAGGCTTATAATGTGACCCTATTCAATAGATTAATTGGTCTACTTTTATGAGTTTTATCTCTAACATTCAGTTACAAGTATCTAAAGTGACTTCCTAATGACACCTTTATAAGAATCTACTTAAATAGTGTTCTAGATTTTCTCTTGGATCCAACTTAAAGGATTTTTGTCCTCAGAGACATGGGAGAATTTAATATTTACATTTCAGATTATATTTTTCAAATATGGCATGATAATGTATAGAGAATATAAAATTTTTGACTTTTGGTCTCAAATGGATATGTTTTGAGGAAAAAATGTAAAGATTTAAACAATGTATGCATTTGCATTTTGGTATTAAATTTTTTTGGTAAAACTACGATAAGATACCTTTTTTTTCAAAGATGTATGTACTTTAGGTAATTAAATCATATGCAATTATACACAATAATGAAATTGTTGTATCGCAACTATTTCAAAATATACACACTCACAACATCACTATATATTTACATACCCTTTTAAAAAAGATACCCTTTTAAAAGGTTTAAAAAATATGCTGTTAAAACACGACATCATCATTTATCGGATAAATTCACTTTACGTTTTGAACTTAAATTCCCTTAGTGACTACCCACATGGCTCAAGTAATTTGATAAAAGGGAATCTCATGGTAATATTTCCTCTTTCTGTTTTTTTTTTTTTTTTTTGGGAGGTATGCGTTATGAAATGTAAATATATTTTTTGGGGGGAGGGGGGATTCTTATAGTGGCTTTCCTGCCTATTTAACAGGTAACACATAGAGATAGAGAGATTCGTATAGATAGATACATACATGGAGAGAGAGAGAGAGAGAGAGAGAGAGCAAATAATAAAAAGCTAAACTCTGCTGACTGCTGGGTTACATGAGGAGACCCAACTCTTGCCTATATATACATTCAAACCCTCTCCTAAATATTGCTTTCAATGCCTGATGAAATTAACTTAGCAAATACGCGACTCCTTTATTCCTTAGTAGGGTAAAACAACTCTTCTTCATAATTCAGATCAGTCCACATACTTAACACTTCTCCTGCATCTCTACGCACAACAGAATATTCAGAAAAATGTCTCTCAACTGGTTATTGGGTTATCTCTGCATTGTTCAGATTATCTCACTCTTGTATTTTGCTACAGCAGATAGCCCTTACAGGTACTTCACTTGGGAGGTCACCTACGGCCACATCTACCCCTTGGGAGTCCCTCAAAGGGTTCGTTTTCCTCCTCATTTCTTTAACGCTCTCTCTTTTATTCTTTCACATGTTGTAATTAGTATATATATATGACTAGAATTATCAAAGTATACATGTACATACATACATCAAATTCTATGTCATTTTAAATTTTCGATTTTTGTCTGGGAAAAACTTCCGCATTGTGCATGCGGTTTGGATAATGCATAATTTGTTTTTTCCTTTCTTTAAGCAAATAAGGAAGAATTTAAATCAATGTCTTTTCATATCAATATCTAGAGTCTTCGTCACTTGAGTTATTACTTTGACACCCATAGACCATAAGCTAGATAGTTACAGACCCAAATCAAGTGAGATCTAAATTAAGCTAAAAATATTAATTAATTTGATTGTTACTGATTTCTATCTTTTCAATCAAAAAAAAAAATAAAATTGCGATTTGTAGCTTGAAGAATCAATATTGGAGACCTGATGGAAATAGACTTAATGCTTTTTTGACATTATTAGTCTTAAGAACCCCTTTCACCTAAAACACAAAAGGAGAATGTTGCTAAACCAAAATACAAAATTTCCCGAGATATAGTACTCTGTTCCTCTGTTCAACCTTACACTTGAATTTGGCATGTGTAAGTGATTAATTAGTATTAGTATGATATATAAAATGATATTAAAGGTGCAAAATATGTAGGGGATATTAATAAACGGTCAATTTCCGGGGCCAGACATATACGCACAAACGAATGACAACCTGATTATCAACGTTATTAATCACTTGGATGAGCCCTTCCTCATTACCTGGTAATTTCCTCTAATCCTCTTCAATTTCTTCTTCAACCCCCCCCCCCCAAATGCCACTGTTGGAACTTCTTTAACTAGACCATAACTTTTCATTAATTTGATCTATTATATAAATTTAAATTAGATAACCTTTAATTTTCTTAAAACTATACATCATTCAATAATCATATAGTATACATTTGTAGGGATTTGACATTTCTTGTCTGTAATCAAAATTTCGTGTTTAAGTTTTATATAGAGGGGGGGGGGGGGCGGGAGATTTGTGCTCGGAGAGTCTGTCTAATTAAGAGAGGATTAATTGAAAGATTTAGAAGAAAAATAGTATTAGATAGCCCTTTTTTTTGTATATCACAGCATAAGGTAGCTTTTAGGTCAAGAGAATATGAGTGGCACTGATAATCATTGCTCTAAACAACTTTATGTGGGGTTTTTTGGGTTCCAGCTGTTCCTTTAATTTGCTCCGTAATTGTAGCCATGAAAAGATTGAAAGAGAGAAAAAAGAAAACAAAATACAGTTGCAAAAGTAGATAATTAAACAAACAGCTATTTTTGAACGAGTGTTTTTTAGTGGTACCAAAGTCCAAAGGTTAATAGTTGCAAATTCCAACTTCATTTTTTTTTTTTTTGGGACCAGCTTTTTTTTTTCCCTTTTTTTGCCTTGACAATTGATTAAAAAGGCCCACTTAATTGCAGGCTTGTGGAAATTCATATTTTGTTCATGGCGCCATACATGTTCATATTTCTGAAAAGCTAATTAATAAGCTATTGGTCTTGTCTCTTAAATATGTATTAAGATTTTATTTTAAAATAAAAATAAAAATAATATACAATTTAAATTCATCATAATGAAGAATGTATTTTTAGCTACTTTTATGAAGAGAAAAAGAAAATAAATTATTGAAATGTTAATAGCATTATTTCTAAAAATTTAAATTATAGGACTACTTATAATATCCCTAAAAATATGTTAATTAAAATTTTAAAACAATTTGTGCATAGCACAGACTCATATGCTTGTACTCTTTAAAATTGGAGTTCAAAATCCACATTACCTATGTCTTTTAATTTGATTCCCTCTCAGTCGAAATATGAATTTTCCAAAAACGATTAATTTTCCTCAAAAGTTATCATTACATTAAAGAAACAATGCTTTTCTCCGATTATTGTAAAGCCTTTAGACTATATGTAGATTACACTAGACTATATGTAGAGTACAAGAAACTACGCTTTTTAGAATACAAATCTTTAATCCATATATTAAGAAAGAAAACAAAACAGAGGGAGTGGTAAAGTGATCAATAAAGTTTTAGGAATAACAAACAAACAAACTGACCCATAAAATGAGGAATAAGGAAATACCAAGTTTGCAAGGATGGAAAACTACACCGAGAAATGCATGTTTTAGTGTACGCGCATCCATGAATGTCTCCTATCTCTCGCTATTAACGCAAAACATATTCCTTTACATACATTGTGTGCACGTAACTTGTCAGTTATTGATGTGGTTGTCAATTTGTAAATTTGGTTAAATTTTTAGAAGTTGTTATTATATATTTATGTCAAAATTATACTTTTGTTGATGTTTATAGGTCGCTATATATAAAGAAAATAACTTAATAGTCAACGGGTCTATATTAATAATTTATATGGAGTAAAGATTTTCTAGTTGCTTAAGCCTTCATTTATTTATTCACACGAATTCTTAACATTTATTTATCACAAAACTTTCATAACTTGCTAGTTGCTTAAGCTTTTTCTCATTAGAGGCACATCTATATTGGTGCAGAAAGAAGAAAATCACTAAACATTTATTTATTTATTTATTTATTTTGGATTTAGATTAACCATAAAGATCAGCACAATATAATTACTTGGAGTTATTAGATTGATAAATATAATGTGTGACCAATGTATTGTACAAATGTTGCCTTTTAAACAAGAGATTATGTAGGAGTTCATATCTTTTAGTCAATCAACACACTCTCCCAACTAAAAGGAAAAAAAAAGTTTTGCCATTGCTTCTTGTCACTAAGTAGTGGTACGAACTTGAATTCAAATTGGTGTGATTTAACTTAGTTGGTACTTGGATTCAAGCAAGTTTCAGATACAAGACTCTTGTGCCGGCCACCACTCTAAAGCAAGGGAAAATGATGCAATTCAAATGAATGAATTAACAATTTCAGTATCTAGATTGCAAAATCAAATTGCTTTTTAGTGAATCTTGTGCATGATAAAATACAAATAACTTTCCTTATATCAATGGCAAGATGGAATAGAATTTTATACCAGTGTTCAACTCATGAGATAAATTTATTAATTAATCCGATTCGATATTAAGGATTGAATTGCATCTATAAAGTACTCAAATAACAAGATTTGATGTTTAATAAAATTTGAAGTTCATCTTATATTTTTTTTTTCCTTGACAAAATATAAAAAAGTTGTGACTTGTGTTATTTTAAAGGGATGGGGTTCAGCAGAGGAAGAACTCATATGAGGATGGAGTATATGGGACAACATGCCCCATTCCAGTGGGCATGAATTTTACGTACAAAATGCAAGTGAAGGATCAAATTGGAAGCTTCTTCTACTTCCCCTCCACTGCTTTCCACAAGGCAGCCGGTGGGTTTGGAGGGATTCGTGTTCTTAGTAGGCCGCTCATCCCGGTTCCCTTTCCCCAACCCGCCGATGACTTTACTCTTCTCATTGGCGATTGGTACAACAATGATCACACGGTATGTATACATACATACATACATACATACATACATACATACATACATATATATATATATATATATATATATATATATATATATATATATATATGTGTGTGTGTGTGTGTGTGTGTGTGTGTGTGCAAGCGTGCGCGCCTACGTGTGCATTTTTCAATACTCTTATAATTATTAACAACTCTTAGTGTGAGTCTTACTTCAATAAAATTTGGAAATATTCAAATATAGATACCCTTACATATACAAACACTCAAATGCTCATGTAAATAGAGAGACCAATTCCAAAGCTCACAAAATTTCTTCAAAGAACATTTTATTGGGTGGATAATGATTTACATAATTAGAGTAGCCTATAGTTTGGGGGGTATCACTCATGAGATTTCAGTATCTATGCTGAAGTTACTGGGGCCCTGTCTGGCATAACAGCTGTCTGTTATTAGTTGTTTGTATTAAGTGTTAACTGTTAGCTATTTGAGGTAGCTATTTATATTAGTTGTTTGAATTAGCTGTTTTCGAAAAAAGTGTTTGGTAAAATTAACTGTTTCTAAAAAAATACAACGGTAAAGTTTTATTTATGCCCTTGTGTATAAATTACTTTTTAATAATATGTGGTGTAATTTTTTCAAACTTGCGGACAATTATGTCATTTCAACAAAAAGCTATTATCAAAATGCTAATGAGAATAGGTTTTTCAAAAAAGGGCTTTTTGAAGTCAAATAACTATTTACCAAACACCTTTTGGCAGTTTGAATTGGTCAAAACAGCTAAAATTTTTTCAAATAGCTGTTGTTAGCAAACACCACCTAGACGTTTTGGATCCCTTAAATTAGAGGATTAAATTTTTGTACCCATATTTAATTAAGGAAAAAAGGTTCATAGGAATTGTAATTCTATTGACTTAATCTTTTAAAACCAATTGAAAGAATTATTATGCAATTTACTGCCGAGTGCAACTAGCACTTGAAAGGAAAATGAATCCAAAATATTTTCATTCAACTTACTAACTCTATCACGGACGGTTAGTAATTTTAGTATTATATAGGTTATTTTTCAATTGAATAAGAAGGATAGGGTTTTTTTTTTCTGAAATTCAAACTCACTTAACATTAAATCATCCAAGAATTTGTTTAATAAGGGTGTTTTTTAGTCAATTCACGTCAATCTTGTTGATTTTTTTTTTCTCCAAGGATCCGTTTGGGCCTTGGAAAATTTGATGGAAAGAAAAAAATTTGGGAAGTAACTTTTTTTCTTGTATTTGGTTTAGAGAAAATCACAAAGAAAAAAAAATGTTGAGGAAAATAAGGTAGAAAAATTGTTAGAAATAAGTGATAAAATTTTTCTCATAAAATTGTGAGGAAATTGTATTTTTTCCTCAATCTAAATAAGAGAAAAAAAAGCCCACTATCTCCCTAATTTTTTTCCCTTCGCATTTTCTTTTCCTTCAACTTTTCTTTCCACCAAATTTTCTAAATGTCAAACAGAGCCTAAGTAAAATTATAATCTCTAAATCTCAAGGTTGAATTCAAAACTAAAAATAAAAGTCGTATAAATTATTACATAACACAAGGACTCATGTATTATTTCAACTTTTTAAAATTTTTTCTTTGGTCATGCTTTTTTTTATTGTACCGTTTAGAATTTGAGGGCTATTTTAGACGGTGGAAAGAAGCTTCCATTTCCTGATGCGGTTCATATCAACGGGCGACGAGCCAACGATGGTATCTTTACTGTTGAACAGGGTGCGTACTTCGTACTTCGTGTTTGCAATTTGTTTATAGTCATTGTGATATTTTGTTAACATGGAAAACCTGAGGTTTTTAATGGAGACTTTTTGGTTTTTTGGTTTTCAATCAAAAATAGATTAGTTGGTCATAATCCAGTGGTTCATGTGGTTTTTCTTTTTCTTTTTTTTTAATGGCATATATGCAATTTTCATATATTAATGGACTATATGTTAGAGGAAGAGAAATGGTGCGGTGAGAGAGGGTAAAGTACAAATATTGGCAAATTATGTCCAAAATTACCGTATCAAATGTGGAATTGCCCTCAATAAGAATATGTTGTGTGCATATAATTATTCTTTAGTGAACAATTTAATGGTTAAAATGTCTTTTCCATTAGTCTATTTAACTAACAAAATCTCCACATGCATAGTTGATTTTAACCATGTTAGATGATTTTAAACTATCTAATATGTTAATGTGACCAGACGTTTTACTCATTAAAGGATTTCCCCCATTTGAGACCCCATGTTAAGTTTTACCTCCCTTGCCATTAGCTGTTTGCCCTACTAGGCAGGCTTATAGAAATCAAGTGGAATGGGATACTTATCCACCAAAAAAAAAAAAACAATAATATGCTAAACTAGGTGGAGTGAACAAAAATATTGCTAAATCTTCATTTGATACTTTTAAACTTGCTCTAGAATAAAAGAAAATAGCTTAAATAATACGAAATTGTTTGTTTTTAGGCCGAAACTTTTTCTCATGGTCTAATCAACTTCATCTGTAAATTTAACAGGAAAGATATATAGGTTCAGAATATCAAATGTGGGGCTACAGAATTCCCTCAACATTCGATTTCAGGACCACAAGATGAAGCTAGTTGAAGTTGAGGGCACGCACACCATGCAAGAATCCTACTCATCATTGGATATTCACCTTGGTCAATCACTCTCTGTTCTAGTCACAACAGATCAGGACATCCAAAACTATTACATTGTGATTTCAACTAGGTTCACCAGACAAATCCTGATGACCACTGCCATCCTTCGTTATCAAGGCTCGAACCGACCTGTCTTTGGCCCTCCCCCTGGTGGGCCCACCATTGAAATTGGTTGGTCTCTCGAACAAGCACGTACCATAAGGTAGTTTGAACTTCGCAACACCCTTTTTTATAGATCTAGTAAAGCTGACCTGTATCTAATTACTTAACTTAGTGATTCTTACTATATATATTAGATCAAACATTTTATGAGGAAAACATGATGTTTAACACAATTTGAGTCAACTTAATTCAGACCAATCTAACATGAAAGTTTTTGTCCGATACTGTTTGTATTTAAAATGAATCTCTTAGACTAACTAGTGTACGTATATACTAAAAACACTAAATATTTTTCTAATTATTCACCTTCACACTAAACTCTTATTTCCTTTCAAAAAAACTATATATTAGGCACAAGTCAATTATCAAGAAATTCATTTCTCATAGTTTGACACCTTCGGGTGCGAAGGTTTAAGAACAATTATACTGTTATTTCTTCAGCTTCAAACATGACCTTGTGTGTGACTAATGGTATGAAACAAACAATTACTCAGGCAATTGAATGAATATTTGTCGTGAATATTTGACCGCCACACTCGTTATATCTCATTTATTTTCTAAAAAAAATTACATGTCCATATTTTGTCATGTTTAATACTTGCTCCCCCAACTTACCATTTTTGTAATAGGACCAACTTAACAGCAAGCGGGCCAAGGCCAAACCCTCAAGGGTCATACCACTATGGCCAAATCCCAGTGGAGAGAACAATAAGGCTAAAGAGCAGTTCAGGTCAGCTTAATGGCAAGCAAAGATATGCAGTCAACAGTGTTTCCTTCATTCCTTCCGACACTCCCCTTAAGCTAGCAGACTACTTCAACATCCCTGGAGTTTTTCGCCCTGGAAGCATGCCTGATCATCCAACCGGAAAGCGAATGTACCTTGAGATCGGGGTCTTGGAGGCAGATTATCGAACATTTGTGGAGATCATCTTTGAGAACAAGGAAAATATTGTCCAAAGTTGGCACCTTGATGGCTACAACTTCTTTGTTGTAGGGTAAGTGAAGACTTCACTCACATTTGTGCCTAAGATTGTGCCCAAGGAATTAAGAAATTCAAGTGTTTTTTTCGGTTGGGAATTGAATTGATGGCAGAATGGATGGAGGGAAATGGAGGCCAGAATGCCGGGAGCAGTATAATCTTAATGATGCCATTTCTCGTTCCACCGTGCAGGTAACTTAATTAATCCTACTCTGTAGCAATCTAATCATTGAACTGTACAAAAGTTGTCTCCTTTTGACGTTAGATTAATTAAAAGTCATTATTATTTGACTTCCTTTACTCTGTTAGTAAGTCTTGGATTGAGCCATCTTACTTCAAAGATATTGTGAGACGCATGCTTTTCATATATATGATTTTTAACATTTATATGGTTGACTAGGAATTTGTAGGCCCTTCGCTGATGCTTGTTTGGTGTTGATTTTGTTTAGGTGTATCCAAGATCATGGACTGCTGTGTATGTATCACTAGACAACGTCGGCATGTGGAACATGAGGACTGAGTTTTGGGCACGGCAATACCTTGGCGAACAACTTTACATGAGAGTCTATACCCCATCACACTCTGTTCGAGATGAATACCCATTACCTGATAATGCCCTTCTGTGTGGCAGGGCTGCCATTTGAACTTCTTACATGTACTGACCAGAAAGGAGATAAGGTGTAAACTAGAAAACGTTTACTCGATCCTTTCTTGAGCCCCAATCTTTTGACTTGGGGAGTTGGATTTGCTTCCTGTGTTCTAGGACACAACATGACAAATATCGGCATACAGGCAGGACCTCACATGAGATTGAAAGGGGGTTGCAGAACATCTATACTAAGGTTAATATGGATTTGACATTACAAATACTAGTTATGCTTACCATAAATTCTTTTAAAGTCGAGTTTTTAAAGATGTAGATGTATGTTGGTTCAGTCTTAGTAAGTAGAGAGGTTGTTCTTAGAAGGACAGAAGGTGATGTATCCGCCAAAGGTTCAAGCTAAAACTCAATTTAAGAGTGAAAGCTTAAAACCAAGAGAGAACACATTCAAGGAAAAACAAAGGAAAGTGACATGTAATATGCTGGTTGTGAGGAAACAAACACATGAGGTAGGAATGGAATTTAGAATCAAGGGATTCTAAATGAGAAACAAAAAGGAACTTGTTGTATCTTCAAAGGATTAAACGAAAACTTAAGCTAGAAATCAATAATACATGGCTTGCAAACTGAAAACTAGCAAAGTTCACTTGAAACCCATGAGGATTATCAAGTTAGATGGATAGTTCTAAACCCTCACCTAGATGCAGAAACACCACCAAGTTTGAGTTTAGGGCCCTTAACCTCAATTAGGATACAAAAACACCACCTAATTAAGAGTTAAACTTACTTGAACACCACTTTAATTGACCTAATTAAGGATAAGCAAGTGAAGTGTTTAAGGGGAAACAAGAGCAATGCTCTCAATTTTGATTTTTGATTCAGAGTTGGATATCTTACAAAGGGGGGCGTGTGCTTCCTTTTATACAAGCCCAGCAAGCTAGCAAGCACACTCCTAAAGGTTTCCTTCCTAGGAAGGAATGGTCTTAGATTAGACTAATTACACGGTGTAGGCTAATCCGGAGACAAGCTCACTTAACCTAATCTAATTACATTCAAAATGCAAAGAAAAACAAAGCAAATGAAGTTACAACCTTAAGTACACACGTTTAAGCCTTAATACATTCAGCTTAGCTTAGCAAAAAAGGAGCAGCAACTTGTTGTGAGCACTTTACGGCTAGCCAATCAGACTCAAGAACACAATTTGCTGCCTTTGCATCCCATTGGTTGCTTTTCTCTAGACAAGTCCCTTTTGTAGCTTGATGATTGAATTTCTAGAGGCCTTGGGACGTGTTCCAAGCTAAATTGAAGCTAGAAACCAAGCAAACTTCACGGATGAAAGAGAAATCAACCTGCTGCTGCAAACCGGGTTCAAGGGGCAGTTTTATCCCATTTTTGTAACCAAGTTTTACCTTAGCAAAAGTATGCATGATTTTTTTTCATCCCAGGGGGGAACCTTAGGATGTCAACAAACGCCTCCAACAAAGAAATCAAGGTTAAACCATGTTTAAGTAAGTTAACCCTACTAAAACATTTAACCGTACAATTTTGGACCAAAACTGGCAGGTTTGACAAAATGACTTGATCTCTTTGGTTCATTTAGGCATGATTGAAATTCAATGCTTGAACCTGAAAGTAGACATATTGGGGATTCCAAAAAGGTAAAAATCTAAGACTTAAACCACCATTAAGTTTATTAAATCACTTAACCAAAACCGGGTATATTCTGGTTGAACTGGCAGTTTGTATATCTTGGTTTTATTGGCTAATTTGAATGGGTAAATGAAGTCCAAATGGGATGAAACTTGTTTTGGTGCAAATCTGACTTCCTGAACTTAAATTCCAATGAAAAATATTAGACTTAAACCTCAAGAAGGCCTAAGTAATTAAGCACACAAAAACGGGTTAGCTGCTGGAATTAAACCCGTGACCTGCAACTTCAATACTTCAACAAAATTTGGATGATTTATTCATCCTTTAAACAGCAAATTGAGATTACCTAATTGATTTGCTTCTTTTAAATCAAGGACATGGAGGGATCTCCATCATCCTCTCCTTGTTAAAAAAGATTTGTCCACAAATTAGTTTAGGTAATAACCTCCTCTTCTTGCTTCAATTCTGGCTGAAATAAAATTAGCCATGCAAACAAGTCTCTTTTGATCTTAAAGACTCTTTTCTTTTCTTTGCCCTTACTAGTTTGAATGGTGCACGAAGGGGATTTTTCAAACGTGCTTTGAACCACTTCCTCAAAGGCTCTTAAATCATAATTAGGAGCTTCTAGTAATGGCTCTCCACATTCAATAGGTATCTCTTTAGGAATCAAATGATAGAAGTTTTGTGTGAGTGTTTGGGCTAGGGGGTGAATGAGTAAAGGACTTGGTTCATCTTCCACTCCCTTTGGTTGGTTTGGAACTCTTCTCAAAACCAAGAGTTCTTCTTCTCTAGCCTCTTCCACGACCTCCTCTTGAGTTTCCTCAAGTTCATGATCACGCTCATTTTCATTTTTCTCCTCATTCTCTTCCTCCATGACTGCTTCCCATTCAGCCAATGTAACGGGCTGACCCTAATATTCATATTAATTACATTGAATCATCTTAATTATGAATTAATTACGTTGGGCCCCGCATTT
Source organism: Selenicereus undatus (assembly GCA_017589665.1). Taxonomy (NCBI): domain Eukaryota; kingdom Viridiplantae; phylum Streptophyta; class Magnoliopsida; order Caryophyllales; family Cactaceae; genus Selenicereus; species Selenicereus undatus. The sequence continues at coordinate 33,645,628 of JACYFF010031954.1, read as the reverse complement.
CAATCCAGCATTTTCTCATTTCAATTCAATAATTTCTTTATGCGCATGTATACTTGTACGATTGCAGGTTGAATCGACAGAATGGCCTCGAAATGAAATTTTGATTACTCCTCAAATAATTCATTAAAATGCTAATGAATAATTGAACATCCGTTAACATGAAAGTGTCTCTCAAAATTTTACATCAAAAGTTTTAAAAACCTTTTCTAGTAACTTTATCCGGAAATATTAATTCAATAGTGTATAAAAACAAATCAATATTCATATAACCAACAAAAAAAAAAGTCAATGGTCAAAGTCGGTTTGACCGACCCACAAAAAAAAATCTTAGATTTTTTCCCCTTTTGCCCCCTATATATATGGAAGGGGGGAATTTCACACACAACACACACGCACGTAGGAGGGAGAGGGAGGAGAGATAAAGGGGAGAGAGAGAGAGAGAAAGGGGGGAGAAGAAGAAGGGAAAGGAAGAGGAGGAAAAAGAGATCATGGTTTCGGGTTTTGAAACAAATTCAAGGTGAGTAATTCTTGACTCCTTGACTTAAAGCTTAGAATTTGATGTTTTAGAATTTAGTAGTTTGGAACACTAATGTCAATTGGTAGAAACCAACCGTATAGTTTCATGTTTAGTTGTGATGTTTTGATTGATTGGGTATCGTGACTTGATGATTATGTTATGAATTCATCCAATATGGGTTTGAAGTTATAAATTTTAGACTGAATCTGTCCAGTGAATTTATGCTGAAATGTAATTAACGTTTTAAGTATTGGGAGCTATTGGGTTGGACAACATTGGGACAATTTTACGATCGAATATACATATTATTTTTAGATTTGTGATAAAGTTCATGAATATTAGAAGTACACTTTGTGAATCAGAAATCCTAAATATGTATTTTATGGGTTATGGATTTTAATTGGAATGTTATGTTTGACGAAATACGATTATATGAGTTCATCATGTTACGTTTTTAGGAAAAGAACTCATGTCTTGGCTGAGGCTACTACATAACATTCTAGAGCTATGACCATAGTAGTGGCTGTCGTTATATGACTTATTACCAAGACGTGGTAAGGCAAAGAATCAGTAATAATACTAAAAACGTTAATAACAGATCCAATAAAAGTAGCCATAATTTAAATTATGCAATCGCAAACATAGTATTATAGGCAATGGCCCACAATGATACCAATACTAATAATTTAACAAGATAACGATAAGTAACGAGCTTAAATCAATTATCAGAATAATATGAAGATAATGTCATTACCCTATTTCATGTTTATGACTGACATTCATTAAGCGCATGATTAGCTGTATAAAGGAAAGGAATGTAAGTAAAAACACAATCAAGCCAAGTCAATAACTTTTTACATGCTAATAATTAGCACGGAGCTCAAGAGATTCAAATTATTTATTAAACCAAGAAGTCCAATCAAATTTTGTAATCTCGCACTAATCAAAAAGGAATTACATATGTGAAGCAGGAATGAGGCTACATCTGTCGTTTCAAGCTGCCAATGCATATTCTTCATTACAAAGGAGAGAGAGTCCCAAAGACTAGGTACGTACATTGCCTATGTTCTTCAAAAACTCACAGTGTTCTCAGCAATGAAAAATTAATACAAGATTCATTTAATGAACCAAGTTCTCAATGTTTTGTCACATAAACAAGTGGCCCCGTCAATTATCATCAGGGCTTATGCCCATCAATTATCAAGGCTTATGCCGACCAATATACCCGCGCACGGCGTCAACTCAGGCTTTTCAATCGGCCTGGGGAGTGAGCACCTAAAGTACGATCGTTTCAAGATGTACATCGACCAAGGGGTCCACTTTCAGATAAGAATCAGCAAATCAATTTTACTTATACATTCTCTATCTCCTGTTTGCAAAACAAAATATTTTGAAATGCGGTCGGCCCAACTAATTTCACATAAAATTTACCTTACTGCATGGGGATGTACGTATTGAGCTTCGGCTCACCATTCGATTATTCTTATGTTTTCTGTTTTAGGTATGTGAAGGAATGAATAGTTAACCTCCTCAGAAACCAGAAAGTAGCAAAACAATGGACATCTACCGATCGCTAGCTAGTCCGTGCTCACAGTGATGATAGGTTAGTAACTTGAAGATTGTGTGTGGCTATTCTGTTGAAATCTGAAGATAATAATGCTTAGAATTGGTACATCAAGTTATCACATGGGGGACAAACAGTATGAAGAGGCATATATGTATTTTAGGTGGTTCTAAAGGTTTAGTAAATTAGATAGCCTTGTTCCATTCTGGAACGACAGTAATGCCTCCAATCAGATTAAAAGTCTTCCGCTGCAAATTAACAATAAATGAGTAGTCAAGCTTGAGTAATCAGACATTAGCAATTGGGGGCGTTACAATTGTGGTATCACAGCCAGGTTTAGCATCACTGTGAGCTATAGGGATGCCTATGAGGTAGGCTAGATCAGTAAGATGAATAGGTGACCAGGAGTTCATATGTATAAGCGCATTATGGGGATATTTTAGAAAACATTTACCTAGCCTGAATCTTTTGATAATAAGATCAACGGTATAGTTAAATAATTCTTTGGGGGTTCCATCGCTATTAAACTAGAGCGAGGATGTATTCAACCAACTTCTTGGTGACGTATGTATACTAAGCTCATAGCAAATTTTGTGAAATTTTGGGTGCCTTGTTTGAGTCATCTGGAGACTTTCAACCTAGAGACTTGGTGTTATTATGATGTGTTGAATACCTAATGTTTGGGTATCGTGAGGTTTCAACTATTACCTTCTTGTAAACGCTTATATGGTTTAATGCGGTACTGCATTATATTAGCTGACACGGGAGGAACGTACTTTGTAGCGATATTCATAAGTTGGACTATTATGAAGTATTCATCTCAAAGTTGCAGAAGTGGGAATGCTAAGGGCCTATCACAGTGTCATGGATGCTCTACAATAATCACTTAGTATAATGAGTCTTGTTGGGCCATTCCATAGCCTAGGTGTTGCAAATTGATCTCATATAGATTGTATGGGTCAAGATAAGATGTCACACAAGGAAGGTGCTGTTGTTAGGGTGCCAGCGGAGTATGTGAACTTACATGGGCTACCGATTGCTAGGTGCAGACAAGTCATTATACCTTAGAAGCATGTTTGGCGGTGACAAAGGTAGTAAGTAATAACAATATGGAGGATGTTTATACTTGGAATATCAAGAGACGTTTTGAAATCTGGATCGTTGACTCAGATCATATAAACAAGTATGCCTCAATTTAGGCGATATAGACACGAGAAACATTGGGAATGTGTGAAGGAGAACTCTCACAAAGATTCCCAATTCTATAATGTGGTTGGGACGATAATGACTACACTTATTATGAGGTAAATCAAAATCTACAGGGACCTGGAGATTACCATGGATGGATTTTAGGTGGCATATCTCATAAGACTCTTGAAAACAAGTCATGTTTGAAGTTGTTCATGATCATGCAAGTTTAGGGTGTAATGATGAATTTTGATTGTTTAAAATGAGATTTTGTGATAATTGGCATTGGAAATGAATACCAAGATGTTCATGCAGATTTATATGAGTTAAAGAGTGACTTTAGTGGGTGGTTATGTGGGAAAAAAAAAATCGAGTTGTCAACATACCTAAAATAGGGGTCACTTTGGGAGAAAATTGGTATCAATTGGCGCATAAACAAATTCATGATTAGCGATAGCTTGAGGAGTTAGCCTTCAATAAGCTCTAGAATTACTCAATTTTGAGTTGTGTACACAAAGTTATGGCCATTGTACTGAAGACTGCGCAGATCGATCTGGGATTGTGTACGTCTGTGTTCTACCCTAAGTTTAGGAACTTTACTATGTAAATCATGTTTCGTGTCCTCAATAAAAATTTTAGTGGACATTATGATCTTTTCATATTGGGGTTTTACATCTTCTTTGAAGATTGGGGGTAAAAGATATGGATTTTCCAATGCAGATCATCAAGCAGTAACATTTGAAAATATTTTTCAGAAGTCTCTATATAATTATGTGTATTGCAAGGAAATTATAAAGTGTAGCAAGGTCAACAAGTTTGATTATGTACAGAAGCTTATTTGGGTTGAAAACCGAGTTTAATAAGTATTAAGGGGTTCTAAGGAGACGGTATCAATAATTTCTCCTATTTATGTTGGATTAAGTCACGGGTGTTGAGGGACTCAGCAATACTCATGAGGTTAAGAAAAATCATTTAAGTAGGGACGATTATGCCTTGTGGAGCATCAGGTAATTTGATAAGCAAGTCCCTTGGGACTAACAAGGATTAGGAAAAAGACGATAACCTATAAAAGTGACACTGTAGGGGGAAATGCTTGGGGATATACCAAATACATCGATGGGTTGTTGTTTTTGATTGTGGAAGACTCTAGGAGTCATAAGTTATATTATTGCCGGAAGACAATAAGATTTTGGGAAACAAATAATCATTGGAGAAGCATAATAAGCACAATGACTATTGAAATTGAATTGGGGCACTTATTGACGCTTCACAGAGCATGCTAGTAAGAAATTGTAGAGGCGAGTTAAGCATACATATATCTGTCTGTTATATGGACTTCATAAAAGTATTACAGGTGCTTCTATGAGGGTGAGATGTCAAATTTCAAACGAGCATTATTATAACACAACTTCAGGTACAACAACAAAGGATTGTGAGGTATTAAGATCCAGGAGATATCTATATATCGAGTGAAATCTAGGCCACTTACCTGTAAGCTTTTCAAATCTTCAAAACTTTATCGGCATGAATCCCCATTATTGATCCAAATGGGAGTCCACTGACCTTTGCACAATTGATAATAGGCCCCCCTTGTCAGATATTACTGCCTAAGTTTACATCCTTCTTAACATCCTTCTTGACCTCGATGGCTACCACCTAAAACTAGCCACTCTAATTTGTAATTCCTTTTCATTCACATTAAGCTTTGCAAACTAATTAAGTGTTGCGGCAATACTTCATTACCAATCCTTTTCTTCATTGAATTTTCGCATGACCTTAATGTCTATAAGGAATCCCTACCATTATGATGGGTTACGCCTCTCTCATGCTTTCGCTAGTTACCTCTGCTCAGCTTATTCTCTGCAATCATTATTTCAACAGTAACGTGATTTTCCCCTTAACATCTGTCACGCCCCAAAATTTTTTTGTTAGTTCTTTTTTTTTTAATTATGTGCAATATGTAAATTATGTGTATGTTGTGCACATTTTATTTTAGGCACATTTGTGTTTTATGTTATTGTGATTATTATGTTTTGTGGAGTAGTTTCTAATTATGTATTACTTAGTAGGGTTCGGAAAAAAAAAAAGCAAAAAGAAAGAAGAAAAGAAAATGGGAAGACAAGTCAAAGAAGGGGGGCTTGAAAAAAAAAGGGAAAAGAAAATGAAAAGGGGGTGGGGATTTTCTTTATTACGTGAAGGCGGGGGGGGGGGTTTCACTGCTCTGCCATTCCTCTTCTTTCCCTAACCTACACAAACACAAACACATACACACACCACGCATAGAGGAGGCAAAGAAGAAGAATAAGAAGAAGAGAAGAAGAAAAAGGAGAAGAAGTTTGGGGTTTTGATTTTGATTGCAAATTTAAGGTAAATAATTCTTGTGTTTCCTCAACTAAAATTGATTAGGGTAAGATTAATTTGTTGATTTGTGTTCGAATTTGATATATCAATTTAGAATTGAAGCTTTGAATTTGATGTTTTTAGGGTATGATAGATTACAACCCTAAATTCAATTGTTATAAACCTACTCTCAAAAGTTGTATGTTTATTTGTGATTTTTGGATTAATTGGGTGTTGTCAATTGATGATGATGCTATGAATTCGTCCAAATACATGCTAAACTATGGATTTTGAATTGGTTACTTGTATTTGGTTGAACAAGATGGTAGAAAAATAGGATGGGATTTTCGGAGTTTTGTAGAACTTAGGAACTGTTTGCATTTCTGGGAATTATGGGATTGTTTTAATATTTTGAAATTTTTATTGTAGGTTACCCAAGATATTAGGCAACATCTGGTAAAGTTTCAAGAATTTTAGATATGTAGTTTATAAGTTATGAATTTTTGAGTGAAACTGCCCTGTTGTTGAGTGCAGAAATTCAGATTCTGTTTGAATTATTGTGAGCTATTGGGCTTGCTAAAACTTATTAAATTTTTACTGTAAAATTCTGAGGATGAATGGAAAATTCCTGTAAAGTTTCATGAATTTTGGATGTGTATTTTAGAAGTTACGAATTTTCGATTGGGACTTCCCTGTTTTGGACGCATGGTTTTCGGTTACTGTTTTAATTATTTTGAAGGCTTTATTTGGAGAAAAATTATCAAATTATTACTGTAGCTTCATGATGATATGGGGTGATTACTTGTAAACTTTTGTGAATTTTGGTTGTGTATGCTAAAAGTTATGACTGAGTTATGCATTCTTTTGAGTTAAAGTACCTTGTTTGGTGTAATTATGGATTATTTGTATGTTTAATATGTAAATTCGATATGGAAAGGCCATTGTTGAGCCTCCTAAATATTCTGATTGTGTTGTGTGAAGCAGTATGAGTAACTTGTGGAAGTTATTTTGGATAGGACTATGTTTCTCTTTGACTGTGTTTTGTTTGTGAAATCGAGCTTCCTTGAGAAACAAGAATGTAATTATATGGGTTATACGATTTCATTAAGTTATGTTTTTGGGGAAAAAAATTTATGTCTTGACTGAGGCTATTACACGACGTTCTAGAGCTATGGCCATAGAAGTAGTTGTCTTTGTGTTTGGAGCTGTGTGGGTCGTTGGTTGGTACCTTGAGTGGGCAATGCCCGGTCCGCTAATTGACTCTTCAGTTTGTGTTATTTGGGAGCTGTGTGGGTCCCTGGTTCTCCAGGATGTGAATGTGACTCCTCAGTTTGTGATTTGAGGGCATCTACGTACTTTAGAGCGTTGGGTCCCTGGTTCGTACGTTGAGTGGGCATCGTCCGGTCCACCAAGATGTGTTTGTGACCCTTGTGTTTGTGATAGTTCTTTATGTGAGTCATGAGTTGATTTTCCCTAAACTAAAAGTTTTGTATTCAGTTAAGAATGTGTGATGTGTTGAGAAAATGGTTTTGGCTTGGATTTTTGGACTTTGGATATGATATGGAATTGGGTTTCGTTTGGATTTGGTTTTGGATTTGAAGGCCCATTCAAAACATCTATGAGCTTGTAATTGATTTTGAAACACATATATGATTCATAAGCATGTTGTAAGACACGCATTATGTGTTTATGGCTAGTATGTGAACTTTTGTGATAAAGTTGTTTTGATGTGTGTGCCAATTGTGGTTATGGGCGGGTCGTTAGGTTGTTTAGTAGGTTTTACTTTCTTTTGGACTCTAGTGAGGACTATGAGCCCAAAAGACATGATTGGCATGGGACAATCATGGTTAGTTTAGTGAATAAACTAATAGCAAAGCTTGTTCGAGGACTCAAGTGTAAACGTGGTTCCTTGAAACGTACCTGGTATAGGACAGGTGCTGCTAAATTAATCTAATTGCCTACCTCATAACATAAATGTGTGCGTGTTTGTGATATTCATGAACATATTAGATATGAACGATATAAGTGCCTTTTTTATTCTTGAAACATATGTGTGTCCTCTTATCGCCCCCTATATGATATATGAGATGTTATGTTTAGATGTCATAAGATACGTGTACTGTGTGCTTATGTGTTAATGGGTTGATGTGCAAAGTGTAACAACGGGGAAGGTAAGGGTTATTCATTGGGCTCGGGGAGCTCATGACATCACCATTTTTCAGGTTTTGAAAGTGAGGAAGGACCACAGGAGCTTTAAGAGAACTTATTTGGACCTGGAGGGCTCGTTGTATGTATATGTTATGGATTATGTTTAGTAAATACAGTTCTGTATTTTGATTCGGATACATGTAAGAATATTATGTATATGGTTTAAGTTTATATGGAATGTATGTTTTAGAACTATCGGCCCGAACTTTCGTTAGACTATGATTAGAGCTTCCGCTGCTATCAATAAGCTAATGAAGATCATAGAGCTTTGTGGCTGCCCCTAATCGGGCATCAACGGCGGTGACGCGCCCACCCCCCTTTGGGCGGGGCGTTACAACATCCAATCATTACATAGATGACTATTCTCCTATTATTTTGGTTCCGAATTTATGCGCAATGTTTTGGCTCCTATGTGATCAATGATTGAAATTATTTTTATTGCCCTCCATGCCTAAATCGGTTACGCTTATAGTTATTTTCACTCCATCTACATCACGATAATATTTTAATTACCCATCGTTTCCCAAATCTGTCATCTGTTCCTTTCATTACAAATTTTATATCGGCAACATTTCAAATATTTTTAGCCATTGACCACTTCACTCTTAATCATATCAATTTATGTACTGGTATCATTTCCTTGCTATGTTACCTCCCTTTAACCCCGAGCATCTGCTTAAAAGATCTTGATTTGTATACGAAAACCTTACTGATTAATTTGTCTTTTGCACTGATGCCATTATTTTGACCATTTCTTATATTTGGTATATTTGCCTCATATCCTTATCCTTTGCCTCCATCAACGATATCTGATCCTTCTTTAACTTCATACTTCCAGAAGATCGTGGCTGTGTAAGGGTGTTCATACCTATTCCTGACACTATCTGCTATGTTTTTGAAATCTATTGTTAACTATTGAGCCCATCCTTGCTCCATTTTAAGTGGCTGTCAACATCCTCATACTTTTGACTTCCACCTTTCTCTTTTTCACTTCACTAAGAACGTAATCATATGTATAGATATTTTATAAACCCCCCAGTTTCCTTGCTGTTAAATATCATTCTTCAAAGTATAACCGCGGCCTTCCCCATGCAATCCCGTTACCCTGCTAAAGCTTGTTTCACTACAACCTATTTTATTGTGCCCATGTTGTACTCTATTCATTCAAATCCAAATTCTCCTATCAACATTTTCATGCTGATGATGGCTAAACGGTCACATTGTTGAATACTCCACTCCTCTCTTAAGTTCGGTCTCATATTTCATAAAGAACACACCTTGAGCTGCAAGTCAACCTTCTAACTACCTTACCAGATTGGGAAGGCACAATAATGATCGTACCTGTCACCGAGATGACTCAGGAATTTTCTCCAATGAACATGCCCTCATTGTGCACTTCATCTCCAAATGGCTAGCAGCCACTAATTTCAACTTCTTAAAGCAAAGAACCATCCGAAACTACTGTTAAATCATTTAACCTACTATTTAATTGACTTGCATCAATTCTCTTCTAACCAAGGCCATGCTTGCTGAATGTAATTAGATCTTCCGGTCTCTTTGAGCTCTTAAGTAGGGAATACGTTATTCATCCCATCTATTTTCCGTAAACATTATCTGTATCCCACTTCTATTCCTCTGAATCCGCGTTTACCTCATCTAAGTGTGCTAAACCCAATGTTGAAATTCAAATCCAGGATACCAAAATTTCTAGCAGACACACTCCAAACCTCAAACAACCATAACACACAAAACAGATGAACATACTGGCGAAACCAGAACAAAAGTCCATTCGACACAATGGAACAAGCTTCCAAGAATTAAATCCATGATCATGAAACAAAAAGGTCCCAATCGCACGAACAGGCATGGAACAGTAACACATTTGAGCAATAACTCCCCCTCTACTCTTGGATTTCTGAAAATTCATAGCCATCATTATTATCGCCATTCTATAACAATCACTTAATTTGACTTCACTGTTCATTTCTTTCATGGGCAAGGACTCACATCACCACCATTCCAAATTCCCATCACTCCTACTTCTGGATATGCTCATCTCTAATGTCCAATTGAGAATTATCAAACTTTTGACTAGTCTAAGATTGAAAAGGCCAAATCCGAGTCACAACTCCCCCTTCTCATATTTCATTCATAAATCCCTAACATCCCAAGTGAGTCATTGAATTTAATAGCAGCTATTAAGCTTACTAAGCTTGGTATTTTCTTGATCCATAATGGATGCAAAGCTCATAAACAAGCTCCCAAATTGTATATTTGTCTTCCTTTAAAGCTAGAAGCTCCATGGAAATCCGTGAATAGTTATTTCCCCTTAAAATGACTTCGCCCAAAATACCCGAAATGAGTGCATGATCAGTCTCACTTAACCTTTATTACTGCTCTCTCAAAATACTTCTAAAAATCACCAAATTCAAAATACTCCACCAAACTTCATGAGATCTTACAGGGAATTTAAAAATAAGGTGGACACCTTACAATAAGAATTTTCGAATTTTCTTCCAAGTATACACTGCACAGAAATTACAACAATGACTTGATTTACACCCGAGCAGGTCAGCTCACTTCAAAATTTACAACTTTCGGGAAGACTTAAAACCCTAGTATGAAAATATTAAGAAGTCCCCAAAAACTTTCATTTACAACACAAAACGTGATTCACATAATAGGATTCCCAAAATGGGGCTCAAACACGAATATGTCAGTTTCCCCATCTAAATTTCTTCAATTCAATTTCGCCCAAATCCTTAGCCCTAAAAGTAAAGGGGACATTACATGAGCATGGAACCTAGCGGCTTGCAGTATACAGGATATTTTCACATCCCACAGCTCAGAAAATATGTCAGATCCACATCATGTCACCACAATAGAGCCAATTCCCATATTTATTTGAGGTACGGTAACGATTTATTTCCAATTACAAGTTTCGAGGACGAAACTTATTTTAAGGGGGGAAGGCTGTAACGGCCCGACCCTAATATTCATATTAATTACATTGAATCATCTTAATTATGAATTAATTACGTTGGGCCTCGCATTTCAATCCAGCATTTTCTCATTTCAATTCAGCAATTTCTTTATGCGCATGTATACTTGTACGATTGTAGGTTGAATCGACAGAATGACATCGAAATAAAATTTTGATTACTCCTCAAATAATTCATTAAAATGCTAATGAATAATTGAACATATGTTAATATGAAAGTGTCTCTCAAAATTTTACATCAAAATTTTTAAAAACCTTTTCTAGTAACTTTATCCGGAAATATTAATTCAATAGTGTATAAAAACAAATCAATATTCATAAAGCCCAAAAAAAAAGTCAATGGTCCAAGTCGGTTTGACCGACCGACCAAAAAAAAATCTTAGATTTTTTTCCCTTTTGCCCCCTATATATATGGAAGGGGGGAATTTCACACACAACACACACGTACGCAGGAGGGAGAGGGAGGAGAGAGAAAGAAAAAAAAGGGGGGAGAAGAAGAAAGGAAAGGACGAGGCGGAAAAAGAGATCATGGTTTCGGATTTTGAAACAAATTCAAGGTGAGTAATTCTTGACTCCTTGACCTAAAGCTTGGAATTTGATGTTTTAGAATTTAGTAGTTTGAAACACTAATGTCAATTGGTAGAAACCAACCGTATAGTTTCATGTTTAGTTGTGATGTTTTGATTGATTGGGTATCGTGACTTGATGATTATGTTATGAATTCATCCAATATAGGTTTGAAGTTATAAATTTTAGACTGAATCTGTCTAGTGAATTTATGCTGAAATGTAATTAACGTTTTAAGTATTGGGAGCTATTGGGTTGGACAACATTGGGACAATTTTACGATCGAATATACATATTATTTTTAGATTTGTGATAAAGTTCATGAATATTGGAAGTACACTTTGTGAGTCAGAAATTCTAAATGTGTATTTTATGGGTTATGGATTTTAATTGGAATGTTATGTTTGACGAAATACGATTATATGAGTTTGTCATGTTACGTTTTTAGGAAAAGAACTAATGTCTTGGCTGAGGCTACTACAGAACATTCTAGAGCTATGACCATAGTAGTGGTTGTCATTATATGACTTATTACCATGACGTGGTAAGGCAAACAATCAGTAATAATACTAAAAACGTTAATAACAGTTCCAATAAAAGTAGCCATAATTTAAATCATGCAATCGGAAACATAGTATTATGGGCAATGGCCCACAATGATACTAATACTAATAATTTAACAAGATAACGATAAGTAACGAGCTTATATCAATTATCAAAATAATATGAAGATAATGTCATTACCCCATTTCATGTTTATGACTGACATTCATTAAGCGCATGATTAGCTGTATAAAGGAAAGGAATGTAAGTAAAAACATAATCAAGTCAAGTCAATAACTTTTTACATGCTAATAATTAGTACGGAGCTCAAGAGATTCAAATTATTTATTAAACTAAGAAGTCCAATCAAATTTTGTAATCTCGCACTAATCAAACAGGAATTACATATGTGAAGCAGGAATGAGACCACATCTGTCGTTTCAAGCTGCCAATGCATATTCTTCATTACAAAGGAGAGAGAGTCTCAAAGACTAGGTACATACATTGCCTATGTTCTTAAAAAACTCACAGTGTTCTCAGCAATGAAAAATTAATACAAGATTCATTTAATGAACCAAGTTCTCAATGTTTTGTCATATAAACAAGTGGTCCCGCCAATTATCATCAGGGCTTATGCCCATCAATTATCAAGGCTTATGCTGACCAATACACCCGCGCACGGCGTCAACTCAGGCTTCTCGATCAGCATGGGGGGTGAGCACCTAAAGTACGATCGTTTCAAGATGTACATCGACCAAGGGGTCCACTTTCAGATAAGAATCAGCAAATCAATTTTACTTATACATTCTCTATCTCCTGTTTGCAAAACAAAATATTTTGAAATGCGGTCGGCCCAACTAATTTCACATAAAATTTACCTTACTGCATGGGGATGTACGTATTGAGCTTCGGCTCACCATTCGATTATTCTTATGTTTTCTGTTTTAGGTATGTGAAGGAATGAATAGTCAACCTCCTCAGAAACCAGAAAGTAGCAAAACAAGGGACATCTACCGATCGCTAGCTGGTCCACGCTCACAGTGATGATAGGTTAGTAACTTGAAGATTGTGTGTGGCTATTCTGTTGAAATCTGAAGATAATAATACTTAGCATTGGTACATCAAGTTATCACATGGGGGACAAACAGTATGAAGAGGCATATATGTATTTTGGGTGGTTCCAAAGGTTTAGTAAATTAGATAGCCTTGTTCCATTCCGGAACGGCGGTAATGCCTCCAATCAGATTAAAAGTCTTCTGCTGCAAATTAACAATAAATGAGTAGTCAAGCTTGAGTAATCAGACATTAGCAATTAGGGGCGTTACAGCCAAGGTGATGAATTTCTGGTTAGGGTAGTCCGAGGATGTGTGACCAAGGCCTTGACACTTAGAGCGCCTTTTAATGCTCATAGGGACAAGGTTAGGTTTGTTTAGAGGGACTAGGCTTTCCTCGAACATCAACTCATGCTATCTCATTAGTGCATCAAATCTTTCTTCCAAGCCCATGCTTATAGCACTCATGCTTGAAGTAGGTGGCTTAAGCATATGAAACAACACGAAAATAGGGGTGGCACGGTCGTGCTTACTGGCACGAGGTGGCTATGCTACTTTTCTACCTTGCACGACTGAAAAGAGCAAGTTGCACGGTTTGTGTTTGGGAATCTGTGGGTATTGGTTTCAGGCCAAAATGAGACCTGCTCTGATACCAAAGTTGATATATCCCTCAAGGGGTTATGCTAAAACTCAATTGAAGAGTGAAAGCTTAAAACCAAGAGAGAACACATTCAAGGAAAAACAAAGGAAAGTGACACGTAATATGCTGGTTGTGAACAAACACGTGAGGTAGGAATGGATCGGAATTTAGAATCAAGGGATTCTAAATGAGAAACAAAAAGGAACTTGATGTATCTTGAAAGGATTAAACGAAAACTTAAGCTAGAAATCAATAATACATGGCTTGCAAACTGAAAACTAGCAAAGTTCACTTGAAACCCATGAGGACTATCAAGGTAGATGGATAGTTCTAAACCCTCACTTAGATACAGAAACACCACTAAGTTTGAATTTAGGGCCCTTAACCTCAATTAGGATAGAGAAACACCACCTAATTAAGAGTTAAAACTTACTTGATCACCACCTTAATCGACCTAATTAAGGATAAGCAAGTGAAGTGTTTAGGGGGAAACAAGAGCAATGCTCTCAATTTTGATTTTTGATTCAGAGTTGGATATCTTACAAATGGGGGCGTGTGCTTCCTTTTATACAAGCCTAGCAAGCTAGCAAGCAAGCAAGCACACTCCTAAAGGTTTCCTTCCTAGGAAGGAAAGGTCTTAGATTAGGCTAATTACACGGTGTATGCTAATCCGGAGACAAGCTCACTTAACCTAATCTAATTACATTCAAAATGCAAAGAAAAACAAAGCAAATGAAGTTACAACCTTAAGTACACACGTTTAAGCCTTAATACATTCAGCTTAGCTTAGCAAAAAAGGAGCAGCAACTTGTTGTGAGCACTTTACGACTAGCCAATCAGACTCAAGAACACAATTTGCTGCCTTTGCATCCCATTGGTTGCTCTTCTCTAGACAACTCCCTTTTGTAGCTTGATGATTGAGTTTCTAGAGGCCTTGGGACGTGTTCCAAGCTAGATTGAAGCTAGAAACCAAGCAAACTTCACGGATGAAAGAGAAATCAACCTGCTGCTGCAAACCAGGTTCAAGGGGCAGTTTTATCCCGTTTTTGTAACCAAGTTTTACCTTAGCAAAAGTATGCATGATCTATTTTTGATCCCAGGGGGGAACCTTAGGATGTCCACAAACGCCCCCAACAAAGAAATCAAGGTTAAACCATGTTTAAGTAAGTTAACCCTACTAAAACATTTAACCGTACAATTTTGAACCAAAACTGGCAGGTTTGACAAAATGACTTGATCTCTTTGGTTCATTTAGGCATGATTGAAATTCAATGCTTGAACCTGAAAGTAGACATATTGGGGATTCCAAAAAGGTAAAAATCTAAGACTTAAACCACCATTAAGTTTATTAAATCACTTAACCAAAACTGGGTATATTCTGGTTGAATTGGCAGTTTGTATATCTTGGTTTTATTGGCTAATTTGAATGGGTAAATGAAGTCCAAATGGGATGAAACTTGTTTTGGTGCAAATCTGACTTCCTGAACTTCAATCGCAATGAAAAATATTAGACTTAAACCTCAAGAAGGCCTAAGTAATTAAGCACACAAAAACGGGTTAGCTGCTGGAATTAAACCCGTGACCTGCAACTTCAATACTTCAACAAAATTTGGATGATTTATTCATCCTTTAAACAGCAAATTGAGATTACCTAATTGATTTGCTTCTTTTAAATCAAGGACGTGGAGGGATCTCCATGAGAAGGAGGTTTTAAAAATACTTTTTAAGCTATTTAACTTCTCTTACATCATCAGTGTGTAGTCAAATTAGAACTTATCTCCAAGTTCAAATCCATATTCTCCAAGTTACATAAGTTAGGTGAGGGGCCAACGTAATAACATTATTCTTAAGTTGCAGAATCATCCAAATCCCAATCCAATATCCAAAAACTCTGGCCGCCACCAGACGGAGTGTGGGGGATTTGATATAGCAGTCGAACCCCTGAATTGCAAAATTACGGAGAGGTTGGTTCCAATTGACTTTGGATTTAAAAACTATAGACTACTTACTACTCCACAATAACAGAGCAGATGAATTTTAGAGAGACACTTTGCTTTAATCCGTATAATCCAAGCTAAAAAAAAATTTCCAAACTTATCTTTTTCTGCCATACAAATTTTGGACAAAAGTTGTAGAATTATGGAGACATTATTTTTATTAGATCCTAAAATTAAAAATTACAACAAATAACAGTAGAATAGATACACTTGAAAACATGAATTGGCCAACAAAGATATCATCAAAGTAGTTATTCCAAGAGACTACAACATAACTTCTACATAGACCACAGCCATATCCTCGCCAAGTACATATAGCTGGCCGCTTCTTCGGTGAAACTAGAGTGGGAAAGGGGCTCTTACACCAGTAACCAATTGTTATGTCATACAATCAGTTGTGCAAAAACAATCATATAATCGGATTTCGGCTCACTAAAAATACTGTATAGCTCACTAAAATATACTACTTTGTACTCAGTTTCGCTCACTAAAAATATTATATAGCTCACTAAAATATTTTAGTAAGTTGAGACACATTTTTAGTGAGATAAAAAATACTTTTAGTGAGTAAAAAGACCCAAATCAACGTGTCTTATATACTCGGATTTCGCTTAGTAAAAGTACTATCTAGCTTATGAAAATGTACTATTGTACAAAAAGACTATGCTATTGTGCATATGAAGCTCATTAAATTATATTATAGTTATGCATATTATTCTTTTTTTAGTGAGTTATGATATTTATTTGGTGAGTTATAATATTTCTTTAGTGATTTATGAAATATATATATTGATCAAAACGATTTAGTGAGTAGTACTTGTTGGCCATACTAAAAATAGAGTTAGCAAACATATAATACACAATTTTAGTGAGCACGTATACATTCTTGTTCATATTTTGACATACGATTTCTTTATGAGTTAGATTGTGATTATTGCGATCTATGGTATATGTTTAGTAAGTAATACTTTGTGTATCTTATAATATGTTGTGATATATCTTTTGGTTAACTGAAATATAAAATTCTCCAAATGTATAATAATGACATACTTGAAAAGTTTCAGTTACTCATGCTATTTCTTTTAGTGTGCTATGATATTTATTTGGTGAGTTGTGATAGATAATTAGTGAGTTATAAAATATACTTAGTACTTGATCAATATGATTCTGTGACCAATACTAACCATTCCTAATCAAAGTGAACGACCAAACAATATAGTACATAGTTATACATTCTTGTTATACTTTGAGACATGGCCCTGTTTGGCAAACAGTTGTTAGCTGTTAGTTGTTTGAGTTAGCTATTTGACTTAGCTGTTTGTTTTCTTAGTAAGTTGCACCATAACTTTTGGTGAGCTATGGTATATGTTTAGTAAACAATACTTTGTATTCATCTTTTAATGTGCCATGATATATCTTTTGAATAACTCAAATATAAGATTCTTTAAATTTACTATGATGTTTTACAGTGTTATTGTTATTATATTTTGGTGAGATATAATATACATTTAGTGAGCAAATACTTCAAAATTTATATTTCATTGATTTGTAATATGTTTTTGATTGACCTGCCACATATATTTAATGAGTTATTATATATATGTGAAAATAATTATATCGTCAAACTTAAAACAAATTTCGTAAACATAAATTGCCCAATTTAAATAAATAAAATTATCAAAATATGAAAGTAATTATACAATCAAATTGGCCACTAATATATACACAATGCTCACTGACACTCGGATTTCGCTCACTAATAATGTACAACTCACTAAAATATCTTACTATACACCCATATTTCGCTCACTCAACATGTACACTTTACTAATGTATATATCGTGCTCACTAATATATAAAAAATGTTTACTAATAGTCCATACAATATTTTGTAGTTTTTCAAATTGAACATTTAGGTTGTTATTTAGTGAGCATTGGACATATAATTAATGATTGAATAATTCATTAACCAAATTTTTTTCCTTCAATGGTATAACTATTGCACCTTTTGATAAACATGATCTCATTTAGTGAAGATTGGTCATATTAAGGAAGGGAAAATAAGTAGATAATACCCAAAAAAAGGAAAGAAAAGATGTAAAAAATATATATATTAAAAACAAACTTAGTTAAAAAGAATATTAAAAATTAAAAAAAAGTTAAAAAGTAAAATGAACAAAACTGTTAAAAAAGTTGGACGAAAGGTACAAAACACAAAAGGGATATGAGAAGGTTGGAAACTTAAATTAAAGTTTCATTCTCCAAGATTCCAACCCAGTCGCACCAAGACCACCTACACTGGAACTGAATGCAAGAAGCATGGTGCAGCTAAAATGTATTTTAATAAAATGGCAAAAGAACCAGACATACAAGATCATGTTTACGCCTGGTTGTACAAAATAATCTGGGGCTCTTAGACCACTTATGAAACAACCACTCCCCCCCCCCCCAAAAAAAACCCTCAAACCACCCAAAAAAAAAAGAAAAAAGGACCTAGATCTATGGAAAGCTGGGTCTACTGGGCTTGATTCTACTTATTAGCATGTTATGTAGAGACAGCAATGGATCTTGAGCCTAACCAGACTCGCTCTCTACTTGCATGTAAATGGATCCAAAAACAATTATTTAGGGCCCAATTTCTAACAGATTCATAGTAGATTTTAAATGAGACAATTTCAACTCAAAGTATTATATCATCGATATTTTCGAACTCATTTTTAATAGCTGTAGGGTAAATGATAATTTATTAATAAATCACTTTTATTAAAATGATCCCTATAAGAATTATTGTCGCCTCTAAATCAAACAGTTACTCTAGAACAAGTTATTGATCACTACAAAAGTTTTAAAAAATCACAAATAAAAGTTTCTGTCCCTATCATATATTTTGTGTAAAATAGTCTTATTATGTAAAAGTTCTATAATTTTACATGTATTTTAATTTCCAAATCATAAACAGTTACGATTTCTTTATTTTACTTCAGGTCTTAGAGTCTCAAACTTCTCCCAGGCTCCTAGCACTTACGGTCTTCGCTTATACAACTACCTATCTTCTCTCAATTCCTCTTTCTTCTGCATTTGATGGTGTTCGTTACAGCCATTATTGTTGATGGATAACACCCATTGTCATTAGAATTTTTAGGATTATAGTTTTACAATTTTTGTGTAAACTCTAGCACTATGTTGGAAGTCTCCATCTCATAAGTAGCAAGAAGAAGAAAAGAAACAAAGGCAACATGAAAGATAGTTTAGCTGAGCTGGCAAGATTAGTTACAAAGTTAGTTAGCAAGATATTCACTCACAGCCAATGTATATAAAAACAACATTTTATCATTCAAAGAACACTGAAAATAACAGAGAAATAATTCTTCTCTCTCTCTCTCTCTCTCTCTCTCTCTCTCTCATGTTCTCTCTCTCGAATTTCTTGCAATTCGTTTGAATCTTCAATCATGATCAAGGATGTGCTCATGATCAGAAAGTTTTACATGGTATCAGAGCAAGCAATTAGCAAATTCTATTATCTACTTCT
The DNA here is from genome assembly GCA_017589665.1 of Selenicereus undatus. Lineage (NCBI taxonomy): Eukaryota > Viridiplantae > Streptophyta > Magnoliopsida > Caryophyllales > Cactaceae > Selenicereus > Selenicereus undatus. The sequence goes on along the minus strand of JACYFF010031954.1, from coordinate 33,626,482 downwards.
CCATTAACAGAGTTGGGCATCTTCAACTCAATTGTTTTCTTTCTGTCGAATATTACTTTCTCTTCAACATTCTCGATATCCAATTTTCTGATTTTCAGAGCGATTGTTGATTGATTGATTTTTTTGTCTGATTCATTCTTTGAGCCTATTGATTTCTTGAATCCTCTATACAAAGATACTTGTATCTTGTTTCGCGAAACTTGTAAGAATGGCTCAAACACTGCGAACAGAACAGAATCAAATTCCATTAAACAACTATACACTTGATCCTGGACACATTTTGTATCTTCATCATTCTGATAATCCCAATTGCAGTCTCACTAGTGAACCTCTCAATGGAATTAATTTCGGTCAATGGAAGAGGTCATGTGAGGTAGCTCTTAGTGCAAAGAACAAGTTATCATTTGTGAATGGTACCTATGAGAAACCTGGAGATGAATCACCATTGTTACCTCTGTGGGAAAGGTGTAACAGTATGGTTATATCATGGTTATTACACCCGTTGTCATTAGAAGTTTTAGGATTGTAGTTTTACAATTTTTGTGTAAACTCTAGCACTAGAATTAGTTTCTTGATTTGCACAAATACTTGAAGGGATAAAGTTGTTTGCATTTGAATTTCACCAAATCCTACAAAGCAAGGCACACACTGGAAGAAGTTGTCTGCATCTAAATCTCACCAGATCCTACAAAAGTAAGGCACACACTGGAAGGCGTTGTCATTGTTTTGTCATGTAAACCCTGGCACTAGATTGATCCGGTGTCAACACTTACTCCCATTGCCAATATTTCTTGGAACTAGGCTTCTGTGGTTCGATAGCACAACCTAGTCGATGAGGCATGCATTCATGACATTATATACGATACATCCATCACATAATTGCATATTTGCATGGTAATTGGAGCAATCATCACATGCGTATGGTTCCTTTATCACCTCAGTGCATAACAATGACTTATAACACCATGATCTGGCGGTCCTTCGCATTGACATTGGAGGTGGCCCTTGTCTCTCTACTCGTCTCCGTTCATATTTAGCTGTATCCCTTCTTATGCTTGTTATATCCAGGGATGGCAATATAATCCAAATTCGATGTAAATCCGATCCGAGGTAAAACTATTCGATTCAAGTCCGATAAAAAATAATCTGATTCGAAGTCCGATAAAAATAATCCGAATCGGACTCTGATCCGAGCGGATTTAAAGGAGAGTCCATCCGATCCAATTAACATCTAATCCAATATATTTTTTTCATAATTTCAACTTTTTTTGAAGATAGAAAATTCCTAATATGATAACCCTCAAAAAATCTGCATAAGGTCCACACTCTTTGTGCAAAGTTGTACTTCCTCTCTTTCCTTCCAATTATTGTACTATTGTCTATCTCTTTTACTCTAAAATGAATTTACATTCTCTTTTTCCAACACCTTTTTATTTAACACATTGAAATGTTTAATATAAAAAGTTATTTGACATTAAAAAGGTATTTAATATTGCACTTGGAAGTAAGTAAAAATAAGGTTGTGCAAATATTGAATAAAAATATATAATTGCATTATATCTGATTATATTCGAATTTAATCCAATCTGAATCCGATTTAACATCTGATCTGATGGAGTTGGATTTGGATTAGATTTTCAAATCTGATTATTAATTGGGTCGAATTTGGATATCTATACATCCGATCCGAATCCAACCCCATTGCCATCCCTAGTTATATCTCGTTGTTAAGGTAACTTATTATGAGTAAAGCTTCAATTATAGCGTCAATAACTCATTTATATATATATATATATATATACTGATAAACTCAATCACTAACCACTAATAGTCAAGTCCTATTAAATTTTACATTATCAAGTTGATTCTCTAGAAGTTCTGGATCTTATATCTCAGATGGAGGGGAAGAAAGTCAAGAAACAAAGGTCATACTATGCTGTCGGATATAGACACGGCACCCACGTATTATTCTTGTATAACAACGGAGTATATTAAAAACTATGTTACATCCCCCAAACAAAAACAAAAACAAAAGATAAAGAGGAGCTAGTATACTGAAAACTACACTACTGTCAAAGCTCAATATTAGGGTGGACCAATTAACGTAGAATCTCTAAGTTGTATTTGTCCCTAACAAAATCAAGCAGAAAGTTGACTTAAAGCACACAGAGCTCCGGTAGATCCTCTCCCTGACACTCAAGTAGTTTAAAATATGTACAGCAACGAACAATTTTCCCAGCAAAAAAATATTGCCAGAATAGGTATGAACATTAATTCTTTTCCCCTTCAATAAGAAATAAACAATGCCAATCAGACTCTTGCTCAATTCTTTGTACAGAAAGGGGAGCGGATCACAAAATTTCATACTCGTCATCAACATGTCGAACCTAATATGACCCACAGTCAACACCCAGTCGAATAAAGAATCATAAGGATGATCATCTTGAGCTACCAACAAGTAGAGGTCCTATGGGAATTTTATCTACTTTTTTTGGCACCTTTTTTAGGAGGTAGAGTTCCGAAAACCTTGTCCCAAAGAGCTGATGTAATGCCGAAACCCTTGTTCTGGATGCGGAAGTGATGATTGAGGTGATACCTCTGTTGAAGTAACCAAACAACAAACACAAACATCAACACTAACAATGGAACAACCAAATAATGAAAATTAGATGCAAGTATGCAACGATAAGGATAACACCACGTAATGTCGATAATGCTGAAAAGAAGTCTATAGAAATCCGAATATAAGCAATGGCAAATGGAAAGATTGATTCTGAAAGAACCCTCAAAAAATGAAAAAAGCAAAAGACGAGGAAATTTTGCAGGGGTTAAACTATTTTGCAAAGAAACTGCGAAGGGGTTACAACCAGAGGAGAGACAATGCTAACATCATCATATCAAACACAGCCACAAAATACCAAAGAAATCAGTTAAAATGCATCGCATATAAGAAGTACTAATCCTTTGTACCACGCACAAAAAAAAAAAAATACAGGAGGGAACAGAAACACCAATCTGATCTCAAGATTCCTGATGTATTAAGCCGAGGAACTTTCGATACTTAAGATTGTAGAGTTCAATTATTTAAAGAGACTGAGACTCATCACAATTCACAGAAGAGGTAAGCCATTAACCAACTTTTTGTTAGCTAATAATAATTAAATAGATTAAAGACAAGATTAACCAGAAGAAGACAAGTTCCTTAAACAGCTTTGTACCCTGTTTTAAATGCTAGTCTTTAAAACCCAGTTGCTCATTGCCAGCAACTGAGAATTAACTTGTAAAAGCAAAATTACTTGCCTTCAGATTCTTTGGTACTTCATGTGAGGGTTGCCCATGATGCAAATAGTAGTGTGTAACATCATACATCACATATCCCAGTAAACCACCTCCAAAAAGGGCAGGAGTAGTGGAAGGTGTTGCGAAAAACTTAACCAAATTCCAGAACTGGCAAAACAAAAGACAAGTTAGAGGCAGGAACACCAAAAAATAACACTGCCAAAGTGTGCATTAGTTTCTTAAGACAGAAAGCATAACCTGCCACCGATATTATCACAGTGAATTTTAAACGTCCAAATATCATTTGCCCTTTACACTTCACATCTACTGTGAAGCAATAAACTGTCTGACGTTTTTACAATTGCAGCATTAAGCAACTCGATGTGTTTTACATTGAGGGTCTAACAAGTATATCCCTGCAAACCTTTTGAACTGGTGTGAGGATGACACCAGCACATAAAAGGCACAGGGAGAAGTTACAAGCCTTCAATGCATTCTACTTCACTTTCAGAGAGAAGTTACACACCTTCAATGCATTCCACTCACTTTTCTGACAGTTGAAAAGGTAACTTTCGGAAAGTTCTTCCACTCAACTTATAGTCGATTTCTTAAACTCAAGTTTCACACCCCTATTTCTTTTTCTATGAAATAGGCAGTCAACAGTCATTATGATCCAACAGAAATTCTTCGTCATTAAGGCCTAAGACTTCCATGTTTGCACCCCCTCAGCATCTTACTGGTTAATGCATGTCTGGTTGACATGTTTTTTGGCTACTTTATTAAGGCATAGGTTTATTATGTATTCTTCCACCAAGTTAGATGGTGTAAATCGAACTTTTAGTACCTTAGGCGTTTACAGGAATGTAGAAAGTTTTGTAAGGTCAGGAGAAGGATTGCATCGTTAGGTCAACTTCATTTTTATGTGATTGGTACATATCAGACATGGACCTTACCTAATTATCAGGAAAAATGAAATGGTTCATATCCTAGAAATATAAAAAGACAGTTCCTAAACCAGCTTTATCATAATGCACCCAATATATCTCGTTTGTATTAAGTTGTCCTATAAAGAATAGTATATACTCCTCACTGCCCTACTTTCTACTCCCCAATTCCAAGAGTGTTAGTTTTTGCTACAATCAATGTTCTAAAATAGTTACATAAAATAGAAAGAGGATGAGATAACATAGATGTAGCCTTAAAATGTTTATCTCACCAACTTTTGATGAGTTGACACCGTGGCTAATGTGTTTACAGTTACTGCCTTCCACATGTTTTCATTTAATGGTGATTGGCATAAAAGGGTAACTCAGACTACCCATTTAGTCTGTTCAAAATGATAATAATTAATGAATTTCCTGATGTTTGCAGAAGGCAACTAGGATATGACTAAAGTGGAAGTACTGCATCTGATTTTGTCAGACCTACAAAATTTCAAAAGTCTTAGCGAACTAGAACCTCATGACATGAAATTAGCACCCTTAGCCTCATCTTTGGGGTTGGAAGCTAAAGTGTCATTCATTTTCCCAATAGGCTGACAAGCTTAGCCTCTTTAGGTATGGCACTATGGCATAGGCTTTTGCAGTAGTTTAGCATAACACAATCTACAGGACTCTTTCATCATTGAATAATATTCATAAATATCAGTCCGGATAAGCTATGGTTCAGCTATATTTTGCCTTCCTGGAAGTTGGACACAAAAGGCAGACACCAGATCTGCATGGAATACTCC
>JACYFF010031954.1:33594957-33621461 GCA_017589665.1 Selenicereus undatus | reverse complement strand
GGAAGTTGGACACAAAAGGCAGACACCAGATCTGCATGGAATACTCCATTAACCAGTATCTGGCTCCGACTAGTGGAACATTTCAAGTATTAATGTTAACGTAATAAGAAAAGGGATTCAGAAAGCAGGTTCATTGCTGTATCTATCCTTTTTATAAATAAAATGTTAAACTTCCAATTTTGTAGCTATAAACCTATTAATACCAGACCTTAGCTGTCCCAAGTCTTAAAACTGCAAGCGAAAGTCATAATTTTTATCTAGAGAAAATAAGACGGAACTGAAAATCAAAGTGAGACCACAACAGTGTTAAAGTAAACGCAATAATACAGGCTAGTCTTGCCAATCTACTCAAATATGAATATGACCTTTGGTTCCCCTCAAGACCTTACTTTGCTTAAAATCTTTGGCGAGAGGGATGAAAATAATGCAGTAAATATTTCAAGAATAGGAATGTGCTACCCATAAATTTTTCGATGTTTACTAGTCATGTAAGAAGACAAGCATCAGAACACAACTAACCGGGACACATAACACAGCTGTTGCAGCAGGAGGAAACACAAGGCGCAGGCCGTCCATAGGGTGCTTGTGATGACAACCATGAAGAAGATAATGGATGGTGTTTCCCCTGCAATGAGTGTCAATAAAAGAAGTCACGATAGGTGTTTCCATTTTCTAATATTAAGGAAAAAGGGGCATCCAGTTTCATTATTTCTATCAAGTACATAGAAAAAGGAGCCTTAAAGGAGATAAGAACTAACCAATAGCTCTTCGTTTTGATGTGGAAGAGGAAACGATGTAACGTGTATTCAATAAACGTCCAAATAAAGATACCAAACACCACCATCAGTGCAATCTCTGGGAACGTATGACCCATTTGTGCAGACATGGAGATGCACCAGCACACAACTGGAAGCCAAATTGTAGGAATAGCCCACCAAACAGTGCGGGTCAGGAACTGTAGCATGTAACTGAAGTCAGAAACCTGATTACATATTGAGGCCCTCAAGGAAAGCACGTAAGCCTCTTGGTTCCAGAAACTTATGATGCCAAAATACGTGCAATATGCACATGAACAGATACAAATCAGACAAAATAAGATTCTGAGTATTTCTAAGAAAGTCCAGCAGCATACCTCCCAAAAATCACTTTCAAAGAAGCGAGGACCTTCCTTGCTCACAATAGGCTGGTGAACCCACTCCTGATAAGCCTCCCCAAGGTGACCAACCTGAGCAAGATTTTATTAAGTAAATAAAATGTAGAATAACTGATACAATTTCAAATCAATTCAAGCACAGCTGGGTCAGTAGATTTGTTAATTAAAGAAGGCATCTATGAAGACAATGCAGATTACAGACCACAATCAATCACCACGCGTTAAGAAAGAATATAAGTAGAAAATTCTGAGCTGACATCAAAATGTGTAAATAATCAAGAGCAAGGTGGAACGAAACCAGCTTTTACAACCTCATTTCAACCTGATGAAACAAATAGGAAAACGAAAGAAAAGAGAAGAGCCTGCCAAAGCAGTACCTGAAAGACAAGGGGCTTATTTAAATCCACCGTGAATCCTTGAACGACCATCCTGGTGCCCTCTGCATAGAGACCGTGAAAGGTGTTAGTAAAATAATCGCTAATATCCTATTTACGATTATTAAGAGTTCACAAAGCTGTCCAGTGATACATCCCTCAAACGCTAATCTCTTTACGAAAGAGGAAGGATGCATAGAGCAAAATAAACCCCCACCATAACCCATGTAAGTTTCTTCTCTCTCTTTTACCTTTTTTGTTTGAGGAAAGAGAGTGTGAATGTGAGACGGCATCCACATAGAGCTAAACAAACACTATACATCTCTGACACTACTTCTCCAACAAACATCAAGCAATTTACAAATATACTACATAATAGTCTAACTTCCAAGTGGTAGGTAAATATATCAGAAAGGTAAAGAAGCTGCTTATAGCTCGTCAATAAAATTTCAGGTTGACAAAATCAAACAATTGACAAAGATATTCCAAGTGGACAGAAAATCAACAAAAAGTTGACCCACATCAACGCCATTGGTCAAATGTCAAAATCTAACTCTTTAGCCACTATCCCCTCCTCTCCCCTCATAATGAAACTGAAATGGATATCATTGAAGTCAAACAATATAATCTTCAAAAGCCAAGAGAATGAAAAGATGCATCACAGTCGAAGATAATGGCAACCTAATTGTATCACCGACTTAGAGAATCAAAAAGGATAGCAAAAAAGATAATGGCTAATTAATCTAGTACGTCCCTACATAAATATAAACAGATTTGAATCTACATTCAATATTTGAGCCTTTGCCCGCTATCATAAGCAACGATAGATTTTCGCTTACATCTTATAGCCACCAAAGTATATGCAGACATTGAAAAGGATGTGAAGTTTGAAAATATGATTATTAGTTCCTTATTATTTCGGTCCCACATCAAATCATTGCCTCAAGAAGGCAGATTAAGTAGTCGAAAACTTGACAACTTGTACATCCATCAAACTTTGACTTCACATACCCTTACAGAACCCTCCAAGGAACTTCAGGAGCACACTGTTAAGAACCGTCCCAACATTTTCAAATCTAAACTGCTGCCAATGCAGAATTTTCATGGAAAACAACTACCCATAATTGTTGTTCAAATTAACAAGAATGTATAATAATGCGCTCAAAATGCAGATCTAGAACGAACCAATTCAGTCCACAAACTAGCATTCACAGTGCGAGTTCGTCAATTACGGAAAAATTCGAAAGCAAAAACAATCAGAAACTGAAAAAGGAATGCGTCTCGGATCTAATCGAAAGCAAAGATTAGGTTTACCTGAAAATTGCAATCAGTGATGAGTCAACGAAGAATATTGCGACTAAAACCCCGCGAGAGAGAGATATAGAGATTTATGGGGGTGATCAGGAGAAGAGGATATCTATCGTGCTCTTCTCTCTCTCTCTCTCTCCGTGTAGAGATACATGACATGAACGAATGTGTACGGGGTATTTTTAAAGGGGAATGCGATGGAGGGATCCTGACCGTTCACGGCTACGTCAGATTTTCCCAATGGGTTGTCTCTGTGTGTTTGATTCGCACGTTCACGTTGGATCATAACTGCAGCCAGCCTAGCGTAGCATCCTACAACTCATAGCCCAAAATATTGACAGAGGATCAGATGATTGTGTGTGGTGGCAGGACCATCTTAGGCTTGTCACGTGACATGAATGCAATCTTTTGTTTGATTGGATTTTTTATGCACCTCAATACAAGTTGGTCTAAACTTGGTACACCTCTATTTTTATGTTTGCATTTCACTCGTATTAAGGGCTTATTTTTTCATTGGTTTTTTTTAATTTACCAACTTTAATCAACTTTAACCTACTGTAATTTACTACAATAAAAAATATCAATTTTAACCCATTTCAACCTATTTTAATCCACTTCAACCAATTTCAATCCAACTTCTTCAAAATTTTATTCTTGTTATTTTAAGCAACTTCAAAAATATATACCAACTTCAACCTACTTCAACTCACTTCAACATACTTCAACCTTTTTCAACCTACTTCATCCCACTTCAATAAAAAATATCAACTTCAACTCACTTCACCCCACTTCAACCAATTACATCCTTTTACCAACCTCAATTTACTAATGAAAAGAACAGACTCTAAACCATCCATCACACTCATACATATAAATATGTATGAGCCTTATTCGATTTAGAATCAAATTGAATTAAAGGCTAGTAAGACTAGACCGATTGAAGTCAGCCCAATCTTTGATACGAGGTCTATAGCTTGTTCATTCTTTAGTCCCGTTGGGTTAGGCCAGAATCAACCTTTCTTTTAAAAAATAAAGTTACAGTTAGAGTCTTTATTCTTGAAGCAACAACCAAGGCCCATCACTTTGTCACTCTCTGCTTCTCTCCGAATATAGCGATTTTCACTCTCATACTTTCTCACTCTCAGTTCTTCTCACGACCAACGAGCATTGCATAAGATGAGATGAAGAGGGAACAGTCTTGGTTATATTTGAAAAACAAAGAACTTAAATGAGGGATTTTAATTGAAGACTTCGTTGTAAAAATATTATTTTTACTTTAGTATTTCAAAAGAAGTTTATTTGTAAATTGTTTATTTACCTACTTAATTTTAAAATCAAATGTTTTTTTCTTCTAGTAAATTTATTTTGTGGCCAAGTCAACTTTTCACCAACATTGGGAGATTTGTGCTGAGTTGTTTCTTGAATCGACGAATTTCCACTTTACCCAATCAAATTGATTGGTGAACGACTTTGTTACTTGCCTAACTCATGGGATTTGCTAAAGTGGTTTTGCATTTTAAATTGTGGGATTTCCTTATCTTGATTTTTGGAGGCATTTAGGTGATTTATTTACTTAATCTACCTCTTGCTTTCTTCCTTAATAGTTGCATTAGTTCTAGCATTTATTTATCTAGCTAGTTATTTATTTATTCTATTATTTATTTAGTTAGTTAGTTAAGCCTTAACTAGTAGTAGTTTTATTAGTGTTACTATAGTATTATTATTATTATTATTATTATTATTATTATTATTATTATTATTATTATTATTATTATTATTATTATTATTATTATTATTATTATTATTATTATTGTTGTTGTTGTTGTTGTTGTTGTTGTTGTTGTTGTTGTTGTTGTTGTTGTTGTTGTTGTTGTTGATGATGATGATGATGATGATGATGTTGTGGTTGTTGTTGTTGGTATTTTGGGGGTGATTTTATTTTTGTGGGGTCTTTATTAGGTCTATTTTTATTGTTATTGTAGTTAGTAGTATTAGCATTATTATATTATTTTTAATTATTAGTTTTACCAGTGACTAGCTGGTTATTCTTGCTGAGTAGATTTCTAGTCTTCTTAACTAATTTTGTTGTTATTTCTAGCTAGCGCTTCTTAGCCTTTTAGTTCCAGTACTTTGTTATTTTCCTACTAGTTGGGCCCACCCAATGATTATTTTGGGGTGATTCGACTCATTTACGCCCTCATTAATCTTAAGTGGAAACTTTTTATTATTATTAGTATTAGTATTATTATTTTTCATTGCATTGTTAGGGGTGGGTGTTGGTAGTTTAAGCTAGTGATGAGCAATGTAGTAGCTTCAGCCAGTTCTCCCGGGGGAAATGGGGCTAGGAGGGTGTAGGTTTTGGAAGGTGCGCCTAGCGTCTCCGAATATTGGGTATCTTACGGGTAAGTCAATAACATTAGTTAAGTCTTTGCATAGACGTAGGATTAACATAGCCTGTGTTCAAGAGACTAAATGGGTTGGGCCTAAAGCCAGAAAAAGTTAATGGGTATAAGCTATGGTATTCTGGGTCAAACAAGGCTAGGAATGGAGTTGATATTTTGGTTAATAAGGAGTTGGTTGACTTCATTGTTGAAGTGAAGTATAAGAGTGATCGAATTATGGCCATTAAGGTATTAGAGGGATCAGAAATTCTTAATGTGGTTAGTGTTTATGCACCTCAAATAGGTTTGTCGGATGATATTAAGAAGCAATTTTGGGAGGACTTGGATGTGGTCATTCAGGATGTGCCTCAGAGCGAAAAACTTTTCAGAAGAGGAGACTTTAGTGTCCATATTGGTGAAGGCTTAGAAGAGTATGATACAACTCACGGACGTTTCAGTTATGGCGAGAGAAAGAATGGAGGAGTTACTATTTTAGACTTTGCGGTTGCCTATGAATTGTTGGTGATAAACTCTTATTTTAAGAAGAAGGATGACCACTTTGTGACCTTTAAGAGTGGCTCCACAAAGAATTAAATTGATTACTTCCTAATTAAGGCGAATAATCGGCAGTTATATAAGGATTGTAAGATGATGCCTATTGAGTATTTAGGTGCTCAGTAGAGATTGCTAGTGTTGGATGTGGAGTTCAAATGTCAAAAGTGGAAGAAGAGGAATGTTGCGGACCCTAGAGTTAAGTGGTGGAATCTTACTAAGAATAATGGTATGAAATTATCAGAGAGGATTACTGAAGAATGAGCTTGGAGGCAGATACAGGATGCGAATACAATGTGGGAAGAAATGGTAGAATGTATTCGAAGGTCAGCTAAGGAAATCCTAGGGTCATCTAGGAGAGGTGGTAACAAAATGAAGGGAGTCTGGTGATGGAACGAGGAGGTAAAGGAGAAAAAAAAGACATACGCTATTTTCATGAATAGTGGAATGGAGGAAGAGAAAGAGATTAGTAGAGTTAGATATAAAGTAGCAAAAAAGGTAGCCAAGAAAGCTGTTGCTGTAGCCAAGAGCATGACTTATGATATGTTATATCAAAAACTAGAGATCAAGGAAGGTACGAAGGAAGTCTTTAAACTGGCGAAGGTTAGGGAAAGAAGGACAAAGGATTTGGGTGTCGTGAGGTGCATCAAAGATGAAAATGATAAGGTGTTGTCTGAGGATGTAGAAATCAAGGAGATATGACAAATGTATTTTTCCAAACTCCTCAATGGGGAAGTAATGGAAGATTTTCGAAGTAGGAAAAGACAGAGTAATGAGAGATGTCTTGATCCTCAATTATGTGAATCTATCAGCAAGGATGAGATTAAAGAGACCCTAAAGAAGATGACCAATGGGAAGGTAAAGAGACTAGTCCAGATACTGGTGGAAGTGTGGAAGTGTTTGGGTGGCTAACAGAACTTTTCAATGTTATTTTTAGGACTGCTAAGATGTTCAGAGAATGGAGGTTTACTACAGTCATCCCACTGTACAAGAACAAAGATGAAATTCAGGATTGTAATAATTATAGGGGTATAAAGTTGCTCAGTCACACCATGAAGTTATGAGAGAGGGTGATTGAAAGAAGGTTGAAGAAAGATATTTTGATATCAGAGAACCAATTTGGTTTTATGCTTGGCAGGTCGACCATAGAGGCGATCTACCTCCTTAGAAGGCTCATGGGATTGTACAGAGATAGAAAGGTAGATCTTCATATGGTGTTCAATGACCTAGAAAAAACATATGATAGAGTTTCGTGTGAATTGTTATGGAGATGCTTAGAAAAGAAAGGCGTGTCACCTGTGTATATTCAAGTCATTAAGGACATGTACGAGGGAGGTAGGGTGAGTGTTAGGATGCCAGCAAGGGCTACCAATGACCTCTACGTTGGTATGAGCATGTATTAGGGTTCCGCTTTAAGCCCTTTTCTTTTCACTCTAGTTATGGATGAACTTACAAAAGGAATTCAACATAAGGCACCATGGTGTATATTATTCGCAGATGACATTGTTCTTATTGATGAGACCAGATAAGGAGTTAATGACAAGTTGGGGCGATGGTGACATACACTGGAGTCTAGAGGCTTTAGAGTAAGTAGATCGAAAACTAAATACCTACATTGTTGTTTTAGTGGAAGGGAATATGTGGGGGGAGAAGTCACCATTGATGGGATGACGATACCAAAGGTTGAGAAGTTTAAATATTTAGGCTCGATCATTAAACAAAAATGGGGATATTGACGAAGATATTAACCAGCACATAAAAATGAGTTGGCAAAAATAGAAGTATGTTTCAGGTGTGCTATGTGATAAGAGGATGCCTGCAGGATTAAAAGGTAAAGTTTATCATATGGCAGTTAGACCTGCTGTACTGTATGGATCATAGAGTTGGCCTATAAAAAAGACACAAGTTCAAAGGTTAATGGTAGTAGAAATGAGGATGATTAGGTGGATGTGTGGTTATACGAGAATGGATAGAATTAGGAATGGTGTAATCAGAGACGTAGTTAAAGTAGCTCCCATCAAAGATAAGATGAGAGAAACAAGACTCAGATGGTTTGGCCATGTGAAAAGAAGGATTGTTGACGCTCTAGTGAGGAGATGTGAGAGGATTAATATCCCCGAAGGTAAAAGACGAAGGGGACGACCTACGAAGAGTTTGGACGAGGTGATTTGAGAGGACTTGAAAGTTGTAGGATTGACGGAGGATATGGCTCAGGATAGGAGATTATGGCGGGATGAGATTAGGATCTTAGATCACAGAGAGTTGGCCACCTAATTTGGTTGTGGTTTTTCGGTGGCAGTAGGGTGGTTGTGGTTGTGGTTGTGGTTGTGGTTTTTTTGTGCCGTGTTTGTATGCAGGTAGTACACACATTTGAGAAGAGACATTGTTTGTCTACATCGATTTGTTAAGGTATAGTATCTTCCTATGTTATGTTGTACTTATGCTTACATAGTTACACCAACCTGATTTATTAATATTTCTTAGTTCATTCCCTGCTGCTTATTCTTATTTTTTTTTTCATTAAATGTTTTCACAAAATTCTTCTTCTATAAAATATTTTCACAAAATCTTGTTTCATGGATCTCTTGGATTCAGCCTCTCTATGGGCAGAGATGCCGGTAGAGATAAAGTTGCCTACATCTGGATCTTCGTAGATCCCGCGAAAGTAGGACACACATTGGGAGGTGTTGTTGCTGTTGTTGTATTTTGTCTAACAACGTTATATTCTTACCTCTATGAATTAAACTCTTCACTGATAACTGGGGAGAGAGTACAAAACAAGTTTTTTTCCTTCCTTCTTTGATAAATTATTAACTCTATAAAAATCGATGTTTCTCTTGGGTCACACCAATTCACTAAGTCATTCTTGTTATCTTACCCGTGAATGGACACGGTTCAAAAGCGTCTATTGTACCTTAGAAGGGTGGATAACAAATAGGGGTGTTCACAGTTCGGGTACCTGAACCAAAATGGATTTCAGTTCCAGTAACCAACATTTTGGACTCGTCATATCTCGAAACGAAACCCAACCGATAATTTCAGATAACTGAAGCTTTTGGTTTGGATTTCCGGGCATCCAATTAGCCGAGATTTATAATAGCCAGGAGTTGAAGGCATTCTAAAAAATGAACCGTGAACACATCAATACAAGCATTTGTCAAGCAATCGTAAAATAAATCACATATCACAACAATCAGCACCAAAACCTTGACATTTCATACAAAAGATTAGTAGCAACTGCATTGCATTTTACTTTTAATACTACTCAATGCATCAATACTAACTACATAAGATGCACTCATATCCCACTCTTTGAATAACCAAACCACCAGCATTTAGCAAGAATTCTAGTAGAATAAAAAAATAAACTTACAAATTAAATTTAAAAAGCTCAAATTTAGCAAGAAATACTCTTTAAGCAGGAAACGAGAAAGGGGTTATTGGATGCGGAGGGATAAGGAGGAGGAGCAGAAGCGTAAAGAGGTCGGCGCCACAGCAGGCTTGTCATCGATAGATGCAGGCGAGCATGAGCAGACAACAGGCAAGTTGGGAATCTAACTGTAGGGGCAGTTAGAGATTCAAGAGGAGACATAGAGAGGAAAGAAAGAGAGTTTGAGAGAGTCAACTGAGAGGTGGCTCCCTATAAAGTAATAAGTAGTAGAGTTTGTTTGCTTACTAAGTGTTTTGTTTCCTAAAAAAAAATCTTTTTACAAGTTTTCGGGTAACCCTGATTCGTGAATTGATAACCCAAAAAAAAATGGTTTTGGGTGCTCGAAATCCCAAAACCCCTATTGCCAGAGGCATTTGCACCAAAGTTAATACTCAATAGGAGCAGAACCTACCCTTAACGGGTAGTGTCACAAACGCCTTAGAAGATATCATTCCTCTCTAGCCTCATTATAATTTTGCAACACCATTATTCTTAAAATTTTCCAACAATCTTAAGTGTAGCACCTTAGTTTTTGTCATGAATTCCATATCATTCCTCACCACTAAACCATCTCCTAACACCTTAAAAATTGACTCCTTCAATAGCGTTTACTTGAAGAGATGGCAAGAAAAATTCTCTTTGGTCTTAGATGTATTGGGGTTGGCGTTCGCTCTTTCAAAAGATTTCAAACTGATAGGAAGAATTGAATTTTATAATTTGTAATGCAAGCACATGATGTAGTTGTAGGTGGCCGATGAATACGAGTTATCCTAGGATCATGTCTCAAGCTAGGCGATCAAGGGTTTATGATTGAAAATTCAACTAAGATAAGAAAGCAATAAAATGGAGGATGGGATTGTGATTTGGCCAATTAACAGACCAACAAGTTGAGACATAATCTAACCTACCAAAGCTATGCCACAATTAGAGATAGGTGGTTGCACCATCGAAAATCATATAGGCCCTTTTTCAGGGATCATAGGCTAGTCTAGTTCGTCTAACCACCTAATTTCGTGGGGTTATACCTTGAGAATACCAACTTTGGAGCTAGCAAGTGATGTATGCTGAATCAATACGCTTGGTAATGAACCAAATCTAGCAACTCAACATGGAACGATATGTCCTGGAATAAAGGTCAACACCACCAACCAAGACTGAAGGAGTTCACCAACAACCTTCCTAAAGCTAAGGCACCAAAAGATCAAATAAAGAAGCCACCACTAAACACCACCAAACAGGATAAAGTTTAGAGGGATTTGAGAGAGATTGCTTAAACCAGCAACTGAGGTCTTTCATATATCATCATCTGATGCTCACAATAATGAACAAGGCTTATAAACTTAGCCTTTTATACAAAATCAACGGCTAAAACATAAACTAGCTTGAAACAAAAATAGCTAAATCAGGTTGAATACAAACTGCCTAAAACAGTAGCTAACCTTTGATCTTTGACACCTAATACCCTTGCTAATCTCCATTACTGAGGTGTCGAGTTAAAACCACTCCCAAGGACTGCTAATGATGGCTTTGAAGGTGATTTGCATTTGCTTACATCGAGCTTAGGTAAGTTGGTCAGCAAAGTACAACACACTAAAATTCATTGGATCAAAGGGTATTTCCTAAATGTTTGTGCTGGTTAAAAGCTAATGCTAGGTGATCTAATTTGCAACTTTAGGACCTCACTTCATAAATATTTAGACACATTTTCAAGTCCTTAAGCATGCCAAAACGAGCTGCTAAGTTGGAGGCAAAATATCCCTCTTAAAATTGCTGCTGCTGGAGCTGATCTGCTGTTGCTGCTGGACTGAATGCTGGCTGTTTCAGTGAAAGTCAAGCAACCTTTATCATTTAATAGCTGAATTAAGTGCTAACAAATGAGCTATGTTACTATCAAAAAAGGGGTGATGCTCCTTTACTGAAAATGATTCACCAGTAACTGTTGGAGCAACCAAAATGCACTGAACTTAGGGTATCCAACATAGCAAGGTGCTCCCTAGGAAAGCATCAAAGTTGTATTGTTTTCTTTCACAGAGCTGACCCTTAAGAGGATCAGTGAGCAATGACTCCTTTCCCTCAAGCTGAATAGCTTGAACTCACCCTTGATATGCATCAGTTAGGTTTCGAACTATTTTCATGTCCAAATCTCAGTTATTCTCTCTCCGATGCTTGCAAATTGACCTACCTTTCAATGTAAATCAACTGCCCAAAAATACAAATGCAAGCTCTTTCAAGCATTTTATCCAACATTTGACAGGCATGAGAGAAAACACTAAATTGTAAGCATAAACTAGGTGTAGTTGGGCCTAATACAAGACCTATTAGCTATCAAAGAGTTAATCACAGCCCTAACGAACAAAATTGAGCTACTAATCATTGAAAAAAAGCAATATAAAACCAAGATAACAAAAATTAACAATTAAACTAAGAAGCATGAAATAGAGAAATAAAATTAATCTAGTATAGATTAATCTATCTAATGAACACTAAGTCATAAAAACAACAAACATTTAAACTAAACATGATATAAATTAAGACTAATCTAGCAAGATAACAAGCATAAAACATAGATAGAAAGAGAGAAAGAGAAAAATTAGTCATAATTGATGCTTGGATGCTCTAAAATTACAAGTCTTGAACATAATGTCCACTAATCTACAATAAACTAACCTAATTTACTTCCGCCTAATGGGATTTAGGTGGTGAACCTCCCCGTAACACTAAACCTTGAAAACTCATGCTTAGACGTTTTCTCCAAGTAATTAGCCCAAACTGCTTTTATAGACCCCAAACATTGTTGTGACACAACTCGTGCCAGGTGACATTGGCTACCCATGTCAACTTCTAATTGATCAACAACAATGGGAACTACAACATACTTAACATGGCCAAAGGCCCTTGGCATGGGTTGATCGTGGCAGGTGACATGGCCATGTCATGGCCTTGCAGGCAAAAACTTGAGGGTTAACCTAGTTTAACCAAGTATGTTATCGTGGGCGATCCCTATGGGGAATTCATACTTCACCTGGTCACTATCTTTCTACCTTTTGATGGCCTTTTGAGCCAAAGTTTCCTGCTTCTTGTTTGGTTAACTTATCACCTATAAAAGGAATTAAAACAAGTAAACATGTACAACATTATATTACAAGCTAAAATTAGGCAAAAGGGGCATATAAAGTACAATAATTTTAGATCGAGTACAGACCATCCAACAAAGTAGCCCATGAGCATGAGAGAAAACTAAATACACAAAGCATGCAAATAAGATCTACATGCATACGATACTTACTAACTTAGCAACTGACTTTTTTTTATGTGTGTAGTCCTTACAAGAAGACTAAGGACACTTAGGAATCAATAAATAAAAAAACATACACTTGAGGATGCGGGGAATCAAAAATTTGCAATTGGAAATTTTTTGATTTTCAGATGAATGATGGAGAGGACATCAAGTCACACATCAATAATTATCAAAAGGCACTAGAAGATCTAAAAAATGAGAAGAGTAAACTATAGGAGGTATTTGTAGCTAGATGCTTAATTGATAAGCTACCTAAATATTGAAAGACTTGCAAGCAACAACTAAACACAACAACAAGAAGATAACTTTACAAGAGGTGGTAACACATATAGCTATTTCAGAGCACAATCGCAATCAATCGATGGAGGCAAAGGCAAAACAGATGTCATAAAAAACAAACCTAGTCGACTATGACCAAGGGAGATACCAATATAAAGACAAGAAATACGGTTTTGAAGAGGTATCACAACAGATCGCATAATTTTTAGAAGACTTCTACTAATCCAACTTTTAAGAAAAGAAGGGTATGTTATGTGTTTGACAAACCTGGACATATGACATAGAAAGGGAAGTGATGAACTTGCTCATCCTCATGCAAATTTGGTTGAGATAGGTGATGTTATTGTGGTATTTATATCATAAGTGAACATGGCTACTAACATGGTGGACTGGGTTGTTGATTATGGGGCTAGTAGAAACATATATAGAAACAAAAGTGCTTTCACTTCCTATACTCCTATTTGGGATGGTAATGACATTATCTATATGATTGACTCCAAGCAAGCGCGAGTTTTGGAAATAACGAAAGTAATATTGAAACTCTCTTGAAATATTCTTACTCTTATTGATGAAGTACATGTTCTAGAAATCTGTGCTGATTTAATATGTGTATCTCTTTTAAGAAAGAACATTATAAAAGTTTCTTTTGAATCGAATCATATTGTTATAATTAGACATAAGGTGTTTGTGAGGAAGGGATGTTGTAACCAAGGACTTCCTACATTAATATTCTTGATGTCATGAGTAGTGATGCTAGTTCCAGGGATGCTCAAATTAGCATATGTTGCTTTCGTTAGTTTGGTTTTACTAAAGTTAAGTGTTGTTTTATATCATCGATCAGCCCTTAATGAAAGGATTAACTAGGTGTATGTCATGAGCATTTTCATTTAATAAACTTTTTCGTTTAATATTCTCTATGTCTTTGCACAAATATATTGGAGCTTCTTTTCTTTTATTATTGATTAAATTAAATCATAAGTAGGTGATGTTTTACTACCTTTGTCAAATTTGCTGAGTCAAATTCTATCAAGTAATGGAATCCGTTTCATTTTTTTCTTTGTAAATTGATATGGCAAATTTATGCAAGTGTTTCTCTATGTTGGGCTGACGAAAGATAGAATAAGTGTTTATTATATATGATTGATGGTTCGACAAAAAAAAATGGATTTGTAACCATTTCTAGTTACAAATTTAAATTTTCCAAAAAAAATATAAAATTGTAAAATATTATGGCAAAAAAAAATTGCCACAAAAGTGCACTGCCCTGGTGGCAAACATAGAAAAATACCACAAATGTCCTCCATTCTCTATCTCACGCTTTTCATTCCAAAATTTTCAAATCCTGCTTATACTACTATGGAAACCGTTTGTGTAGCAAGTCAAAAGGCCAAAAAATGGGAAGAAGGGGGAAGCTGTGACATAAACCTTTATAAACACCACTCAATAACTTATAGAAAAAGCCAAAACCCAATGGTGAAAGTTTAAGATCCATAGGGCTAGTATGAGAGAAACGAATTCTCTAATACAAACTACAAAAAATCCATCAGTGTAATCTGTGGCACAATCTCTCTTCCCATGTGCATTTTTTCCCTGCAGTGGTGTTATACTGAAGATAAAGCCATCAACGACAACAAAATGAGAAATGAATTGTTTGTGAGTATAATTGATGATAATTGATATATAAAAAGTAGAAACCCTAAAAGACTATTGTCGATGATGATATTGTCTTTCCATCATTTTCCAATCCTAGACCCCTACAAAACAATTAATACAAAACCTCCAAAATTATATAAACCTGATAAGGCATGTCTACAAAACCTTATGCATTTCAATGCTTCTAAATAATCAATTTTCAATTGAGAATCTCTCACCAAGTGTCATCTGATTTCTTGTGTTTAATCTATAATAATCAACTTCTGTTTCTAATCCATAAGGTTCTTTTGCATTTTACGGATCCTTTCTTCTTCCTTTAAAATCTCCTTCACCCTAAGTTTAATTTCTAAAGCCTCATGGATAACTCTTTAAGATTGTCTTCCATGTGAGCAATTTTAGAGGTGTAAGTAGAATCTTGGGAAGACAAAAGATGAAGCCGTTGGATGTCCACTAACTCTTCCGGTTTTGCAACAATCTCAGCTGCATTGAATGCTTCCTCTACCTTAGAAGTGATCCAAGAAATCTTCAAGGTTGCTAAGTTGAGATTTGTCAATCATGGAGTGAAGGATTTTTAAGGATCGAAAAACCCGCACCCTGTTGGCTAGTAAAGCTTGGGTAGAGTCGTGGTTGGAAATCACCTAAACGACAACCTTTACCCACTAAGGATATTTTCCTAGACCCAATCTTCTGCCAAGTTAACAAAAAGAGTCCCTATTGTGGTAAGAACACTTTAAAGCACTATATCATCTGAAGTGACTTGTGTAGGGATAATGGCGCTCACAAGAGGGTCTTGCTTCACTTTTTCAATAGAAGTGGTTGTCATTATAGGTGCATACATACTCTCTGATAAAGGGGCATTATGTCGGCGCAAAGTCTCATGTTAGAAGTCTGGTATGGGCAAATCCTTACAGCGCATATCATTTCCTATGTTATAATCATTATAGTAATCAGGATGATCATAGTGAACTCTATTGAAATTGATGTCACTAGAAGATCGCTCACGAGAAGTTCTTTTTTGCTTTGGTGGTTTATGGTCATCCTCGAGACTTTTTCCTTCCCTTTCTTGGAAGAAGCCCTTGCAAACTTTCCTTTAGCAGAAACACTTGTAGATTCCCCATTGGAAAAAAGGCTTTAGCAAGTTTCCGTTTAGGTGAAGCTCTAGTAAACTCCCCTATGGGAGATTTATTACCCATCATCTCTAAAATTTTAATGGGTTCGCCAGCAGACGGTAGATCTGGTCGTAGGTGGTTAATGGTGAAAATCTAGTCTCTTAAAACTGCCTTATCATTGACGATAATCTAGTGGATTTTTTGCATGGATTGACTCAAGTAAGGGGTGCTTGATCTAACCCACCAATTACAATAACTCCAAGAATAGAGTCCTTCGAAATAAACATTTGGGATGTAAAATTTGGCACCAATATCACACTTATAGAAAGTCACGACTGCTTAAGCAAGGTCCATCATATTTCTCCTCTACCTAAGAGAAACTGCAAAGCTAAAGTTGTTAGAAGGAACACCTTGGTCAAATCTAAACTGACGAGAAAATCGATTTGGATAATAGGGCTCTAGAAGAAATTATTCAGGCATCGAGTATAGAAGATCTTATAGATAATAAAAATTTGAAATCTTCATCTGATAGCTTCATATTGACTAAGTCCTACCCTTTTGGAGACTGCTCCCAAAATGCACTCGTGTGAAAATATATAGATTGCCTATTTCTAAAAATGCTCATTGCTTGTGCTAGTGTAAATCGTTTAGCTGACATTCTAGCATAATGCATTAATGTAGGATAATTTGCTAGACACTCGGAATCAAGGGGTTAAGAATATAAGGCTAGAAAAATCTGCTAACCAATCTACCACATAATGAATTGGAAAACAAGGGTTAGGTAGACCCAGATTGTCAGCATGACTTACTACTTGTCCCTAACCGTGATAAATATATCCTAGCATTAGAGAAGCTAAGGAGATTTTTGACCTTTTTCCATTAAAGAGGCCATTATGAAAGTCTCTGGCCTTATTACTTCATTGTGATATTGTAGGACAAAACGACTCAACTAGAAATCCAAGAAAGCAACAAGCACCCTAATTTTTATGGCATTTAAAGTTGAAGAACGATCCCTTTGGAAGATTTACAGAGGGATGAATGATGTCCTTTGTTCTGACTCCTTACTAAAGGCACCCCAAATCAATTCCCCTCCATGAAAATGATGCAACCAGAAATTCCAATAGACATGGCTACTCTTATGAAAGCGCCAAAGTTTAGCATGAATACGGAGCAACTCCAGAACCGTTAGTGAAAATTTTTCATCATCCATCAAATCTTCATTGATGTAAAATTCTTTGCATATGCCTCCTAGAATTGGAAGGCCACCAATTCTCTCTAAGTTGTAGAGGGAGATGCCAACTTCTCCAACACCGTGATGCAGTGTATTTGTTGTAGGACCCCCAAGTTCCCAAAATGCTCTATATACTTCTCTATCAAAATGGTAATGGTAGGGGTAATAAGATAGACCAACAACCCTACATATGTTTGCTGATCTAAGGGTATGCTCAAAGTGTTTCAAAACATATTCAGTCCATTCAGTGGCACCAATCATAAAATTGGACACCTCTTGAAACCTAAAATCTACACCCCAATTTCTCCTCAGAGTGAGAATTTTATGGAGAGCAGGATAAAATGATAGTGACTAGAAATTTTTCATCCCTATTAGACTCCGTGTTGACCTTTTCAAGAACCACGACATTGAAAAAGTTCGCATAACCCTTGCAGACATTTATGCAGCTTTTCTCATCATTGTATGAATAGGAGCGGGTTCCCTTTCCCACCTTTTCTTTTCTTACCCATGTGACCCTAGAGTCTGATGTAGGAAAAATAGTAAGGGTTTTCAAGGAAGATGAACATCTATAAATGAGATCGTGAGTTGATTCATCACCTTTTTTGAGGGATGCCGTTTGAGAACCATAGCTCCCATCCATTTCAATCTGTTTAAAAAATCAATAAACTAATACAGCAAACTTTGTATATCACATGCGTTCACAAGTGCTTGCACACATGATGCATGGGGGCCAACTATTGGACTTCAAAATAACAAATATATTTAAATGTTGGGCTTTCATAGATATAAGGGCTGAGTGGCTAAGATTAAATATCATTATGTCCTATATTAATTAAAGCAAAGATTAACAAAAAAGGGATGGGATATGGAGTGTTAGTTCATGTCCAGACACTTCCATTAATTAGAGGAGAACAATGAAATAAAGATGTGGGTTAATTGTTAGTTTTGGAGATTTGTTTTTAGGTTATGATAGAATCTTCTTATGATACATACTCCCTTCATTAACCCCATTCCTTGGCGATGCATTAATGTGGGTTAACTTCTTAAATCCTCCCATGAATGATAATATAAAAATAGGGGCCAAGGCAACCAGGTTGAGGCTTAGCAAAGAAAAAAAGTGGGAGATTAGTTGGAAAGGAAAAGAAACTGAATCAAACTGTTTAAGATGCAAGCATTTAAGGTACAAAATCGATTAGCAATCAAAGGCTAAAAGAATCAGAAGAGTACAAGACAACTAAATTGAAGATATTAAAGTCTCTTAAGCAAAATTTCCATAAGGATGATCTTGAAGTTTATGACCAAATTTTTTTCATTCATCTTCGATTCTCAGTCTTTGTATTCCTTAGTGAGTACTTTCTCATTAAATTAAGAAAAAAATGAGATCATGACAGATTCGAAAGGATTTAAATAGCTCATTTATCATAAGTTTAAGGTAAAAAAAAAATTCATAAATTTGGATTCATAAGGATACAAGGTTCCCAAGGACTCATAAATTTGGATACGCAAGGATCCTCGGTTCACCAGGACTCACAAATTTGGATTTGTAAGGATCTGAGTTTACAAGGACTCATAAATCTAGATTAAATTCATGGGACCAAAACCATGGTGACTTATGATATGGTCCATATATCTTTTAAAGAAAAAAAATAATACTAATTTCATTCCAAGATTTTGTATTGGTAAAGATTGTCAACTTCCTAAAATTATTAACACAACATTTGGAAGTTTAAAGCTTTTATAATCAAACTAAAAAAAAAAGAGTGCTTTCTTATTTTCTACGTTGATAGCCATGATCATGTGGTCTTTATCTTTCAATTTTTTTTCTCTGCCTTCCTATTCTTAAAAAAAAGAAAAACCATAATGGAAGAAGAGTTAAATAATCTATACTATACATAATAGGAATCTTTCAATAATTATCAAATCCTAAGCTAAATGCTTTTTATGGAGCAATAGATAATAGAAGCCATTGATTTTATCCAAACAATAAATCTCTACCGTTGATATGAAAAAAATTTACTTTCTAAAAAATGCAAAAAATTAGCCCAGTAAACTAACGTCATCCCCATAGGCCCCCCTCTCTCATCATTTACTCACACCTAACCCTCCCTCTCTCTCCTTCCTCATGTCACGTCCCTCTTTCTCTCAGCCCCCCTCTCTTTCATCATTAGTTAGTCACACTCAACTTTTCTTGTCTCTCCACTTCTTTACATCTCCTCCATGATGGGTTTCAGTTACTACTTCTCAAAAGGAATTAATTAGTTATAGCAAATAGCAACAGAGAAACCATTACAAAAGGAAAAAGAGAAACCAACTCTGTAGTAACTTCCGACACTGGGACTAAAGCACTACAATTATAAATTTCATTGCTCCAAAGGGTTGCAATCTTTCACATCCTGCTACTGTTTGCTGGCCTCTTTGCTCCAGGTGAACAATTGAATATACATTGCCTCCTTTGGCCACACAAAAACAGCATATAAAGCTTTTGAAATAGATATCACATACACTATTTATTCTTGACAATCATCTTATTGGTGACAACAACAGGGCTCAATGGTGGGTGTTTGAAAAATTAACTAGCATTTATATACTGGTACTCTGCACAGATTTCCTCACTTTCCACCATTGTTTTACTAATGCAGATTGTGAATACTATACCAATAGCACCTAAAATATCCATTAGTTGCATTCAGGTATATATTTACACAACTATATATTTCATTCCCCACTTAATGTCACTAATGCAAATTCTATTTTTTTATTCACCCTCCTCTTTCTTACATAAGCAAATTTCTAATTAAGTTTCCAATGTTATTTAGGTTCGCCTTTGTGACTACTTGTATATCCTATAAATTGTTTATTCTTGCCATTCATCTAATTGGTGAAAATAGGGTTCAATGGCAGGTGTTTAAAAAAAATATGCGATTATATATTGATCCTCTATATAGTTTTTCTCACATTCCACACTTCATTAGTAATGCAGATTATGAACACTATAACGACACCTAAAGTATTTATTAGTTTTATTCAGGTATATATTTGGCCAGCTGCAGATTTCATTCCCTACTTCATATTACTAATGCCAATTTTGTTTCTTCGTTCACCCTCAAATTTGCAGCAATAGATTACTAGTTAAACTTTCAAGAGTATTTAGGTATTTTCTTTTCCTATGTGAATACTTGTGTGTCTACTTCATGTATACACTTTCATTTTGAACTTTATAAAAGATAAAACATATTGTAAATCAAATAAACGAACTTAAATAGATATTACCTACTAATAGAGAAACCTAAAAAGGGGTCTCACCAAACAAAAGCAATTTAACAGAACTCAAGACTAATTCACACCAAGTTAAGACAAATTTGTACTGGGCAGACATAGTAAGAATGTAGGATCTAGCCTATGTCCACTCTTCATAGTGTGTAGCTTTTCACAAAACCAATGGACATAGCTCCTCTGCAAACCTGAATTTAGTACCCTATCTATAAAAAATATTGCTCATATGCAAAATTCATTATCTAGAGTAATATAGAACCTATTTTTCGCACTACTCTCTGCACGTTTCCTAAACCTAGACCATCTCCCTAAACAACTTATCTTTCTCTCTCATTTATTTTTTCCAATCCAGAAGAACCAGAGCAATACACTCCCAATTCTGGAAGCCAAACATTAGTTATCGACCCCACCAGAACTAGCCCCTGCACAAAATGCCTAGGCAGCTCCCAAATTACCATCCATTCCCGTCTAAGAATATGCCAGCTAGGAGGATGGTGCTGATAATTCAGTCCAAGTTATAGGTTTCACTCAAATTAAGTGCAGATTTAAAGTGAGATTTCAGCAGCACTACAATGAAAGTCTAAACATGTCACTTAGACCATGTGCAACGCTCTCCTTGTGAGCCAAAAATTAGTCGTGAGTAAGGTAATTTTGGTGCGAGGATGTGCATCAGGAGTGTCACATGAGTCAGTTGCGAGGGACGAGGTGCTAGGGAAGGCACTCACTAAGAAAACGATGTCATTTTGATGGCTTTGGGAAGCTTTTTTTAAAAATTTGATCGTTGAACTAGGAAAAAAAAGGAAAATTTAGAGAATTGGACTGTTGGACTGCAAAGGAACGTTGGGCTAATTTACGAAATTCTAGCCATTGGTCCAATGGCTAGAATTGATTTTTTTTTTGTATCTTCACAACTATATATAGCTACCAAAAGTGTTTAAATTTTCACATCAAAATTTCTCTTCCTTTCAATCAAAAAAATTCTAAAGTGGTTATTTGTGTGAGTTGTTTTGTGAAGCAACAAGTGACGAAATCATTGTAAGTTAGAATTTCTAATTTTAATTTAATACTTCTTAAAATTATGATATATTTTAGCATCTTTATGGTGTTAATTGTGTGTGTGTGTGTGTTTTTTTTATTTTTTTAAAATTTTTTTAGAGTAATTGGTGGTTCTCTCAATCAAGAGCCAAGCGAAGCAAATTGTGAGTATAAATTTCTTTAATAAGTATGATTCATATAAAATGATATGATTGTGAAATCATTATGATTAAATGTAAATGTGTTTTACATGTTAGTTAAATAAATTTAAAACTTTTTATATGTTAGTGAAATTAATATGATTGAATTTAAATATATTTTGGCATGTTAAAGTTCATACGATTTTGCTAAAAAAATTTATATGATAAGCTATTACTATTTCATGTTTAATAATTTGAATATGATTACATGCTATATGGTAATATAATTGCATGTTAGTAAAATTTATAGATATTTTAGTATTTGTTTAAATTGTTGGCAAATTATGGTATTTGTTATTTTATATGATAGTAATTGAAATGATTATGTGACATGATTAGCTTAATTTATAACTTTTGCTATGCTAGTGAAATTAATATTATTAAATTTAAATATGTTTTGTCATGTTATTAAAATTAATACAGTTAATTAAGTTTGGGCATATTAGTAAAATTGATTTGATTAATTAAGGTTTGGCATGTTAATAAAATCAATATGTTTAATTATGTTTTGGAATGTTAGTAATTATTTGAAGTACTTAAACAATGTTGCAAGCATGATTAGTTTGAAATTAGTATTTGCTAGTAGCTTGTATAACTTTGAATACTTTATAAAAATATGTTGGCAAAAAATATGAATTAAAAATATGTCACTAAGTATGATTTTATGAATATCTTAATAGGAAATATATGAGTATATATTACTAAATATGATTAATTATTATATTAATATGATTAACTATAAATTTGTAGATGGTAATTGTAGCTCAGATGTGGATCTTAACACTCTCCCATCCTCTATGAATTTACTTAAGGGAGATGATTCACCCCAAATTGGGGGAGGGGGGAGGATAGTACTAACCCGATTCCCCCACATAATCTCCACATGTCTAACCCTCCATATCCATCACAAAACCACCACCATCATCCGAACCATTTATATTACCCACCACAACCTAACCAGAGGATTCCAAGTGAAACCTCAAGTCAAAATCTTTGAAACTATCCTCCACTATATTACTCCCACCACATAATGAGTCCTAAAATGTGCCTAATATTGAGTACACGTATTACCCTCCATACTATCCTCCACCACCTCGTAACCTAAATTCCTTTTCAGCGGGGAGCAACTCAAAGACAGAAATTTACCTCTGTACTAATGAGGGAGATGTGGAGGAAGTAGTGGGGGATGTAGTTATCGGTGCCAAAAAATGGACAGTTGAAGAAGATCAACAGTTAATACGTGCTTTGATTAATGTAGGCATAGACACCGTTGTCGGGCCGATCAAAAGAAGTCTAGCATCTGGGCTAGGGTGGCCTCGAGTTTTAATGAGTACCGCCCACACGGAGCCTTGGCACGCACTTTTAATACGTGTAATAGTCGATATTCCAGTGCACCCCATTTGTTAATAAATGGATGAGTATTATGTTAGAGGTGGAACGTAATAATCAAAATGGGCAGAATGATGCTAAGATTTTGGAGGAGGCCCATAGGTTGTACAAGCAGCATATGAGGACGAAGTTTGACTTGGAGTACTGGCATAAGATGCTCACGGACCAGCCCAAATGGAAAACGGTTTGTGACCCACGTAAGTCAGGGTCACAATCTTCAAAAAGGTCTACTCCTAATACCGAAGAGCAGGAGATGAAGGTGTGGGTATGAGTGACCAGCCCAAGGGGAGGAAAGCTGTGAAGAGAAGAGTCAAAGGAAAGACTAACAACACCATTGTTAAGTTAGTCACTAGCCAGTTCAAGGAGTTTAACACCGCAATTGGTGTAATCATGTTTAAGGAGGCCATTCGCGTAAGGGATGAAGAATGAACTCATAAGTTGATGCTGAAGGAACACAAGTTGAGGGCCCATGAGGATAAAATAATGATGTTGGACACCTCAATGATGACTTCTGAAGATGTCACTTATTTTGAGATAAGGGAAGCGTAAATCAGACAAAGAAGATCAAGGCAGTCATCATCAACCTAGTAATATGTCTCCCGTCTCCCTCATTAGAGATAGAGTACAAGAACTGTGTAGCTTATCTTAGGTTGTAAGATCTTATTGGATAACTTTTATTTACCATGTGTTGTCTTATACATTAATTGGTTTAATCATGTTTTGATATGAATTTATGAAAACGGGCATGCCTCTTATTTAATTAAATGATTACTCTTCCATATATTAATATTTAATCATTATTATATTACACAAGCTGTTTATAATGGATAATTTCAATGTTGGGAAGCTTCCCCTTATGGAAGAATCCTCCTCCTCATCTTCATCAGATGGTTTGAGTTTTATAATCAATGTTTCAGATGATGATATCATTTTGCTCGTTGTAGGGGCTTTACTCCATCGCAACAACAAGCGTAAAAATAAATGATGTTCTTTCTACAACTTAGGCAAGCAGCAAAGAGATGACGCCTTCGGCATCCAACCCTTGGGTACAAAAGAGATTTATTAAGAGATATAGAAAGGTTGCCCATGATCACTTATGCAAAAATTACTTTGCAAAAGATTCAATCTACAACAAACATCATTTTCGTCATAGATTTTGAATGTGGAGGCATTTATTTCTTCACATTGTAGAGGTGCTTGGCAATCACTCCGAGTACTCTCAGTTGAGGTATGATGCGACTGGAAAGCGTGGGTTAACACCATTGACCGAGTGTATTGGAGCCATGCGATGCTTGCCTATGGTATAGCGATCGATTACGTTGATGAGTATTTAAAAATTTGTGCAAGCACCGCACTAGAATACATGAAGAAGTTCGCCTTAGGCATCATTGAGGTGCTGGGGGATGAATACTTGAGAAAACCAAATCAAGCCATGTTGACTGCCTATTGCAAGTTGTTGAAGCCCGTAATTTTCCCGATATGTTGGAAAGCATCGATTACTTGCACTTGGAATGGAAGAATTGTCCAGCGAGTTGGAATGCATCATTTCAAAATAAACTTCATAAGGTGCCAACTATCATCCTTGAAGTCATTGTATCATACGATCTTTGGATATGGCATGCATTCTTCGGTTTGCCAAGAAGTCTCAATGACGTATACATCATTGACTGTTCACCGGTTTTCAAGAGTTGTACAAAGATCGGGCTCCTAGACGTACGTATGGCATCAATGACCATGAGTATGAGATAGGATATTTTCTTTTGAATGAAATTGATCCAAAATAGATGACATTTGTTAAAAGTATCCCGCTTCCGCAAGGGCCAAAGAAAAAACTCTCCGCTGAACATCCAGAGTCGGTTAGGAAGGAAGTTGAGCGAGCTTTTGGTGTGTTACATGCTTGATTTGCCATTGTACGTGGTCCCGCTCGTCTTATGGAGGAAAAAGATATCGATGTTATGATAAGAGCATGTGTGATACTCCATAACATGATTGTCCAGACGAGCAGGATAACTACGAGCTTGCATTTAACTACGACGTTGTGGAAGGTACAGCCTCGGAGTCGATTGTTAACATGAGCACCATCCGTACTATAAGACACACTTTCAAAGATCAACAAAAGTTCGGACGCCGACACACATGTAGCTCTGCAAGCGAATTTGATTGAGAAAATATGGAAGTGAAATTCGGGGTGGTGGCAAAGTTGATCGTTGAATGATCCTCATATTGTAATTTTTTTAAATGTTGAACTATTGTGCTATATTTTTTTAGTCGAATGTTAATCAATGTATCTTTTTTTTTATCGAACTCTTGTAATTTTTTATTCAAGCTTGTGTGAATTTTTTGAAAAAGTCAACCTATTGTATTGTTACTTGTTATTTTTTTTAAAGAGCATTTAATTAGTTGTGTGCCAAAATTATTATGTGCAAATTATTTTTCACAAAAATAATAAAGTAAAATAACAAAGCAAACATAAAAAAATATACTACTTAAATATGTTTAAGTGTGAGATCCATAGGTATTTTGATGAGCCAAAGTGGTGCGTCTTGCATTGAAGAAATGGAAGCTTGTGAGCCACAAAACTGGCTTAAAAGCTTATGTGGAGGAGGTAGACCCCTACTGGTGAGCCAAAAAACAGATCACCATTACACATGCTCTTAAAAACATGATTGTGACACCACAAGACATTCTTATGTGCGAGAAAAATCACATCGAACATTACATCCCTCTTAAAAAAAGGAAGATTGCATCATCCTCAAGTGATCTTAAGTGCAAGAAGGATTCCATATAAATATGTATATGAAATATTCCACATCCTGTTCGCACACACAAAAGATCTATAATAGAAATTATGTGAGCATTTGGGATGCTTTGCAGTCATTTCCCCCCCCCCCCCCAATTGTATCTATTGTTGTAGATAGGTGATTAGACCACTGAACTCAATAAGAAAAAAAAAAATTCTTCTGATCTTCTGCTTCTAGCAAAGACAACAAAGGATACCTGAATTCAAAGCAGTTCATGGCCTGAGATAACCTGGAAAATAAAAAATAAAAAACCAACTCCGCATATATATATTCAGAGTTCAGACACAACAACCATCATCATCTTCCAAAAAACAATAAGAAAAATAAAATCAAACCCGTCCCATATTTTCAACTTCTAAGTATGCTCCAAAAATCTAACCAGACATTCTTCTTCTGCCCACAAAATAGTATCCTAAAATTACTAGATTCTCACTAGAAATAGGAGAGTGTGGGTGCCTTCCAGTTAATTTTGGATGATAGATTTGAGGGTTTTAGTGATCTGCACGTCGACATGTCATTGTTGCTAGCTTCAACTCCGTACTGTTTCCCTCCATCTACCTAAAAGTTTTGTTGATAATGATTTTTGGGGTTTGAGGATTTGAATTTGATTTGTAAATTCAGAAAAACTAGCCAATATAGGGGTTACATTGAGAGTACTGAGTATACAGAGAAATGGAGATGGAGTGAAGGGGAGAAAAAGATCCACTTAGGTGGTGGCGGCTACTGCATAGCATTTAAGGAAGGACCTGGAGTATTTTTAGACCACAGGAAGATGCTGAATTGCTTTGCAATATAGCGTTTTAACAAATCTTAGAATGTAAAGGTTCTGGAATTTCGTTTTTAAAAGAAAAAGGAAATGAAGGTTCCACAAACCAAACTTGAAATGTAGTACTAGGCTAGAATGGCATGCAACAGATTCGAAAAAGTCATAATAGTTTGTTCAACAATATAAAACAATTTTCAAACAATCATACATTTCCATAGTAAATGACATACAAATAAAGTTAGTCAGAGAAGAGCTTATGTTTGGTGTCTATA
>JACYFF010031954.1:33572443-33589957 GCA_017589665.1 Selenicereus undatus | reverse complement strand
AAAAATAAAAAATAAAAAATAAAAAATAAAAAATAAATAAATAAATAAGAAATAAAAAATAAAGAATAAAAAATTAAAAAAAAGTAAAAACAAAAAAATCAAAAAGTAAAAAGAAAAAAAATTAAAATTAAAAAATTTAAAATTTAAAATTTAAAATCAAAAAATAAAAAATAAAAAATAAAAAATAAAAATTTAACAAAATTTGAATAACTTCATAAATTATCACACATTAATTATATTCTCATTATTTTAACCCATTTCAACCCACCACATAAAAAATATACCTACTTCAACCAACATCAACCCACTTCAACCCACTTCAACCTACTTCAACCTATTTCAACCCACCTAAAAAAAAAATACCAACTTCAACCTATCTCAACCCACCTCAACCAACTTCAACCCACTTCAACCTTTTGACCCACCCAATTTACCCACGAAAAGAACAGGCCCTTAGTATGTCTACACATCAATTACAACCAAAATTAGATAGGCAAACTTTGTTTACCCTTGGTTAAGATGGAAAAATAGCAATGAATAACGAATTATTTGTCAAAAAAGATGAAGTACAACACCCCATAGTCTATGCATCTACCACAAATTTGTAGTTAAATTTAGATTACTTTCATATAGTCCATCTCCTAAATAGAACCAAAAAAAAAACCTAATTCACAATTGAACCTAAAAATCAAAATTAAAGAGAATAAAAATGACAGATAATTGAGAAATTATGAATATTAAATATAGTTCAATCCAAGAAATTACTTATGTAGTTGACAGAGAAAATTGTTCATCCCAAAAATTCAACGATACTTTAAAAAATAATATAGGGAAAAGCTCTAATTTTGAATAAAGAATAAAATTTAGGGTTTTCAAGTCAAAGACGCCCACTTTCTCATAATTAAATTGAAAAGTAAAAGTTAAACCCACTCTAAAATTTGCTAATCAAATAAATCAACAAATTTGTGACATGTTTCCGTAATTTTTTTTTTCAAAAATGAAGGCCAAATTTTCAAGTTCATGTCAAATACTATTTTCCATATTATTTGGGCTTAATATATCATTTCGTTAGAAATGTACACTTTGCAAATTCATCACGATTCATGTTTTTCTTTAGTGAAAATTACTTTAATAGCAACTATATTTGATACAATTTATTTCTCAGATATATTTACACAGAAATAATGACATGCACCACATTCAATTTGTGTTCAATTTATTTGTATATGTGTCCAATTTATTTGAATATGTTGGCATCAAATGTTTAAGTTAAGTCCTAACACTATTTCACAATATTTATAAACCTGCTTACAATATTATGTGATAGATTTATACTTGAAATTTCATATGGAAAACCATGTTTCTTTCTTTATTTTCTTTATTCAAATTGTAATAATTTCATCATAATTTATTATATGAAAAATTACTCTTTCATTTTTATACATAAGATACACGATATACAAATAAACAAAAAATTACAGCAATACTTGAAATGAAATGACCCAGTTATACATTAGTTGTTACAAGTATTATGATAATCTGTACAATGTAAAATATATAGACATATAATTAGCAATTATTGCATTTCATACAATTGAAAGATTGTCTCTTTGTCTACACTCTACCAATATTACACATCCAGAAGAATTCCCTTCATTATATCAAATCTCTTCACTTTAAACAAGTTTTAATAATGATTTTTTTTTGGTAATCCATAGATGAAGTTTTTAGGAATAAAATAGTCATGGAAGGTTTTTTCCTACTGGCGTCCCCCATCCCCCACCCACGAAAAAAGAGACTAAAATCGAGGAACCTCTATACGTAATCATAACGTGTGAGTCACATTTTCACAAGCAGTTAGTTACATTTACATACCAAACCAAAAAAAAAATCCTTCATAGTGTCCTAAGATTCCTTCACAAATGTATACTTTTATATTACAAAACATATATGCCCTTTTAAGGGGAAAAGACCATTAATAGGTACTCTCTATATGCAATTAAGTCCGGTTCACTAAACAGCAAAATGTTGAAATTCTAACCAATAATGCACATAATTTTTCTGAAATAGTGATGGAAACTCCAATCAAAAGTGTTGAGAGCACTATAAATAGGCTTTGAGCTATGCTTGCTTGACAAAATGCAAGGTGGAGGCTATTTAGCGGGCATAATCCAGATCAGACACAATCGCAGTTCATTATAGAACACAAGTGCCATTAGTTACAATCTAGAGAAATTCAATTAGCAAGTGCACATAGCACTTCACATTCAAATAGGGTTGTTTATCGATCTAGGACTGGACCGGACCGGCTTGTACCGAAGACTGAATAAGCCAAAGCTTGAAGGACAAGGACCGGACTGATCCAAAGTCGGTCCAAACCGTGACTAGACTAGGGAAACCCGTACCGGACCGGCTTTGGACTGAGTGAAAATGGGCTCAGTGAATTTGTTGGGCTGCTGCAATTTTTTTGGGGGGTTTGCTGTTGAGCTATCTTTATTTGTGGGTATTAGGTTTTATTTGATTTTGGGGAAAAGGCCTGAAGGGGCATTTGCTTGGTTTCATGATGTTTGATATAGTTTGGGTTTTGTTAATTGTTCGCTAGCAATTTGCTTTTCATCATATGCCTGGACGTTGATTAGAAAAGGAGAAGATGAATTGTTTTTACGTCCAAGTAATAGGGTCATTTGATTATTTCGTTGAAATGCCTTAAGCTTTCCTATTATTCTATGCTTTTTGTAGAGAAATGACCTAAGGTATTTATAGAAAAATGCCTCAAGCTTCCATTTGAGTGCCCATGAATCACGACACATACAACATACCTATTTGAACTTTCACAAACCATATATAACCTATTTCACAAACCAACTTACCAAACCAATTGAAGCACAACACAAATGTAAAGCAGCTCCCAAAATAAAAAGTTTAATACATAACCAACAAAACTTAAAATTTAATTACATAACCAAGGTTTTAAGTGTCTAAGAAAATGTTTTCTCAAAGCGACTCAATCTTCAACCCAATGTGACTCCCAAACTTGAAACCAATGTCTTGGACTTGGAGAAGGATTTCTGTACAACAATTTGATTGTCTCTCAAATATTCAACTAATTGTTCAAGTAGTATATGAAATAAATAAAAGATCGAGTTAGTAAATATAAAATCAACAATTAATTTACCAAAGAGAAATCATAATGATAGCAATAATATAATGTAAAATAAACACAATGAAAACAACAAAAATTAACCTCAATATTAAATGTTCAAAGTATCACCCACATCAACAACATTATCTCTAAGACTCAAGTTGCCCAGATCTAAAATAAACACAATAAAAAGAACAAAAATTAAAAGTTAGAACAAGTAAATATGTAATTATATGAAGTAAATAAACAAAATTAAAAAGAAATGAAAAATTGAACATTACCCTTATTAAGATCCTGTAATTCATCGAAGTAGTAACCATATCTATTATATTGCTTGGCCTACCAACCTTGTGCATGTATAAGAGCTTGGGCCATCTTTTCAGAATCCAACCCAACAAAATTCATAAGTTAACAAAAGATAAATAAGTTATAAATTTATGATACAATACAAAGAAATATACTAATTAAATCAATTACCTTTAGGGGTTAAAGAAGTTCTAAATGAATCAAGAGTACGTCCTCCTGCACTGAATGTCGACTCCGATGCAACCGTAGAAGCATGACCAATACATCACGAGCCATACGGGGCAACTATGGGAGATCGAGGGCTATGTACTTTCCGCCATCTCAACACATCATCCCCTACTTCATCCTCTTCAAGTCCCTCATTTAGGTACTTTTGCAACTCTGCCTTGATGACTCCACTTCCTCCATCTGGCCTCTTTAACTTCTTTCTTAATTGTTGTGCATAAGAGGCAGCTCAACTAGATGCATTAACCTTCTCAACTTCACTTTGTGAACCACTACTTTGCCCACTTTGAGGAGGCAATGGCTATGCTAATACTCACCAAACAAAGCTTCTAATTTTTCTCTCACTTTCAAAACTATAGCACTACCTTGTTCTTCACCAAACAAATCACAAAGAGAAACCTCAAGACCTGGCAACTTGTACCTAGGATCAAAGATGGGAGCAATATACACCAAAGGGTTCATTTTCTCGGGTGCACCACAGTACTTATCATATTTCATCCTCATCCTCTTAGCCATTTTTTAAAAGTTTGTGACTCTATATCCACTCTCCTCAATTTCCTCACTTTCTTCATCATTAGCACCAATGGTCTCAACAACTTACTCCTGGTGTTTTAACATAGTATGAATAGCCACAATTCAAGGAAAAGCAAGTTGGATGTCACATATGAAGTACTGGACAAACGCAAAGTAACATTATAAAAAACCTCCAAAAAAACTAACAAGTGTTTAACTTGTTTCTAATCATTAGAGTTAGAAGGTCTATCTGTATCATCATCTTTTGCTAACTCTACATTAAAGCGTCTCTTTTGTATACTTTGTGAATGTATGCTCATATACTAACGCAGTGCTAAACATCTTATGAGTGGAGTTCCATCTAGTGGGAACATCAAGAGAGAAAGAAACGTACCTCTCAATTTTTTCTCCAGCTGCACATTCTTGAAATGTTTGCAACCTACTAGGAGATTGCCTAATAAACCTCACAGTGCTCGAACACGTTTAACTGACTTCCCAACAACCTTGAACCCATCCCATACAACCAAATTAAGTATGTGAGCAACACACCTAATATGTAAGAATTCCTACCAAAGAAAAGAAAATAATCATGTCCCTTAAAC
Source organism: Selenicereus undatus (assembly GCA_017589665.1). NCBI lineage: Eukaryota > Viridiplantae > Streptophyta > Magnoliopsida > Caryophyllales > Cactaceae > Selenicereus > Selenicereus undatus. The sequence continues at coordinate 33,585,169 of JACYFF010031954.1, read as the reverse complement.
TCACCAATAAGGGTAGTATAAGCAGTGCTATTGCTCCTATCATTATCAACAATAATAGTGTATAATTTAGATGCTAAACCCCAATCCTCTAAACACTTTCCAAGAACAAGAACAATATCATCACCTTTATGACTAGAAATGACGCAAAAATTTAATATTTTCTTATGCAATTTCCAATCATTATTAATAAAGCGTGTAGTTATAACCATATAGTTAACCCTCTTAAATGAAGTCCATGTTTCTGTTTCATACACACCCTTTGACATGAATGTGTAAGATATTCTTTCAATTTCACCGTTTCATCGACATATATGTGATAAATGTCTCTTGTAATGGTAATGCATGAAGGCATATTAAGTGAAGGACAACAAACAGACATTATTAGCCTAAATCTCAAATTTTCAACAAACCTAAAGGGCAACTCATCAATTATGATCATTTTGGCTATATACTTCCTTGCCTCATGAGGATTCAATACCCACGCCTTCAATCTAGCTTCTCCCTCATTGTTTTGATCCTTTTCAAAAACCAACTGACTTTGTGTTTGTTTGCTTTGATTATTAGGGTTTTCAGGGCACTTTGGAAAATGATTTTTCAAGTTCTTCACTCCATTCTTAGTAGAGTTGGCCTTATATATTTTACCACAATAGTTATACTTACCGGTCACTCCTTTGCCATTCTCTTTGATCTCTTCGAAATGATCCCAATAGTCTGCCCTTCGGGTGAACCTTCTAGCTACATGTTTCCCCTTACTCTTGCTTTTTGTTGCTCTGTGGGTTGGCTCTTTTTCCTCTTCCTGAATTTCAATCGGGGCATTCACTGGGTGCTCACTCAGAATATCGGTATCCAAATCAACTGATTCTTCCACTTCCGAACTACTTGGATTTGGAGCTCGACATCTAGAATTGGCAAGTTATTAAAAAAAGAAGTAAACACCATATATATAGATCTTGTTACTTTCAATAATCTAATTAAAAAACTTACATTTCAAGAACAAGCTATAAGGGGCTCCATGTTTGCTAATCTAGTCGGAATTAAGTTGAGTATCACACTTGAAAATAAAAATGGTTTCAAATGTAACTGTCATTAGGCGTTTCTTCTCAATCCTCAAAAATACAGTTGGTGCTTCATTCGAGTATAGCTGTGTAGTGAACTCATTATTCACCTCCAGTAATAAATTGATAAATACACGCAGACACTGGAAAATTTTACCATTTAATTTGACTTTATTTACTAGCAGTGGCCAGATATTTAGATAGTTTCATTGTTTTTCGGCCCCATTGTGTCTCTCACTCTTCAAGAAACTTTCAGGAGGGGGGTCTTAGATTTAGAAACAATCAATCAGAGAGTAAGGGAGAGAAGAGGGAGCACTTACTAATTTACCATGAAGAACCACCACCAAGTGTGACTTTTAAGCAAAGTCGTCCTACTCAGCCAGTTAAGTTGCACGACACAAATAAAGATAGCAAGGGAGAGGAGGAGGACACCAGTCGGTGGTTGTGACAACAAGGGAGAGCTAGACAGTCAGACAGAACTGACAGCGGGGTAGAGGAGAGGAGAAGATAGGGGAGGCCGAGACAGGCAAACTACAGAGGCTAGAGGGGCTGGAGGGGCTGGGGGAGTGGTGCCCTGAATTATCAAATTGAAGTCATCTGCTAACTACTGGTCTGATGCTTCCCCCCTAAAAAAACCTAAACTTCTTTCGGTCCTGGTCTAGTTCTCGGTCCACCTGGTCCAAACTGGGACTAGATCGAAGACCGAAAAAGACAAAAGATGGGACCTAAGATCAGACAGAATGGCCTCAGTTCGGTCCGATCTGATGCCCCCCGTCTTCAGTTAGGTTCGATTTTGGGGCATACAATGAACAGGCCTAACTGCAAGAAGGTTCTTAAATCATTGGAATTATATGGGAACTTTGGGTACTTGTGGCCACTGTTGAGCGACCATGTGGTTGGATGAGATAAACGCAAGAGGCAGTGTGTCCCAACCTCGATTCATAATATGCTGTCAAAGTGGACGTGTTATGTTGCCGGCATTGCTCATGCCTACTCCGCTGCTGAACACATTGTTAAATCAACCAAGTTTCCTTGATAATATAAGGATGTGTAACTCCATGTTATCATTTAGATCAATGGGGGGAGCTATTGATCACTTTATAATGGATGGGCATGGTCGTTACTCCTTTAGAATAAGTGGTAAAATTTACCATCGAATTGGATCATTGCTCCCTGTACAAGGACAATGACCCAAATTTGCTCAACTATGTATTTATGACACACATGATGAAGTGCAAATTCGATGCAAGGCTTTGAATAGTTAACAAAGTGTACGTGGAGTTGATGAGGGAACATTACAAGCCTTACAACATATGATTGATGTTATGAACCCTTATGTGAAGGTTTTTCACAATCCACATGATATCCTCGAGGCTGATAATGTGATTAATTTAAACATTTACATTATTAAAGCACGTCTTGGAAGACAATACACATTGCCCACTCATAGTCGGGGGTGACATTCGAGGGGAAGAGCATCGAGATATTATTGTTAGCAAAATAGGTAGAAATTCAGAACAAGTATATGAAATCTAACCATCGTGTATATCTCTTCAATACCCACTCCTATTTCCATATGGAGCAGATGGTTTGACAACTTACATTCCATGTGTGAGGGGGTCAAGCACTAATCAACCAATCATGACAATGGGAGAATTTTATGAATTCGACTTTGATGCCTTTAATTTATTATTGATTATTATGCTGCGATTTAGGCTTGGAGGTCATTATATATGAAAAATCATAGAAGTACACTGCGTGCAGAATTATACATTGGCTTGCAAGATGCTATTACTGCTGGTGAAAACAATGCTTTTGTAGTCGAAAAAAGGTTAATATTACCTTCGTTATTCATAGGAGGGCCACGTCATACGATCTACAATCAAATGGGCTATCCAGATTTCCTTATCATATTCACCTATAATCCTAATTAGCCAGAAATTTAGGAAGTTTTGGCATAACAACCGGGCCAATATGTGAATTACTGATTAAACATTGTTGTTCGAGTATTTCGCTTGAGGCTAAAAAAGCTAAAACGATGCTTCAAAGAGAGAAATCTTTTTTGCAAAGACATTGCAGGTATTATTGCCCTCTGACTATGTTATTTGTATAACTAATGCATGGTGAATTCCATTTGTCCAAATAAAGGGATGAAATGCATGTAGATGAGCCCAATGAATGTTGAAGACCAATCTGTTCAAAGATAAACCAAGAGAGAGAATCCCCAATTAGAAGAAAACCTCTAATGGAGATGAATCAATACTTGAAATGTGTGACCAAGAGTTAAATCCTAGAGGATATATCTAGGACACAGGTTGAACCACCACCTAGATTAAATCAACCCACCCTTTAACCCTTTAAAGCCTTAGCACCAAGGATTAGATTAAAGGAAAGAATCAAATCACCACCCTCCTAAGAGAGATAAAGGTTTTGAGATTTTGAGGAAAACCAAGCTTCAAGCTCTCATATCATTCAACCAATCTAATTTTTCATGGAGGTAATTGAGTCCATAAATACCAATGCGATGGGAAATTAGCTATACATTAGTGGGGCTAGTGGACTAATAGGAGGCTTACAAAATATTGTAGGAAAATAAATCAAAAAGCCTAAGATAATTATAATCACCATGAGCTGTATTTTAGAGGATTCATTCTCCAACTTCTAGAGAGCCTTAAGTAGGCTCTACTCCTCTAAATGAGGTGACGCCAATTGTTGACTCTTCCCTTGTGTGTGAAGAATCATCCCATGTTGATTAATCACCAAAATTATATCCGTAACCTTCTCAATTAAGCCCATAATCAGAATTGTACATTTTTCAGTTTTGGACCAACCCTTGTTTGGTATTTAGCGTATAGCTTTCTCAATACTAGGAGTTTGAGTATGATTCAAGAGTTTTTAGAAAATAGAAATTTGGGGATTTCTATCCATGTATAGTTTGTAGGAATTAGAGCTCATTCTAGTTAAATTTGAGCTACAAATGAAGCAAAGTGTTATGCCCAGAAGATGAAAATGAGCTAATGAGGTGGTTTTGGGAGGATTAAGTGGTTAACTCCTTATTTAGAGCTGCTAGTGGCCCAACCACTTTTCCTATCCCTATTTGGGCCTTCTTAAGGGCCCCAAGTCAATATTGACCTAGGGGTACCTAGTCCTTGACGTAGGGTCAATATTGGGTCAACTTAGTTCATGACCCTCACTCGTGAGAGTAGGCTCAAACTCGAAACTTGCTCTGCATCAGTAACATATTATAAAAGCTCAATCTTACTTTATTCATGGTCATTTATTCTAATCCCCATAACCTTTGCTCCTCTATTCAATCTGTAGATATACATGTTATTTAATTCTAGAAATGGGGATTACCACATGCCTATATACATTTAACCCTTACAAGTGAGGACAAGCCCACATGTGCAAAAGATATAGACCATATTATGTGTGTAGAGCTCCCTGGTGAAGACAGTGACCCCCTCACTTTTGAAACTGTTACAAGATATATGATACATGGTCCATGTGATACTAACATCTCTTATACTTCATCATGGATGGTAACACCTGCACAAAGCATTACCTTAAGTGTTTTTGTGATGAGACCATAATCAAAGAAAATGATTTTGTCAAATATAGACATTGGGATGATGGTACAAGTGTAACTATCCATGTTAAGAGAATGGGCAATAAATGGGTAATACCATATAACCCTGATCTGTGTGTCAAATATGATGCACATATTAATGTTGAGTCTGTGTGCACAAAAAAAGGTCATTGATTACCTTCACAAGTACATGCATAAGGGAGCTTATCAAAGAAGCAGTCATCGAAGATAATGTCCAGAATCCTAAACATGGACTTAGTCCTCCTCATTACGAAGGTGTCAGTGAGATTAAACAATACTTGGATTGTTGTTATGCGTCACTAGTGGATGCTGTCTGGAGAATATTTGAATTCTAGATCACGCAATGTTATCCGTTCGTTGAGTTATTACAATACCACTTACTTTTATTCAATGATCATGATCGACTTCATAGGGTTGTGGAAGAAGAAGCACATAGGGTCATAATGCTCATAAGTTGGTTCATTGTGAATATTAAAGATAGTGAAGTAAGGCGTTACACTTATACAACATTCCCATCTTACTATTTCTGGAATAAAGGAATAAAGAAATGTACTAAAAGAAAACAAAGGGTATGGATTGGTAAACTGCATATGCTCACCCAAACATGGGAAAGAGATCATAGCTACGAATTTTGTTTTATATTGTTCACCGAGCTACATCATATGAGGATTTAAGAACCATTAATGGAATCTTATATTCAACTTTTAAGGAAGCTTACTTGGCACAAGGGTTGGTTGATGATGCTAATGAGTGCCATGAGGCATTCGCAAAAGCATCACTATGGGCAATAGGGGCTGAACTTTAGAGTATGTTCTGTTCACTGCTTATGTTCTCAGAAGTGTCAAACCCCCATCAGTTGTGCGAACAAAAGTGGGAAGACCTTACCGATGAGTTACAAAGATGAATGTAAAGAGATCTCAGAGACCATGGTTTATAGATTGGTGTGAAATAACGATAGAACCTTGGACTTTATGAAATTAAGATGATTTTGAATAAGAATGGTATACCATTAAGGGACTACCCTTCTATGCATTTGCCTTTACCTAATCCAGTGTAGCAACTCGGTAATAAACATATCAAAGAACAACTTGATTATGATCAAGAATAAGAGTGATAGAACCTTGAAATGTTGCTCCTAACATTGAATTTGGATCAAATGCGAGTTTTCTAATCAGTTATTCACTCATATGAACGTGGAGAAGGAGGTTGTTTCTTTATTTATGGCAGTGAGGGAACTGGGAAAACATATCTTTTGAAAACTATCTAACGTATTTTTAGTGAAAGGCTTGATCGTGCTATTTATGGCATCATTTGGAATAGTTGCATTATTATTACCTTTTGGGAAAATAGCTCATTCAATGTTTAAGATACCAATTGATGTAGATGAGACATCTACATGCTCAATTTTCAAATAGGCTGAATTAGTGCAGCTAATTAGGGAAATATCACTTATCATACAGGACGAGGCTCCCATAGACAATCGCAAGCTAGAAGCAGTTGAGCGCTCTTTATGAGATCTTTGCAATCGGAACCCAATAATTAGGGGGGAAAAGGTCATTTTCAGAGGTGAAATTAGACAAGTACTTCCCATTGTTACAAAAGGAAGTAGAGCAGATATCATTAGATCTTCAATATCAAGAGCAACATTTTGGTCTTACTGCAATATTCAGCATCTTAGAACCAACATGCAACTTATGCATTCAAATTTAAGTGATGACGAATAAGAGTGGTTGTAGAGTTTTGTAGAAAGGACTTTGAATGTTGGTAATGATTTTGCACACGAATACACGTTTTTAGGCAGTAGTGAGCTAGATTTGATAGACATTCCTGAAGAATTTCCCATCAAGAATGACAACAATGACCTCACGAACTTGATTGGATTTGTGTATCTAGGTTTAGTGGCAAGATAGAGAGACAAGTCATACTTTCAGGACTATTGTATGCACCCCTAAATACTGATGTCGATAAATTAAATTCTAAAATTATAGCAATGCTTCCCAATAGTAGCCATACATACCTGAGTTCTGAAATATTCCTTCCAACTAACATTGATTTTATTATTGATGACATTAATCCATTAGAGATGCTACATGGTATGAAACTTTCAGGATTCCCAAATCATGAAATTTAGTTGAAAGTTGGTGCCCTTGTTGTTTTGTTAAGAAATCTTAAACCATCAATTGGATAAAGAATGGAACTTGCTTGGTTATTGAAAGGTTTGGTAGTAAGGTTGTCCAAGACAAAATCTTGACAAGAAGAAATATTAAGCAACTAGTGACTATCCCACGAGTTCACTTAAGCCCTTCAACTAAGGACTCGCTATTTGCCTTGAAGAAGAGGCAATTCTTATGAAATTGGTTTTTACAATGACAATTAATAAAATTCAATGTCAAACATTACAATATGTGGAAGTTTATCTTCCTAAGCCTGTACTCTCCCATAGTCAACTATATATCACAATCTCTCGCCTTACCTCTTCTTCAAGGCTAAAGTTCTTAATTTGTAACAAAAGGGATGTGCCTCACAATATGAATAAAAACATTGTCTACCGGGAAATTTTTATTGACATTGCTGATACTTGGTTAGTCCATGACTAATCATATAATAATGGTGTTAATTATATTAATTTTCTTTCCTTCACAATTACGATGTGTTGACTACACTATGATTATAATAATCTATTTTCTTTTATTTGTTTATGATTACAAACATGTCAAGTTTGGTATATACTTTGATGCCCATATGTGCTATCAACCCTTACAATAGAATTATGACACTAATTGTTTGACTCATGTGCTCAATGACTGTTTGAGTATATGAGCAATACACATTGTGGAAAGTAATATTCATGGACTATCAGGTGTTGGTTTATTGAAGTTGCTAAAAATTATCCCAACATGTACATGTATATATGTTGCTTATCAATGTACTTGATTGTTTTATAATGTGATGAGATATTCTAGATGGTAAATTGCTTTCCGGTCCCTTGAGGTATGGTGAAACGATTTACTGATCGCACGTTTTTAGAAAAATATTTTTAGGACTCCTTAGTTTAGCGTAAATATTTTTTGGAGCAAAAAAATTTGGGTTAATTGATTTCTAGGTGACAAATGTTTATTTTTATGCCCCTAAACTTTCCGAAGTTTCTGCTTTTGGCCCAACTGAGGTTGAAAATGCAAATATTCAAAGTTTTGGGCTTTTTGCAAAGTTAAACTTTTATTAATGTTTGGACTTCTTATATGATTTTGATGGTATTAGTTATATCATAAATATTATATTTTCTGTTATTAGAAGCTCACCATGCTTAGTAAAATAATTAAAGCTTAATTAGAGAGTTTTAACCATTACATAAACTTAGTCGGCGTTGGACCCTGGCGTTCCTCTAGCTTTCAGTTTACAGATATTGTTAATCTCAACTACACATTCCTTAAATCAGGTAAAGTACAGATCTGTTTCGTTTTTTACCTTAGACAATAGTCACTAATCAAGTTTTTAATATTTTTTAAGGATAGTGGAGCTTTAATCGAGACATTATAATTTTTAAGACATAAGGTTGCATTCCACCTTATTAAAACTTCCACTGTAATATTTGTAAAGTTTTTCTCCTTCTTTGATTTTGAGTACTGCACTCTAGTGCTCATTGCTAACATCTGTCTCAAGAATTAAATAATCCCCTTCATTAGGCAAATCAAAGGCAGGAAGATTTTTATATATCTTTTTGAAGTTTTGAACAATCTTTGAATCACTAGGGTCCATGTCCAACTTACTTCTGTTTTTGATTTTCTACTGCAATGGTTTTCTCAATTTAGCTAGATCTTTAATGAATTCTAAAGCATGGGTAAGACATCTGAGAAACCTTTCTAATTGCTTCTTATCTTCAATCTTTTTAGAATTTTTTTTATTTTTCTAGAATATTCTTTTGTAGGATGATTTGTCCAGCTTTTATTTCTAAACCTAAAAACTCAATCTTATGTTCAGCATAAATGCACTTGTTCTTACCAACAACAATGCCATGATCAATGCATCTTTAGGTGATAGCTAGGACATCATCTTTGTGTTTTTCTATGGTCTTGGAAAAGACAAGGATATCGTCAATATAAACTAGGCAATAGTGATTAAGATCCTTGAAAATATTATCCATTCTTCTTTGAAATATTTGAGGTGCATTTTTAACATCAAATGACGTTACTATCCATTCATAATGTCCTTGAGGACACTGAAAGTAGTTAAAGGAATGCTTTGTTCATCCATTTTTATTTGTCAGTATCCGCTTTTGCAATTCATTTTTGAGAACCAAGAGGCTCTTTGAATTCTATTGAAAAGGATTGTTTCGTTAGGAATATAATATCCATCAAAGACAGTATTATCATTAACTTTTTTTAATTGATTACCATTCTTGCTCTTCCCCTTTTTTTTCTTCAGCATAATCTCTTACCATGAAAGGAAGACTGGTGTGAGGACTCTTATTATTCTTGATTAATCCTTTATCCAGAAGTTCTTTGATTTGTTTATCAAATTCCTAGATATCCTGGTGTGTATACACCATTTATTTGAGTCGAATAATAATATTGAGATTTAACAAAGTAATTTTTGCAAATATCTTATCTTTATCCCAAAAATTTTAGTGGATTATTAGTGTAGAATTCCTTGTATAATTGCTGTAGTTGTTTAGTAATTTGCTCTATAATAATGGATAACTCAAGTAATGAGATTGTTAGTGCTATCTCACGTTGTGCAGGCATTACCTTCTCACCACGCTAGTTGCGTATAAACTCAATAATTTGATGAATGTAGGCCTTAATTTTTCAATAGGAACTGAGTGACCATTAATTGTAAATATTATTTGGTTTATGACTTGAATGCATGGAGAATATAATCTCTGAAAATTATTTCTAATAATCATATCATGAGAGAGTTTATCAGTAGCCCATAGAACTGGTATAATGCATTGTACCCCTCCTAATTCTATGGATAACCCTTCTATTGCCTCGTTATGGCTCATAATGCTATTATAAGCTATCCTTAATTGTAAAGGATTTTTGGATTTTTTCCACATAAATTCTGAAAAAAAATGCTCATTTTCCAAAGCATATAGAACAGCCACTATCTATGTGGGCACATAATTCATATTCACTATATCCCTCTAAACATACCTTTATTGGGATATAGATGCTATTAGAATTTGTATTGGTAGCTTCATAGCATATCTCCATCGTCATGTTCTTAACTAATTCATCTTCATAGATTGGCTCACTAACAACTCTAGTTTTATATCCAATAACTTTTCTATCTAGACTCATACTCCGATCTACACTGTGTCTTACGGGCTCAAAACTCATTCTACTCATTGCACTGGTCATGCTAATTGTATCATCTTCTTTAAGCTCTTCTTTAGCCGAAGAAGATCCTTGTATCTATTCTGATCTTGCACTCATACTTCTTAATAATTGGGGTTTAATGGTAATTTTACTATTCTTATTAATTTTTATCACATTTTTCTTGTTGATTTCTGTAGGGTTGGTAAAGCTAGATATCCATGAACAATCAATCTTTATCTTCTGCAGATTGGATTTAATCCTCTAGATCTTTTGCATAGGGGTAGGACTTTTAAATTTTTCTACCTCTATCATTGTCACCTTAGTCTTTGGGTCTATAATATCATCTAATTTGTAGATAGTTTTCCAAAATATCCTCAATGGATATCCTCATCCTTTCATGTTCATCCCAACCGTTTTTATCTTAAGGGATAGGAAACTTTTAGTAAATTCATCATTTAGACTCACATAATATCCAGGGCGACAACATAATCCTACCGATCAATTAAATAAATTAGTCTTAACCCCTATGATAATTTGATTATTAAATTTGGTATTTCTGATATCATAGAGCAAAGTATAAAGATCAACATCTTTATCGTAATATTGTAGTGGAGTAATTTGAACTTGGATGCTTCCAACATGGATATACCTGTATTTTCTATCTTTGTTATGCTTAAGGATATTTTCCCAGTTAATGAGATTAACTTCTCCCACTTCATATCACAATCTTTTATTTTTAGATCTCCTTCCATCATTTCACATACGTATTTGCTTTTTAATTGAAAGATAGACTTTTTATAGATCACATCTTTCTGAATTATGGGAAGAATATAATCTCCTTTGACTTCTTTGTTCCCATTATCTACAACAAACTCTTGTCCTTGAAGATCACCAAGACTAATCAAGCTACTTTTCATAATATGACTGGTCTCTTCATAATCACTCTCTCCATATTTGTCTTTTAGTATAATCTCAATAATTCCTTTATTGTTATTTAGGCCTAGGTCCAGTGTCTCTTTCTCACTTAGCTTAAAGTAAGCTAGGCTTCCAAGAGTTTCAATTATCTTATTGTTCTTTCTATTTTTGCATGCATTAGTCTAATGTCCTACTTCTTTGCATGCCCAGCATTTGCACTTGTTTTTCCCTGTAGGACAATAAGTTGTTTTCTAAAAAAATCTTCATTTTTTAGGGCTTGGTTTGTTATAATATTTTCGTCTACTTTTTTCTCCCTTTGCTTGTTAAAGCTCTTTTTTCTTGTAAAATTTTCTATTTCTTATCCTTTCAGGTTCCTTTCCCTATTGGTAAAGTGAATCCTAACAAGTTAAAATTGCTTCTTAATTTTCCTTTTCTTTTGGAGATCAAGACATTGATCATTGACCCATTTTCTTAAATAAGATATTCTTGAACCAAAGGTATGAAGGACATCTACTCTTTCAAACCATGCAAAGTATTTTTCATTAATTATCGAACTTATTGGATATGCAAACTTGTCATAGAACATACCAAGATTAGTTTCATTATGCCCAATTTTGTAATAATATTGACTAAATTTAGTAATATAATTTTCCAGATACCTCATATCCCATAACTCTATTTTATTAATCTTTCTTTGCCATTCTCTTATCTTTTTCTTCAGAATCAAGTTTAGCTCCAATAAATTCAGTTTCGATTTCCTTACATAAATTTTTGAACATTGCCGCTGGTCTTACCATCATTCTTAATGCATTTTTACCATCTTCATTTAATGAATCATACCAGGCCGCTACAGCGTCAAAAAAACTATGATGAATATAATTTAAGAAATTTCCTACAGTCCATGTGGTATGTAAATTTAAGACACTATTCATTTCTCTTTTTCAGTGCTCAAATATTTCTTCTCTATTACAAGTTTTATCAATGTTTAAGATATATCCAATTTGGCTAATTAGGGTAAGGCTAATTTCTTCAAATTTCGTAGTTTTTCTTGGGATAAACCCAAAAGAAAAGTTAGTTTTACGTCATGCTGAAATGTACCTAGGCCTCATAAAATGGGTATTTCTTTTAGAAGGTTCACCAAGTTCCTTAGGTTTAGGAACTACATTATTAACTAAATTGGACTCAATTTCATCTGTGTTAGCACTTATCCAATCTCATCAATCTCATAGTCCAAATACCATTTCACCAAATTTTCTATCAAGTTTCTTTCTAATGCCTTCTAAACGTACCATATTAAGATCTTCTAGCTCAATTAGATTCATCTGCTGATTAATTTCTTCTTCTAACTGGATAATATTTGTCTCTTTATTATCATCAGATAATACATCCCGTTTATCAATAATTGCGCTTACAATTTTGTTTGATTCTTCCGAAATTTGTTCTTTTTCAAACATACTTTGTAGTTCTTTAGATAATACTATTCATACTCCAGCCTCTTCTTCTTTTCCTGCCCTTTCAGCAATTTATTCACCGGATTTTTCTCCTAATTGTCTGTGGATTTTTATATCATGCAGAGCAAATGAATTTTTTTTGGGGTATTTTTTGGGGTTTTGGAAAGGATTTTTTTGGGACGGGTTGTATACTCGTATTTGCAAGTTGCTAACCTTCTTAGTAAATTTACAAATAAGCCCATTAGATTTTCAACAACAAAAGTCCCTTTAAATTTTATACAAACAAATATATATATATATATTTATGTAAATATATAAATATAAATATATATATATATATATATATATATATATATATATAAATACACAAATACATA
>JACYFF010031954.1:33537693-33552443 GCA_017589665.1 Selenicereus undatus | reverse complement strand
ATATAAGGGTTCAATTCGATAAATGGCGAAACTAATTCTAAGGTTGACAACCTAATCGTATTCGGGAAACGAGTAAATTAACTATCGACACAAATTAGCACGAATTAATCTCAAAATCAGTAATAACAATAGTAATTCTTTTTGATAAAATTATCATTCATATAAGCACATCGATAATAATTTAACTCATATAGTTAATAAAAATACGATTTTATGATGCAAAAAAGGCAATACGACCACCTTAACGTAAAATAGGGAACACGAGCGTTACATTCTTCCCCCCTTAAAAAAATTTCGTCCTCAAAATTCTCAAACTATGTTCAGCCATAGCTACAATGTGCACACACTTGACCCAATCTACACAACTTGCACTATACTCCAAAATCTTGTTCTATAATTAGTTGAAAACAGGAAAAAGGCTTATGGTATCCATTCTCCTCCTCACTAATCCTCTTCAAGTGTCTACTCACTCTATTTAGGCGCTGAGGGCAAACGCATAGAAGAGAGGCAAATGAGTTGGTGCGGAAAACCATATTGAGGTTGTTTTGAAAACGAACATAGAATTTTAATTATCTGGATTCAATTCGCAAGGCAAGTAACAACTCTATGCATATGCAACTATAAGTGGGCATCTAAAGGTGTAATAACTGGGACAATGACATCTCAAGGTCATATACTAGTAGTATCATTTTAAAACATGAATTCAAGTCACTTTTGGGATCACAATGGTTAACTTAGAGATTCCTATAACGCATTAAAGTGATAAGAACATCACATAGCACCATGTAGCGTCACTTAAGCACGACAGTATCGCAGGGCATCGCATAGTATTAGCAATTCAGTATTCTCAAGCTTAGGGATTGTAAGTAACATAGAATCGTCTAATACACATATAGCAAGCAATTCACAAAACGAAAGCATATGTGACCGACATTCCTATGTTCTTACATCAATTCCAGCTAACTTTTAGGCATTTCATTCATGGCAACTTAGACATGAGATGTCAAGGTCATATGAAGAAAGTTAACTGAGTCAGGTTCATCCAAATGCATGAAGAAATCAGATCATGCTAAGGTAAAATCAGTTGATCTGGAAGTTACCACATCGCACCTAAGTAGTAGAGACATCATATTACATCACATTGACAATGAAGGTAACACTTGAATTCACATTGACATCACGTAGGGTCTACAACAGAGCACTAAGGATTAGGAACCATGAATAGCATGAACTAGAATGACATGTCGATAGGAGTAACTTTGAAAAGGAAATGCTAAGGCAAGGATACGTGAATGCAAGTTTCTGTGGTCGCTGCATCATGCTTCAAATATGTGTGTGCAGTTATTCAGCTATATCACTAGATCAAGAAATTCATGGAATGTAAATAATGACTCAAAGGTAATTCCATGCTACGAATTACAAGAGTTAAATTATTTGGATAACTAGGTCACATGCCAAACCCAACTTAAATCAAGCAAACGCCAAGAAGTGCAACAACTCATTCATAAAATACACAACTAGTAATGACCCAATTCCTATAGTGCATTAATGACCGCGCATAATAGACGTGAGTGTCCATATATATGATGACATGACCCTGAATGATTTACCATGCTACTTTCTTACACATGAGATACATATGTCTACAGACGTGATTCATGTAAATGTAACTCTATTGTCATTTAGTCACGCATTACATACATCGGGTTCAACTAATCCAGCTATAACACGAGAAAATAGTATTGACGGGTTGTAAATGATGATCCAAGAGTCATGTTGTAAAGCTAAATGCATAAATTCAAATCGCTCTAACTAATATAGTTATATGTTTAATTAAATTCAAGCCAAGCAATTACCGAAACTCATTTTATTGGCATGTGATCACAAACACATTGATGGCCTCATACAACAATCCTATCTATAGATACTCCTATGGTCTCACACAACACATGATGCCATAACAAATCCTTAACACATGCGGATGCACGGGGTTGTCATATAGAAAGAACACTTAGACGTGTATATATGCGTGCAATCCCCCTTTGTAACTTATGGTCAACGGTATGCCCTAAACCCCGTTCAATTTAGGAAAGATTGGCGTCCAACAGCTAGGATTGTTTGAGTATGGTTGACATCAATGGCCTTATAGGTACGCGTTAAGGTCTTATGGGCTACACCTATCCTACAGGTGATCATAAGAGTCTTATTGTAGGTCGCTTACCTTAGTAGGGATCATCTATTATGTACAATTCCAAAGTTTGCTAGGTTCTTTCTCCCTTAAGCTTTCTAGGTGTATCAGGCTTCATTCCAACCAAAACATTGTCACCCCATTCCCTAATGACATTTCATATAATAGAAAGCAAGTAGTGCACAGTCTAGGCAATAATGGCAAAGGAGGAGAACGACAGATACACTTATGCAATGTTCAACGAGGTCACACCACTAGCATTTAGTCTTTCAAGCATGCATACAAAAGTAGCCCCTAATATACTTAGAGAATTCAGAATTCAAAAATGAAAGGTACCATTTAATAGGATTATCAATCATAGCAACTAATCTCCAATCATTCCTTTCCTAATCCATTACACATGACTCCAATGTTGTACACATCTTAGCACGTACACATTTATAAGCAACATTCTGATACACATAAGGGCAAATATTTATGAATCTAAACTCCCTCATCTTTACTAACGAAAGGCTAATCCTTCGGTGTAAGGTAAACTTGAATCGACAGTCAAAACGGCATTAACAGCTCAAAATCTTGAGTTTCAAAGGATGAAAAATAGCTTATCTATTTCGAATCTCTTTCTTTTTAATAGGAGGATGGTTAACTGCTTCTAGCTCTCTCTTTACCAACCTTTGAGTACGTCTGCTCACTCCATTATGGGCCCCGATGTGCAAATCGTACTTTAGGGGCAAAGATGAGCTTAGAGTTAAGACTTTTCCAATCAATTGAGTTTAAATCATATGTTCTTTAAAGTTTCGATTAAAATCACCAAGGCATATAAGCGAAACAACTTTGATTGAGCTAACACTCAACTCATTCATGAGAGTACAAGTTATTCAGCTTACACTGTTAGCAATTCATTCATTAACTTGATTAGTGAGCTCACTCAAGCCGCACCTAACTAGCAAATCGGGCTAACATTCACATAAAATGCACATTTGCACACAAAGCGCGAAATATATCACATCATTTTTAACGCATCCCTAGATAACTACACGAAAGGCAAGACTTAGGTCGCGGCCTGTGGTTGCAAAACCTGGCTCTGATACCATGTTGTAACATCCCCAACCCCTACGGCCAGGAGCGTTACGTTTTCTTACTTCCTACCTAATTTCTAGGGAAAAACGAATAGAGTTTCCACCAAAAAGTGACCGTTTCCAGGCTAAAAGCCTTAAAATAAACCCCTGTAATCAACGGAAGCGTGAAACATTCTAAAATAAGCTCAACGGCTATACGCCGGAGTTCATAATTCAACGAGCAACTCGTTCGGAATGCATAAAACAATATAGTTCATTAATAAAGGAGAAATGAAAGATACAACTCAATGGTTCACACAACCAGAGTACTGGGTTTATATCCCAAAACGTAGACGACTTCAATTAACAAGACAACTGACTAATAAGATGGTTGGCTCACATGGCCATACAGAGCGACTTATAAATAACATGCATTACATGAACTAGAGTACTTGTATACATACGATTACAAACTAGCAATACATCATGTTACGTCATTTAACAAGTAAATCCACTTCTGTAGGTGCTCACGTGACACCTCATCAAGTAAGGGTAGATTCCGACTTGGCATTTGTAAAATTACTTCTATCTGTCATAATGAAAACCCGGGAAAAAGGGGACAAAGTAATGGGATGAGCAACCACACGCTCGGTGAATATTGCCCGACCCCTTTAAAACCAAAACCGTTGTAGGCAGTAATATCTTTAATAGTCATATATCACATATCAATGTATTACTATCATATTAGGTAAACATAGTCTCCAAGGACGGATCATTACCCGTAAACTTCATTCTAACCACTCAAACCTTTTCTAGGTCCCTAAATGGCTAAATTCCTTTACTAACAAGCAGTCAAACACATAAGCAAGCAACGAGGCTAAGCAAAGAACTTTCTTTCATAGGTTATGTGATATAATTCGTGATTTATGCCTTATCTATCTAATTCACTCATACGAGATGTTCAAAAACATGGAGTAGAGATTATGCAAGGAGCTTTCTTTTGCTAAACATGCACATTCAAACTCATATACTCGATGTATCATAAGGATATGGCTATGCTGTACTTGAAATTTCATTCAGACTGCACTTAGAATCTTAATCACATGATATGCGCAAAAATCCTTCTTTCTTTTTCTGAAAACACTTTACTTAGCCTCTTTGGGCTCATAAAAACTCTTTTCTTAACCTCTTGAGGCTCATAAAGCTCTTTTCTTAGCCTTTTTGAGGCTCATATTCTTTAAAAGAATCTTTTTCGTATTGGCGTTATAATGACCCATAAAAACTTTCTTTCTTAAGTACTTAGAAAGGCGAAATGGCGACTGCTTTTCTTACTTGTTAGGAAAATAATCTAGGCATAAAATCATCATAATGTGCCGATTGGGTATGATCTATTCTCAACCCCTAGTGAGACTATCCCTTATGCTAAGCTCTTACTCCCTAGATGGCAACTAACTTTTGGACCTTAACCCTCGTCAGGGTCTCTATGGCTTCCCACTACTGGGATTACTCCCTAGGCTAGGGATTTCCCCGTTCAAGCAGGTTCACTCCCATCTTATTGTCCCTAAGCATAATATCTTAGCCAATTTAAAGCGTATGGCCATAATGACTAATAAGTTTGCTGCCTCTAACAGCGAAATCCTTCTTCATATATTGCACTCTCTTTTTATTTAAATTCCTTAGGGATTCCCCCGTTCTAGCGAGTTCGCTCCCAAAACTATATTCGTATTCTTAAAATGGACTATTGATTGCTAATAGTTATGCCGTTATTAGTTACAACCATGAAAACGTTCTTTTTCAAACTCACCCTCAGTTGCAAGATGAAACTTAATGACATAAAAGGGAAGGGGGTTTGCACGTAACACATTCAAACAGTTCATAATCAACTTAGCAAAATAAGCCACACATGGCCTCGCATTCCACACGATTGTGGTCAATCACAACCCAGACTCCCTCCTCACACAACACTGACCACAAAAAACCTCAAAACTCTCATTAGTTGATCCTCCAGCCATCGGACTACCAACTCGATTTTCAATTCTATAACCATAGCATATTACCATAAAAGCCAAATGAAATAGCTACGTATAAACTTACCGAGCGAGCAGCAAACATTTAGTGACACATCAACATATATATGAACATGTACATACGCATATATCTACATTGCATTGACTCAAATGAAGTGCTTAATGAACTAAAATGAACTAATAGAGTGTTAACTAGCTTGTGTTCATATTTCACAATTCGAAAGTGGAACTGACATGCATCCCAACTTAAGGGCTAAAACAGACCTCGAATCAATTCACCCCAGGCCTGATTCTGTTGTTGTTCATGCTGTTTTAGGTGGTTGTCGAAACCGGGCTCAACCACCGCTGGTTTGCCGGCCTTGGTCTCGCCAGTCGCTAGCAGTAGGTTGCTCGGACCCACTCCTTCTATTTCTTTCACTCAATCTATCTCTCTCTCTGTTGGTTTGTGGGTCTCTATTGTGGCTTGGCTGCACACACCGGGGCGGCGTTTGTCATTGCCGTCGCCGTTGCCATCGCCCCCTTACCTCCCTATTTCTCTCTCTCTCTCTCTCTCTTTCTGGTGGTTACCGAGGAGGGGCATCGCTAGGAGCACGAAGAAGAAACCCCCACTTTCATGTTTGTTTGTTTTTTTTTTATTCCGGCTTGGTCTCACTTGCTAAACCCAACTCGGTCTGGTCTAGCTAATCTCAGTTCTTCATATTCTAATTCTTAAATTGATAATACGACTCTTCATCGATTGTTCGTTCCCATATATATATATATATATATATATATATATATATATGTATATATATATAAGGGTTCGATTCGATATATGACGAAACTAATTCTAAGGTTAACAACCTAATCGTATTCGGGAAATGACTAAATTAACTATCGGCACAAATGAGCAGAAATTAATCTCAAAATCAATATAACAATAGTAATTATTTTAAATAAAATTATCGTTCATATAAGCACATCGATAATAATTTAACTCATATACTTAATAAAAATACGATTTTACGACGTAAAAAGACATACGACCAGCTTAACGTAAAATAGGGAACGCGGGCGTTACACTTTCCTTAACTTGGATGACTGGGGGGAGGGGAAGGGTCGCTAGATTTCATGTTGGGGTGTTATGAGAATTAGCATCATGGGTGTTGAGGTGAAAAGATGGGATCTTTGGTTCGGATTGGGGAAGAACACGCCACTGATTAGAGTCAGAAAACTGACGTGTCTTTAAAAATTTATTTCTACTGTTCTACTTATCTAAAAACCATGAAAATTTAAGGGTGGATGGGCCGAGATGTTCCCTATACTACACCTTTTCAATCGAGGGCTTTTAACTTGTATTGAATGAGTTATGGTTCGTTTACTGAAGACTGTCCAAACTGGGGCAGTCAGGGATAGTCTTTGCATTTTAGGAGTTTCAGCTAGTAACTGTTAGAGTCTGCAAAATCACTAAACATAACAGTTGTAGTAGACACACTGATCTTTCTATAATGAGCAAGAAGTCAAATTTTTGATGTTAGGAGTTAACATTATGGGGGTGGGATGCTGAATTAGAAAAGAGGGGCAGAACCTACTGGGTTAGAAGGGGGTTGCACTTACATTAATTTTGGAAATTCGGCCAGGACAGCTCAGTTTTTCAAAAATTGTGAAATTTTCATGGTAGATGCGTGAAGATGGTCTGCATAAGCTAGTTTTTGAATCAAATAAATTGGAATAGCGTAGCCCAATTTATGGTCAAATTACCACAGACTGACTAGACCGAGATAGTCAGTGACATCACGAAGAGAACGACCTAGTTCGGGGTAGATTCCAGTAAAACCCTAAACATGAAAAGTGTATAGGATGGACCGAACTTTCTATATTTAGCAAGAAGCCGGGATTTGGACGCTAAGAATAGAAGTTATGGGTTCTCAAAGGTGGACCCAGATTCTGGTCGAGTCTGGATCCAGGATTGGGTTTCAATTAGGGCCCTAAAATATGAGTAAAATTCTAGAAAAAAAATTAGTAGTAAGGCAGAGGCTAGGGACGTAGTCTATTCTATTTTGGACAGAGTGTGGGCTATGTTTTGGCCCAGGTACAAAGCTGTAAGTTCAAAATAGTAACCGAGTCCATAACTTGTATGGTATCCAAGTAACCATCATGCCCTAACCCTTCCCCGAGTTGTTTAAAAATTATGTGCGCATTGAACATGGTAAGAACTGATTTTTTTTATGCTGTTTGGATGGAATGAAAGCATGAGTCAACTGAATGTGACTACGTAGTAGAATCTATATGATGTGCTATGTTGTGAATTTGAGACTTGGTAACGTTATGTTGGAGCTTCAGAGATTATTCATTGTGATGATGTCCTTGGGGAAGTAGGTGGGAGCTAAATGAATATTGCATGTTAAATCGACCTCTAATATAGAGAAGTGTAACAGTAATTGTAAAGGCTGAGCTAGGTGAGACTTGAACTAATTGTGTTGACTAAAGGCCATTAGCCTTCCCCAGCAAACTAGTGCAAGCATGTGAGCGGCCATGTGCCCTATTAGGACATGGGCCAAGTTAGCGGTAACCATCCTTGATGATGGTAGGCCAGGAAAGGTTTAAGCGGTAACCGCCATAGCAAGCGGTAGACCAGGATAGAGTTAAACGGCATCGTTGAACCCAAGCGTAGGCCATGAGACCCAGAGGGGTCGCCCACCTTTAAATATGACAGTTGTGGTTGGATCATGGATTATAATTGTGCATCACTGTGATCTTGTAAGCATGGACAGTTATATGAATGGGAAACGTGTCCTTAAGGTCTTGTTGTTCCCCTACCCCCCTTAAAATGTTTTCAAAATAAATTTGTTGCATAGTTGACTGTTAGGGATGATTGTTTAATGAGTTTATCTCACTTTTATAAAATGTTTTGTTTTCAGGTGATCTAGTTATGCATGGGACTAGGGGACCAAAAGTAGGGTGGGGCCCTGATGCCTAAACCGAAGAAGATGAAAGCTTAATTGTTTTAAGGAAAGATAGACATGAACAATTGTTTAATTTAGTAGTTGACAACAATATTTGAACTCTTTCAAGTTTGAAGTATTATTCAGGAACGCTTGTATTAATTGCTATTCGATATCCAACCTGGTATTTCCAAGAAGGAAATACGACGGTAACACCCCATTTCAGGTTCCGTGCTGCATATGATAAGGGTTAGTAATAAAGAAGTAAATTTTGAAACCTGGGGTGTTACAAAGTGGTATCAGAGCTCAGGTTAACTAACCTGAAGGCTTGCCTAAAAGTCTGTAAGAAGCTAAGAGTTAAAACTAGTAGACTTAAGGACTACTCAGAGCATGAGTGTAGGACGGGAAGGGAAGCAAGTTTGCATATGCTTGATTATCTGCCTGTTACTGTGTAACTGATGTGAACTTACTAATGTCTAAGATGAACCCGACCCACCACTATGGATGTAGGGGGCGGTGTTGCCACTATGAGAGCATGGGGAAGCTACCTGGAGTTAGCCTAGAAAGCCACTTAGAGCGGATCCACACCTTTTTTCCAGAGATATTGGATGAAATCCCAAACGACTGCTTGAGATTCGACCACAACTAAGCCTTATTCTTCCTTAAGACCCTTCTTCCTGACCCGCTGTGGCGTTACAGGGTTAGGGAGTTACATCCTAAGGACAGGTCATATCACTTTACTGGAGGGTGCTGCCTGTATGAGTGGGAGCCTATAAGGATAACCATGGATGGATTGGTGGACTACCTTAAAGACATGGGTCTCTATGATGAGCCTCCTACCCCTGACACTGAGGATGACACCCTACCACCACCACCAGAGGAGGATGCCAAGGACAATGAGTCTGTTGGGGAGAACAAGCTTAGAGGCAGTGAGGATGAGCTAGAGGCAGAACCCATTGCGGTGGGAGACCCTAGAGGAGAACTTTCAGTTGAGTATGAACCTGAGGAAGACCCAGGGGGTGAAGAACCCTCAGTTGAGTATGAACCCGAAGATGACCCAATAGAGGAAGAAGACCCTGAGGAAGATCCAGAGGAAGACCCCATTGAGGAACCTTTAGAGGAGAGTGACCCCGAGGAGGACCCCATAGAAGGGGAAGACCCCAAAGGAGAACCTGGGGAAGAGCCTTTAGAGGATGAAGAACAAGAGGAAGACCCCTTGGAAGGCGAGGACCCAGAGGAAGAACAGTTGATGGTGGAAGACCAGGAAGAAGGCCTAGACGAGGACCAGGCCAAGCCTGAGGTTCCCCGTTAGAAGCGGCGTAGGTGTGGTCGAATGTGTTAGGGTACTTATCAACTAGACGCCTCCGACCAGTAGAAGCTCGTAGCACTAGAAAGTTTGTTTGCTAGGATGATGTTGTTAGTTATTTTCTGTTATGTTGTTAAGCCACTGTAGGCTAATAAAGTTACAAACTATGATGTAATGAAGAGTACTAGTATGGACCACTTATGATTTTAAAATTCTATGCAATGAAATGTTTGAGTTATTTGAATGCCAACGTTCTTTATCGATGATGTATGTGGATCATGTGAATGTGATGCCTATATGATGTGTAATGCATGAGCATGTGATTTAGTGATTGGACTACGTAAGTGTGGCAATATGATAAGACTAAAAACTTGCCAAATGTTACATGATGCACTAGCATGTACTGTGTTATTGAACTCTAGTAGTACGTAGGATATGAACTATTAGGAAAAAAGCTAAACCCAACTTACTTCCCGAATAGGATGGCAGGAAACAACAATGAATCTCAAACCAGACCTCACCCTGCTATGAGAGTCCCTATAAATTAGGAAGTTAACATGTCGAGCCTCAGGGAACGGTTGGAAGCCCTACGCCCTAGGAATGGGAATGGGTCTCGCAGCTAGGTGGACGAGACCAACCCTCCCGTTGGGGCCGAACTCACCAACCTGCTACTACTGGAGCTGCTGCAGAAGTAAGGGGAACAGTTGCAACTTCAGAATGAACAACTGCAAAAGCTAACGTAGGTTCTGGCAAAGAGGATCAAGGAAGATAATTATTACATGTTCAAGAGATTCGCGAGCCACCACCCACCCATCTATGATGGCACCCCCGATTTATGGTGGGCCATGGTGAGAGAAAGACAATATGAGCCCGGGTTCCGTTAGAGCAAGTTCAAGGAGATGATCAAGGATCATTTCTACCCCATCTCCCTCTAGAAGGCCAAGGCGGGTGAATTCATGCAACTGCAACAGGAAGCATGAGCGTACTTGAGCACGCCTCAAAATTTATGGAGCTCTCACGATTTGCACAACCTTTGTAGCTGACGAGAGGCTGAAGATGAATCGGTTCGAGGCTAGGCTCAACCCTACCATTAAGGAGCGAATGTCGGTACAACAGTACACCTCCTACATTGATCTATATGATACTACGGTCAACATAGAAAGGGCCATGAAGGAGCAGAGTAACTATTTCAATGAGCAGTGGGAAGTTAAGAGGAAGGGGGATAACCGAGAGAACTTTCAACCGCAGGAGCAGTGCTGCAGATCATTTGGGAATCAGTACTCGAACAACAATGCTCGTGGAGGCCAGCATCCCAATGCATGGCTTAAGGTAACCTGCAACACCTACCGAAAGTTGGGGCACCATGCAAAAGAATGTCGCTTAGTGAAGAGGTGCTTTCGCTGCGGAAGCCCTCAACACCAGGTTTGGGACTGTCTGTACCCCCCCACCTACCGGTCAAGGAAAAGGACAAGGCTAGGGACAACGACAAGGACAGTGACCCCTGCAACCATATCAGAATAGGGGTGGATAGGCGGCCAACCCCAACCAGCAGAATCGGGCACCTTAGCAAATTCAGGCCTGACTGCCTAACCAACCACCCCGGAACAATGGGGGCAGGGTATATGTGATGTGGAAGGAGGAAGCTAAGGATGCTCCAAACGTGGTGACGGGTACTTTCTCCATCCTAACTCAGCTAGTAGATATTTTGTTTGATTCGGGTGCCACGCACTCCTTTATTTCTATTAAACTGGTTGAGGTATTAGAACTAGTTCCCACCCATAAATCTTTATTGTTGTCTATGATTATCCCTAATGGGAAGGATGTGATGTGTGAAGAACTTTACGAGAATTACCCTATTAGGATGTATGAGTATGAGTTCTTGGCAAACTTATATAGGTTTGAATTAACGGACTTTCAGGTAATCTTGGGGATGGATTGGTTAGCCAAATATCAGGCTCAAATAGACTGTCCAAGATAAAAAATCACCCTAAAGGGGCCCAATGGAGAGAAAGTGGTGCATAAGGGTAAGGGACCTAGAGCGGGAGTGAAACTAATTTCTGTGATGAAAGCCCGCAAGTTGTTAGGTAAAGGATGCGAGAGATTTTTGTGTAACATAGTGAAAACCGGGGATAACGAACCCTCCCTTGATGACATTCCAGTAGTAAGGGAGTTTCCAAATGTATTTCCCGAGGAGATCCCCAGAATGCCTCCCTTAGAAAAGCAGAGTTTTTATCAACCTGACCCCGACAGCCACACATATCTCTAAGGCACCTTACCGTATGGCACCGCCAGAAATTAAGGAATTAAAGATATAGTAGGATGAACTATTAGAGAAGGGGTATTTCCGGCCCAGTACATCTCTATGGGGAACCCTAGTATTGTTTGTAAAGAAGAAGGATGGAACCCTAAGGTTGTGTGTAGATTATCAGGAACTGAACAAAATAATGGTCAAGAACTATTACCCACTGCCCAGGATAGATGACCTCTTCGATCGGTTAAGAGGCGCAAGCACTTTTTCTAAAATAGAATTTCGATTAGGGTACCACCAACTCCGAATCAACGATGAAGATATGCCCAAGACTGCCTTCCGCACCCAGTACGGACTCTATGAGTTTGTGGTGATGCCCTTTGGCCTCACTAATGCCCCAACAACATTCATATATCTCATGAACAGGGTTTTTCAACCCTACTTGGGTCAATTTGTGGTGGTATTCATAGACGATATCTTAATTTACTCGAAGATCCCAGAGAAGCATACCCACCACCTAAGGACAGTCCTGGAAGTATTACTAAGAAATGAGTTATAAGCAAAATTTTTGAAGTGTGAGTTTTGGTTGAGTAAGGTGGCAGTTTTGGGACACATAGTATCCAACAAGAGAGGGTTCATGGACCCCTCAAAGATAGAGGCTGTGACGGACTGGACCAAACCTAAGAACCCGACGGAAGTGAGGAGTTTCTTGGGTTTAGCGGGGTACTATCGCAGATTTGTCCAAAACTTCTCGAAGATTGCCACCCCGCTCACTAATTTGACTAGGAAAGTCACTAGGTATGAATGGACGGAACAGTGTGAGGAAGCGTTCTAGGAGCTTAAGAAGAGACTAACAAATGCGCCGATACTGGCCTTACCTACCACCAATAAGGATTTTGTGGTGTATAGTGATGCCTCTAGGAGTGGGTTGGGGTGTGTACTAATATAAGATGGTCGTGTTATAGCTTATGCCTCGCGACAATTGAAGACCCATGAGCAGAACTACCCATCCCACAACCTAGAGTTAGCAGCTATCATGTTTGCGCTTAAGATATAGAGGCACTACCTGTACGGCTACGTTGTGAGGTTTTCACCAAGCACCAGAGTTTAAAATACCTCTTTTCACAAAAGGATCTGAATCTGAGATAGACAAGGTGGTTAGAATTCCTGAAGGACTATGATGTCCATTTCCAGTATCATCTAGGAAAGGCTAACGTAGTGGCAGATGCGTTGAATCACCGACCGTACCCATCATTGAGCTGCTTACTAGCACTTCCGAATGAGTTGTGTGAGGAATTTTGGAAGTTAGAACTCAACGTGATCACCTCCAGGAAAAAATTTATGCTTTGCACCTTGGAAGCCCATCCGACACTCATAGAAGAGATCCGAGTAGCCCAGGCTACGAACCCCCAACTCGAGCAGATCAGGGAGGAAATATTGGTGGGAAAAGCACCCGAGTTTGCAATCCATGAAGATGGTACCATACGATTTCATAACCTGGCGTGTGTTCCAGCCGTAGTGGCACTTAAGAAGAAAATCCTAGACGAGGATCACAATACCCCATACTCGCTACACCCTGGGGGAAATAAGCTGTATAAGGACCTAGAGCAAACACTCTGGTGGAGTAACATGAAATAGAAAGTCGTCGATTATGGGGCGAGATGCTTAACCTGTCAGCAAGTAAAAATCGAACACCAACGACCAACGGGACTCTTACAACCCCTAGATGTCCTTTAGTGAAAATGGGACTCGGTGTCCATGGACTTTGTGGTGGGCTTACCATTGACTCAACGGAAGAACAATGCGATTTGGTTTATTGTGGATAGACTCACAAATACAGCGCACTTCATAGCCATAAGAAATACTTAGACCCTGAATCAATTGGCTCGAGCATACCTTGAGGAGATAGGGCGATTGCACGGGGTACCCAGCTCCATAGTGACAGATCAAGATACCAGGTTCCAGTCAGGTTTTTGGCAAAAGCTACAGGAAGCATATGGGAAGTTGCTACGCTTTAGCACAACATTCCACCCAGCTACAGACGGGCAAACTAAACGCACTATTCAGACCCTGGAAGATATGTTGAAGGTGTGCGCCCTAGACTTTAAGAAAGCGTGGGACAACTAGCACTGATTGAGTTCTCATATCACAACAGTCACCACGCGAGTATCGAAATGGCCCCGTATGAGGCATTGTATGAGACGAGGTGCAGAACTCCGCTCGGTTGGCAAGATATTGATAAGGCTCTGACTATTGGGCCAGAACTAATCCAAGCCACCATGAATAAGATAAGGGTGATTCAAGAACGAATGAGATCACCACCTAGAGCCACCAAAAAAGTTATGTCAATCAGAGGCGCAGGCCCCTTGAATTCCAGGTTGGAGATAAGGTATTCCTTCAGGTTTCCTCAACCAAGGGAATCGTGAGATTCGGTATGACAGGAAAGCTTAGCCTAAGGTATATTGGGTCGTACCCGATTTTACAGAGGGTTGGGGAGGTGCCATACCGCTTAGAACTTCCAGTGGAATTGCCAAGGTTACACAAAGTGTTTCATGTGTCACAATTATGAAAATATGTCCCTGGCCCTTCTCATATTATTGAATCCGACGCAGTACAGCTCCAAGAGGATTTTTCTTATGAAGAGCAACCTTTGTAAATCCTGGACCAGAGGGAGATACAACTCTGTAAGAAAGTGGAACCCCTAGTGAAGGTCCTTTGGGCCAACCACGAGATGTCAGAGGCGACTTGGGAATCGGAACAGGAGATGCGAGACAAATACCCTCATCTATTCATGTGAACAGCTGCGTGTTAAGTTTCAGGGGGTGAAACTTCTTAAGGGAAGTAGAATGTAAAACCCCAAAAATTCATATTTGACAAGGACCGACCTGGGATCCTCCTCGAGTTAATCCAAGTCAATGCAAAAACTATTTATTTTCTTTTTTGCTAAAATTTTGGATACAAACTTATTTTAAAATATATATATATATATATAGAGAGGG
>JACYFF010031954.1:33515595-33527693 GCA_017589665.1 Selenicereus undatus | reverse complement strand
CACATCTTACTTGATTGTTGAGCCTGGCAGATAGTCAGGTGAGATGTGGACCCAGGGGTTTTATCGTCCTGACAATTCTGCTCACTAATATGTGATGGAGCGAGATAGGCACATGATTGCCACCCGCCCCTCAGCCTGGGATTATGGGAAATTACACCCCTGGGTTGGATGGTTGCCGAGACTGTCGCACATAGATGCGCGAGTTACGGGGTGAGAGTTTCGCATGCACAAAACTGTTGCTACCTAATATAAATGGTGACTGTTGGAACGTACTTTCCCACAACCTTTGTCGACCTTCATGGCTGTTTCATTCTCTTATAAATACCCCGCTGTTCTTTTGGAGAAGATGGTTATGAGTGTAATCTTTAAGGAGCAAACAAACCATCTACTTGAGAAGTCATGGCCTTCCCTCTCATTCGCAACACCAGGGAGATGGCACTTTTCTTGAGAGAAACGCTCGGATGGCAGCGAAGGAACGCATCACGCCCCCCTCGCCCTCTCCCCGGGATTTTTCTAGACTATGCCCGGGCTTCTCCTTACCCGAGGCCGAAATTGCAGCGGCGGAGCTTGGACTCCCCGAAATGGTTCAGGCGACCTTCAACGCGATGCTGCTGAACGACGCTGTCGAGCTGGGCGCGGCTCATGAGTTCACAGGGGACGAGATGAAGTCCGTGCTCGTGGATTTAAGGTGGTCATCCTTCGAGAGGTGGATATACTGTATGGACAATACTTTGAGGGTAGCTCAACAGAATCGTCCGGCTGACGAGATAAAAGTCTCGGATGCTGCCGACGGCCAGGGAGGAGTTTCTGACTTAGGCGGCCCCCTGCCCCTTCTAGTGATGAGGAGGAAGCTTAACAGTCTTTCTTTTGTACGAATGTGCGCCCTTCAAGACGCTTGTAAGGAGCCTTCATGTAATGAAACCCTGTTTTCGTTTTTCGCGTCTATATTTGGTGTTTCGTCTGCCGGGCCCTCAAGTCGTGCTTAAGGGCTCTTAGCCCCTAAAGGGACTAAAAGCGTAGCGACCGGCCGTAAGGCCGTGCTTAGGGGCCCTTAGCCCCTAGAGGGACTAAGAGCGTAGCGACCGGCTGTAAGGCCGTGCTCAAGGGCTCTTAGCCCCTAGAGGGACTAAGAGCGTAGCGACCGGTGTTTAGGCTGTGCTCAAGGTCCCTTAGCCCCTAGAGGGATTAAGAGCGTAGCGGCTGGCCGTAAGGCCATGCTCAAGGGCACCTATCCTTCTGAGGGGCCAAGTCCGTGGCGACCGGCACTTAGGCCGTGCTCGGGGCCCTTAGCCCCTGGAGAGACTAAGAGCGTAGCGATCGGCCGTGAGGCCGTGCCCAGGGGCGCCTGGCCCCAGGAGGGACTAGGACATAGCGGTCGGCACTGAGGCAATGATCAAGGGTGCTTAGCCTCCGGAGGGACTAAGGCAGTAGCGACCGGCACTTGGGTCGTGCTCAGGGGTGCCTAGCCCCACGCGGACTAGGCCGTAGCAACCGGCACTTAGGTCATGCTCAAGGGTCCTTAAACCCTGGAGGGACTAAGGTCTTAGCGACCGGCACGTAGGCCATGCTCAGGAGAACCCAGCCCCGGAGGAGCAGAGGGCGTAGCGACCGGCCCTGGTGCCGTGCTCGAGGACACCTATCCCTCTGAGGGGCAAAGGCCGTAGCAACTGACATTTAGGTCGTGCTCGGGGCCCTTAGCGCCTAAAGAGACTAAGAGAGTAGCGACCGGCCGTGAGGACATGTCCAGGGACGCCTAGCCCCCACGGGGACCAGGCCGTAGCGACCGGCACCTAGGCGTTGCTCAGGGGAGACCAGTCCCCGGAGGAGCAAAGTTAGTAGCGACCGGCCCTGGTGCCGTGCTTGAGGACACGTCTCCCTCTGAGGGGCCAAGGCCGTAGCGACCGATACTTAAGCCGTGTTCGGGGCCCTAAGCCCTTGGAGGGACTAAGAGCGTAACGGCCGGCCGTAAGGTCGTGCCCAGGGGGCGCCTAGCCCCTGGAGGGATTAAGGGCCCTTCTCTTAAGGGGCTTCTTGAAGCCTAATGCCTGGCTAGCTTAATTTTCCACTTCATTGGTGACGTGGTTGATCCTCGGGGGCCACGTGGCACTCATTTTGGGGAGGCGCAATTGTCGAGGTGTGTCGGGGTATGCGAACCGCCTCTTGGCTCTATATAAGGATGAGCTCCTTACCGTCTTGATCATTTGTGCCATGCTTTCGCTACCCTTTAGAGAGAGAAAAAGATTTTAGAGAGAGAGGCTCCGACATCCTTCTTCCTCTTCCTTCCCAGGTTGCCTGGCTGCTTCCAACCAAATCTCTGCTTCCTCAACATCCTCAGGTACACGTTCGCCCCTTTCGCCGCATTCTTTGTATGTTATGTCATCTTGCTCATCTAGTGGGGGCGTCTCCGAGGAACAGGTTGGCCCCCTCATGGAGGGCCGACATCCGCAACTCCCCAACCTCCCGGCCCTTATTGATGGTCGTGTGGTGGCTGGACTCCCTCGAAAGAATAAGTCAAGGGAGCCGAAAAAGGTTCCTTATGTCGTACCCATTTTTGAACCGGGCACGCCCTCGTGGTCCAGTTGCGAGTATTCCTCTACCCCCAGTATTCTGAGTCCCGAGGTGACTGTGACGTATCCTTGGGAGGTTACCATTGCTAATTTTGTGCCCGACTTCCAGGTTCGCGGCATGGCGAAGACGAAGTCGACTCCGCGCATCCAGACTCCTGACCAGGTGCTGGCCGAGGGCTCGATAGGTAATGTTTGTTCAGCTCTTCCTCGGTCCAATGTGGAGGTCCGGGTTGCCTCCTCCAGTTCTAGCACGTCTTCTCGGCCCGGCTCATCTAGTGCGGCCTCAGGGTACCGCTCATCATCCGAGGAAGCGTCGACAAGCTCCTCTTCCGAGTCATCAAGTCCAGGCGGTTCGGGACGCTCCCGGAGATGTCGTGCGCCGCCCATAACTAAGATCGTGGCCGAGCGGCTGGAGTTTCCCGGGGCTCCAACCCATTCGGACATGCAGGACGGGCCGGGAAGTCACTTCCCTGACGCAAGAGTGATTTCCAAACTCAAGAAGTCGACGCTCGACAAGCAGTACCTCCTGCCGGCCGAGTACTCCTTCGTAATGCCCGAGCCGGACGACACAGTGAATGAGCCGCCTGCCAATTGTATAGTGGTGTATAGAGCAGCCCTAGACTATGGCCTACGGTTTCCACTACATCCGGTGATCAAGGAGATTCTTAATAAGTACGAGTTAGCGCCCACTCAAATTGTACTGACGTCTTGGCACAACATCTGCTCATTTGTGGCCACGTGTGAACTGCGTGGTCTAACCTGCTCGGCGCGTGCATTCAGTCTGGTGCACACGGTCCAAAGGGCCCCCAAAGAGACCGGGGACTTAGGATGGTACTGTTTCAATAACCGACCGGGCTATATGACAGCCATCGAGAAAAAATCCAAAGTGAGACATTGGAAATACGACTTCTTGTTCCTACGTCGGGCGTCGGGCTGGGGCGACGTCCCCGACTGGAATGAAAGAAAACTGGTTCGAAATCCATTTGGGGAGCCCACGGCCGAGGAGCGACGAACCGCTCGTTACTTTATGTTCTACATCCGTGAAGATGATCGTCCTCGGCCCATCCCAAGATTTATGAGCCAGGCGATTGAGGCCGTGAGGGGTCCAGATAAGAGAAGGACCAAGTCTAGTGACCGGGGGCTGTTGAACTGGCTGCCGAAATTAAAAGTTTTTGCTAATGACTTCTTTCTTGCCGCGGCCGACCTTCTGATCCTTAAAAATTTTACAAAGGGTACTCAGTTGTCCTGGCGTTTTTTAGTTACACGTTTTGTGCTGACTTGACCTGTTCATCTTCGTGCAGATCAAGCGAGGGCCAGACTGACAGTCTTCGAGACCGGGGATGCGACAGCCGAGCTGGTGGCCGCTGCCGCTGAACGCAGAAGGGAGCAGGAGAGGCAACTTGTCGTCGTCCAGCAGGCTAGGAAGGTACGATATTTGACCTCCCTTTGTTGGATGCCATCGTGTTCATGGGAGATAACTTTAGCTTTTACAGGCGCCTTCTCTTAGACCTCGCGGGAGGAGGCCTACCGTGAGCCTGCCTCCACCGCGTAAGAAGCCGAGAACCGAGGAGGTGACCGAGGAAATTAGTAGTCACCGCTCAGTCGGCAAGCCGGTCTTCTGGGGAGTGGGCTGCTACCGAGTAGAGACGCCACACCCCTCCTCGAACCACCGGCAAGTCTGTTGCGGCTCCGGCCGGCGCTACTCTGTCTTCTCGTCCCTCAGGAAGCTTCATCAAGGCTGACCCCAGCATCCGCCTTGCCCTTGTTCAAGACATTGTTAAATCATGGGATCTGTTGGCTCCTGGTGTCTCGAATCCGTCGCCTGTATCCGTGGAAGAGATTGGCATGGTGGAGGCTTTTGCCCGAGGCGTTAAGGTCGTGGCCGAATGTCGACGCCTAGAGAGGATGGTATCCAGGTATCAACGGCGCTGTGAACGGCTTCAATCCGACCTCGCGGCCTGCGAGACTGCAAAAAAGGAGGTGCAGCAGAAGCTGGAACAGGCTGTAGCTGAGACGGCCAAAGCGCGGGAGCGGGGCTACCAGTAGGGCCGCTCTGATACCTTGGCCTATCTTCGCAAGGTCTTGCTAACTCTCGCGGGGGAATTTGGCGATGACCGTTACTTCGAAGCTTATCTGAAATATGTTGATGAGCGCGAGCAGGCCATTGCGGAGGGCCGCGATCCGGACGAAGTAGAGTTCGTCCCTCCTTCTGAGGGTGAGGCCACTGCTGATGAGACCATCCATCCTCTGGAGGTGGCCGGCCTGTCTGAAGAGGAGCCGGCAGATGAGCCTGATGCATAGTCGGCGTCCCTTTGTCTATATTTTGCCCCTTTTTGGCTTTGAATTGCCTTCACACTGGCTTGTAAACAACGTTTGTTTTAATGAAAAGGATATGCCTCCCTTGGCCTTTTGTTTGTGTATGTCTCGTTTTTTACTTACTCGTATGAGGGTGGCCCTTAAACAAAAGGACAAGGCGTACGATCAGGGTTCATAGCGATTGTTAGTCGTAAGGTCGTGCTTAATGAACTAAGGCCGTAGCGGCTCGGAGCGACCGGCCGGCAGGCCGTGCTCAAGGGCCCTTAGCCCCTAGAAGGACTAAGAACGTAGCGACCGGCCGTGAGGTCGTGCTTAAGGGCCCTTAGCCCCTAGAGGGACTAAGAGCGTAGTGACCGGCCGTAAGGCCGTGCTCAAGGGCCCTTAGCCCCTAGAAGGACTAAGAACGTAGCGAACAACACATTGGCCGTGCTCAGGGGCCCTTAGCCCCTAGAAGGACTAAGAGCGTAGTGACCAGCCGCAAGGCCGTGCTCAAGGTCCTTAGCCCCTAGAAGGACTAAGAGCGTAGCGGCCGGCACATTGGTTGTGCTCAGGGGCCCTTAGCCCCTAGAGGGACTAAGAGCGTAGCGACCGGTCGTAAGGCCGTGCTCAAGGGCCCTTATCCCCAGAGGGACTAAGAGCATAGCGACCGGCCGTAATGCCGTACTCAAGGTCCTTAGCCCCTAAAGGGACTAAGAGCCTAGCGACCGGTCGTAAGGCCATGCTCAAGGGCCCTTAGCCCCTAGAGGGACTAAGAGCGTAGCGACCTGCACTTGGGCCGTGCTCAGGGGCCCTTAGCCCCTAAAGGGACTAAGAGCGTAGCGACCGGCCGTAAGGCCGTGCTCAAGGGCCCTTAGCCCCTAGAGGGACTAAGAGCGTAGCAACCGACACTTTGGCCGTGCTTAGGGGCCCTTTGCCCCTAAAGGGACTAAGAGCGTAGCGACCGGCCGTAAGGTCGTGCTCAAGAGCCCTTAGCCCCTAGAGGGACTAAGAGCGTAGCGACCGGCCGTAAGGCCGTGCTCAAGGGCCCTTAGCCCCTAGAGGGACTAAGAGCGTATCGACCGGCACTTTGGCCATGCTCAGGGGCCCTTAGCCCCTAGAGGGACTAAGAACGTAGCGACCGGCCGTAAGGCCGTGCTCGTGACACTGGATGCAAAGAAAATGGCAAGAATATTCATTTCTCAAGGAGCACAAATGTGAGTAATTAAAGCTTAAACGTGATATTTCCTTAAATTGCTGCTATGCCATGCCCGGAGAACAAGGGTGCCGTGAAGGGTTTCCAGCCGAAATGTGCCGGGACGAATTTGCGAGACGACCTTGTAGGGCCCTTCCCAATTGGCCATCAATTTGTCGTGCTCCGTTGCACAGGCAACGCTCTCCGTGCGCCGGAGTACCAAATCCGCAACGCGGATAGGTGACATCCTGACGGTGCGATTGTGTAATCGTGCTATTCGGAGTTTATAGAGGGCTCTCGGAGCAAGGAGTCGCCGCGGATGGAGGGGAGGAGGTCCAGAGCCTCTCGTAGAGCTGCGTTGTTTGCTGCTTCTTGAAAGGTGGTGAGCCGGTGAGTATGGAGGGCCACTTCCACGAAAAGGACGACTTCAGAGTCGTATGTGAGCATAAACGAGGTTTCTCCCATGGCTGTCTTTTCGGTGGTGCGGAGGTTCCACAATACACCGTGCAGCTCGTCTGCCCAGTTACCCTTGGCGTCATTGAGTTTTTTCTGTATACCATGGAGGATGGATTTATTAGCTGCCTCTGTCTGACCATTGGTCTGGGGATGCGCCACGGCCGTTAAACGAGTCTGACACCCCAAGCTACTGAGATAATCAGTAAGCTTACTGGTATCGAATTGTCGGCCGTTGTCGAAGATCATTGTGCGGGGGATGCTGAATCTGGTGATAATATTTCGCCAGATAAACTTTCACACTTCTGCAGTGGTAATAGAGGCGACGGCCTCAACCTCGATCCACTTGGTGAAGTAGTCTGCAGCCACAAAGAGATATTTGCGTTGGTCCGTGGCCCGGGGAAAGGTCCAAGGATGTCCATGCCCCAGGTGGTGAACGGTAGTGGGCTGACTATTGGTGTCATGAGAGTGGAGGAAACTCGTTGGACAGGCGCGAACCGTTGACACTTGTCACAAGTCCGGACTAGCGTCATTGCATCTTCCCGTAAGCTGGGCCAGTAGTAGCCGGTGTCGAAGGCCGTCACAGCGAGCGCTCGCCCGCCGAGGTGCGAGCTACAGACGCCCTGATATAACTCCTCCAGAATCTGCTTTCCCTCCGCTAGGGGTACGCACCGCAGAAGAGGTCGGGCAAAGGAACGCTTGTAGAGAATTCCTTCGTACAATACGAACCAATTTGACCGCCTCCTGATCTTCTTTGTTTCTTTAGTATCTGTGGGTAACGTGCCATCAGCGAGATATGCGTGAATAGGTTCCATCCACGTGGGACTCCGGTCCAGCCACGCCACCTCATGTAAGTCGATGCACTTGCCCGTCAGAGTTTCCCATTGAATGTTCTTTGGCTGGCCGTCATCGGAAGAGCTCGCTAGCTTGGACAGGGCATCTGCCTGCCGGTTCTCCGAGCGGGGCATGTGCATTATGGAAAAGTGCCTGAGCAGCTTGGTGGCCTCACGAACCCTCCTGACGTATGCGGCCATAACCTCGTCCTTTGCTTCGTAAGCTCCATTGAGCTGACTAACGACGAGTTGCGAGCCAGAGAACGCCTGGACATGATCAGCCCCTGCGGTGTGATAGAGTTCTATTCCCGCAATGAGGGCCTCATATTCGGCCTCGTTATTGGACGCCTTGAACATGAACTTGAGGGCGTGCTCGTGACGTGCTCTAGAGGGGCTTTCCATAATGAGACCGGCCACACTACCATCCTTAGTGGACGAGCCGTCTGCGTACAAGTTCCATGGGCGCGGTTGGGGGGTTTCCTCCACAGGTGCCTTATATTCGGCGAAGAAGTCAGCCAACGCCTGCGCCTTGATGGCTAGCTGTGGTTCGAAGGCCAAGTCGTAACAGGAGAGCTCCACAACCCATTTCAAGAGGTGGCCCGAGGCATCCAACCTCTGAAGGACGCTTCTGAGGGGTTGGTCAGTTAGGATCAATATTTTATGGGCCTCGAAGTAAGGCCGCAGCTTCTGACTGGCCATCACTAAGGCATAGGCGAACTTTTCAATGAGGGGGTAGTTCATTTTTGCGCCGGCTAAGGCGTGACTTACGTAATACACCGGTACCTGCTCCCGTGCTCGCTCGGCCACAAGGATCGCACTGACCGCATGTTCTGACACGACCAAATACAAAATCAAAACCTCTCCCTCCACGGGACTAGCAATCTGTGGTAGTCGAGCTGAGTACAACTTTAGCGCTTGAAAGGCCTCGTCGGCCTTCTCATCCCATTGGAAATTGTCTCGCTGGCGTAGAACACGGAAGAAAGGCTGGCACCTATCGGCTGAGCGAGACATGAAACGTCCGAGGGCAGCTACGCAGCCTGTCAAGCGCTGAACTTCCCGTATGGTTATGTGGGGTTGCATGTCCAGGACGGCCTGAATCTTGTCCGGATTTGCTTCTATGCCGCGATGACTGATCATGAAGCCAAGAAACTTTCCTGACCGAACCCCAAAGACGCACTTCTTCGGGTTGAGCTTCATATTGAACGCTCGGAGAATCTCGAATGTTTTCCGCAAATCGGCTTGGTGGTCGCTCTGGAGCTTGCTCTTGACGATCATGTCGTCCACATATACTTCCATGATTCGTCCGATTAACGGTTCAAACAGCTTGTTGACGAGGCGCTGGTAAGTGGCCCCTGCATTCTTTAGACCGAAAGGCATGACTTTATAGCAGTGGAGGCCCCGGTCGGTTATGAACGTCGTCTTTTCTTGGTCTTCAGGACAGAGGGGTATTTGGTGGTACCCTGAGAAGGCATCCATGAAGTTGAGCAAGACGTGTCCCGCCGTAGCGTCCACCAATTTGTCGATCTTTGGCAGAGGGTAACTATCCTTTGGGCAGGCCTTGTTCAAGTCCGTGAAATCCACAAACATTCTCCATGCGCCGTTGGGCTTTTTTACCAATACCACATTCGAGACCCATTCTGGGTACTGGCACTCCCGGATAAAGCCGGCCTCCAGCAGCTTCTGGACCTCCGTGTTTGTCGTGGCCGCGCGCTCGAGGCCCATGTGGCGCTTCTTCTGAACGACCGGCTTGTGCCTAGGATTGGCATTCAAGCGGTGCTCCATTACAGTGGCGGCTATGCCGGGCATCTCACCGGGGCCAAAAGCGAAAATGCCCTTGTATTCTTGTAAGAGGCAGACCAGGGGTTGACGTTCCGGGGCTGCAATGCCGCTCCCAAGTTGTACCGTGCGCTCTGGTCGCTCTTCCTCTAGGTGTATGTGTTCCACTGCGTCTTCGACTTCTGGCCGAAATTGCGGAGGTTCAGGGGAGACGGAGTGGATTACCAAGGTCTCGGGACCCCTTGTGGCAGGACTTTCCATCGTCCTCTTTGCCGTTACGAGCGATCCTTTGACCTTGCGGTCCCTGGGTCGTTCGATGAGGGGTTTTATGCTGACCAGGTAACATTCCCGTGCCGTCCGTTGATCCCCCCAGAGCTCTCTTATGGCCCCGTCGTCTGTCTCAAACTGGAGCTGGAGAAGGTATGGGGCAACTATGGCCTTAACCCTGTGGAGCGTGGGCCGTTCGAGGATTACATTGTATGCCGTAGGCACATCGACCACAAGAAAATCGATTTCCAAACTTCTAAAATGGGTCTTGTCTCCGAATCGCACCGGTAGGCGAACGGTTCCGGCATGATTCACCTCTTGTCCTCCAAATCGCAAAACAGGATTCGTTATAGGAACGACCTCGCGCCCTGGATGGGAAAGTTTTTGAAGGCATTCCCACATTATGATGTCTACGGAGCTGCCGGTGTCTACAAGGATTCGTCACACGACCGCATTTGCGATTTTCATTTCAACCACCAATGGGTCGTTGTGGGGGGTAGCTAGTTGTGGGGCATCCCTACCCCAAAGACCATGGTGGGTGCCGCGAGGCCGGACCCCTGCTCCATGGTGAGCACCTGCTGTGAGCCCCTAAGCTGTGCCTTCCATGCCGACCGCGTCAGGTCCGTCATGTGGCCGCCCGCGATAGTTGCCACAATTTCTGTTGAGCACTCGTCGTCTCGCGGCTGGGGTGGCTCGGGGTTCTGTTCCTGCCGAAGGAAGCGCGGCCCCTTCTTTAAAAAGCGATTGATTTGCCCCTTATCTGCGAGCTCATGGAGAGCTTTTTCTTCAACTCTCTATATTCGGTAGTGGTGTGGCCGTTCTATTTGTGGAATTCACAATATTTCTGCGCGTTCTGTGGCTGAGGGGCCATGGTCATCGGAGGTGGTCGACGCAACATCGGATTCCCCCGTACCTCCATGAGGATATTCCTGGCGTCAGCGTTGAAACGGGCGTCCAGAGCTTCCGCCAGCTGCCTTCTGTCCCGGGGAACGGGGCTCCTTTCACCGCGAGTAAAACCCCTATCCCCCAGAGCCTTTGCCTTCTTGGGGGCGTCCGAACCCTTGGCGCAGATTTCAGTGGCACGGATGAAGTCCGTAACTTTTCTCAAGGCTTTAGCTAACGTATTTTCCTTCTGTTCCGCCAAGGAGAACTTAAAACGTCCACTCTTGAGGCCGTTCAGAAAAGAGGTGTAGGCTACACCATCTTCCAATTCTGGGATTAGTATTGCCTCTTGATGGAACCGTCTGACGAACTCGGCAAGGGATTCCTGCGGCCCCTGCTTGATTTTCGACAGGTGGATGCTAGTTCGCCGTTCTTTGCGACTCGCAATAAACTGACCAACGAACTTATCGGCCAGATCCTGAAAACAGGTTATGCTCCCCTGGGGCAGGCCGTTAAATCAAGACTGCGCTACCCCCTTTAAGGTGGAAGGGAAGTAGCGGCAATAAGAGGCATCGTCCATGTCTTGGACATACATCTGAGCTTTGCATACCCCCAGGTGCTCTTCCGGGTCTCCCGTTCCATCGTATAGATCAACCATTGGCATCTTCACCTTTCCGCATCTTGGGGCGTTTACGATTTCGGGGCAGAAAGGGGTCGAAAAAAGGGGACGGCTAAGCGGGCTGCCGTTCCCCATACTTTGATGGGAGTACCAAGGTGCCGTTTGACCTCCACCACCGAAGGACTTCTAGTGTCCGGGACGGGCCGTAATCCGCGGTGCGGGGAGCGGTCTCTCATGCGGAACTCCTGGCCGCTCGTCTTGGAGGCGGTTGGTCTTGTACGATCGCATGCCTTCACGGGCGTGGTCATATGAGCGTAGGGATACTGGCTCCTTTCGGCGGGGGGAGCCTGCCCGCGGCGTAAGGTGCCCAAGAGGGTTGGAAAGGTTTCCTGTGCCGGTCATCTCCAGAGCCCTCTGGACCTAATCGGTGACTTGTTTTGTGATAGTGTCCGCTATGGTGGACATGAGCCCTTTGAGTGCGTCCACTGTAACGTAAGCTTGAGGTTCTTGTTGCAAGGCCCCTTCCGGCCGAGGGCTTGCCCTAGAATTCTCGCTGGCATCCTCAACCGCGGGCAGCGCAGAAGTGCCCACGACTGGTGTGTTGTCTCTGCGCGTCCGCGCTCATGTCGCATCGCTGACTACCATCGCTACCGCTCCTTCCCCACAGACGGCGCCAATCTGATTCTGCCAGGAATCTGTTTTGTGGCGGTGTTGATGACGTGGGGCGAAAGAACAGCTTTATCTTACAGCTGTCGATCAACACGGCGTCTTCCTCGTCTCTTTATGCTCCGACCTGCAAAAAGGGCCAAGCTCGGGATGTGGTCCGGGGAACCGCCCTCCGACGATCAAGTCAGTTGTCTATTTCCAAAAACTGTAAATGCAAGAGTCAATTTTTCACTGCCTTCTCTTTTCTCCCCTTTTCCCAAGAAAGTAGGTCACCCTCTTTTGGAAAAAGGGTAAAATGGTAATTTCACTGAATAGGCCGAATAGCTCGCAGGTCCTAGGGTCGCTGGGTCCTAAGAAGGCCTCTAGGGTTACGTCCTAGGCCCTGGAGTGTGGGCCTGCAGGTGAGTATAGGCTGACAATCCTCAGGCCTCTTGGCCTGCGTATGGGCCTAATTGATTAGGCAAACCCTAGACCCAGGCCCAAAGGGCAACATCTGTGTTTTCCACAAATTATATATATATATATATATATATATATATATATATATA
>JACYFF010031954.1:33500330-33510595 GCA_017589665.1 Selenicereus undatus | reverse complement strand
AGAGCATCAACAATAGTAATAATAAGATTAAAAGGGGTCTGATTGGGAAGTTGTCTTGCTCTGTGGCAGCGATTCAGGTTCATCCTCAAACCTTGAATTCGCCCAATAATGCTAGTTTGAAGTTTTCGGGTTCTAGGGATTTGTTGGTGGAGATTGAGAATTTGAGGGCATTGTTGAAGGAATCCAAGGAGAGAGAGTTTCAGTTGCAATCTGAGTTATCGGAGAGTAGGAGGAATCAGAGGATTTTGGAGTTGGAGAGGGAGTTTGAGGCCAAGGAAAACGAGGTTCAGAGTTTACTGGGTAGGATTGGTTTGCTTGAGTCTGAGCGAACAACTCTTAGAGAGCAATTGAAGAACTTGAGTTGTGATCCTGAGAATCGTGAGAATGAAGTTATTGCAAAAACCCACAAACCCCAGAGCCTTGAAATGGAGGTTGTTAAACTCAGACGTCTCAACAAGGAATTGCAGCTTCAGAAGAGAGACCTTGCTTGCAAAGTTGCTTCAATGGATTCACAGCTTGCCTGTAGTGCCAAGTCTTCAGAGGTAAACGTGCAGATCATTTTCTATGTGAATGATCTTATTTAGAGATTGTCAGGGTAAATTTACATCTTATTTTGTTTTTTGCATTTGTTATATCTTTCAATAGCCTGGAATTTCAAGTACTGTTTTGTGAGAAAGTGTCGTTGGTACTGATTAGCTTTTAATTTCTATGTTTTCCTTGTTTGTTATTGCGTTTGAACATGATTAGAGTGAGATTATCACAAAGATTAAGGCAGAAGCCTCAATGTTGAGGCATACAAATGAAGATTTGTCCAAACAGGTTGAGGGGTTACAGATGAACAGATTGAATGAGGTTGAGGAGCTTGCATACTTAAGATGGGTAAACGCACAGTTGCGCAATGAGCTGCGCAACTCATGTTCTTGTACTATTTCTGATGTTGGGTCGAGTCCTTGTGCTACTGAAATGAGTCAGACTCCTGGATTTCCTCGAGTTAGCGATGATTTTCTGGAATGCAGTAGTGCAAAGAGAGTGACGCTAGTAAAGAAGCTAAATAAGTGGCCTGTCACTGATGAGGATCTCTCAAGCCTTGGCAGCCCAAGCCATTCAGTAATTGATAGAAGGTGGGATGAGCTCGTGGAAGGGAATAGTGCAACAAGAAGACACTCCTTAAGTGGATCAAAGTGTTCTGATGATGATTTGGTGGTAAATAAGAGAAGGCAATCTGATGGATTTATTTGCTCAAAGGAAGCGGAGTCCAAGGAAGAAAACCGGCTAAATTCTCAAAAACATGAAGCTAGCAAACTTTTAGTGCCTATGGATGTTGAGAAGAGAGCCTTGAGGGTACCAAACCCCCCTCCTCGACCTTCATGTGCAAATTCTACTGGCCCTAAAGAAGCAGGCTCAACTCAAGCTCCTCCGGCACCTCCTCCTCCTCCTCCACCACCACCTCCTCCAAGGTTCTCAGCTTTAAATACTTCTGGGGCTGTGCAGCGTGCACCACAAGTAGTTGAATTTTATCACTCACTAATGAAAAGGGATACGAGAAGGGATTCTTCAGCTGGTGCCATTTGTGATGCCCCAAATGTGGCCAATGTTAAAAGCAGCATGATTGGCGAAATTGAGAACCGTTCGTCTTATTTACTTGCTGTAAGTTCTCTTGACTTTTTTTTTTTTAACAACATTTTATGATCTATATATACTAGGATATGACATTGCAGAGGAGGGATTTTGGTATAGTGTGTTTAAATGTTTGCTTTTTATCATTGACCCACATTTTCATTGTCTATGCAGATAAAGGCAGATGTTGAGACTCAAGGAGACTTTGTGAATTCATTGATTAGAGAAGTGAACAATGCTGTTTATCGAGACATTGAGGACGTTGTGGCATTCGTCAAGTGGCTGGATGATGAACTATGCTTCCTTGTGAGTGATTCCGTCAGATGTTGGCATCAATCTTATACGATGGACTTCTTTGATTGATGTATCTTTTCCCTACGATGTCCATGATTTATTTTTTCTCCATGAATGCCTCATTATGCATAGGTTTCTCAAATCTTAACCCCTATCACATAACAAATATACAAAACCATTGCTCTTCTCTTTTTTTGAAAGCTACAGTCAATATTGTATTTCCATTCCTGCAAAACATGCAGTCCACAGTTAGCTTTCATCTATCAAAACCAACCCCTAAGCATACCTAGGCAGAGGGGGGGGGGTGTTGAAAGATCACTGCAGATCAACCCTGCTGCTCAAGTTATTTGCTGAAAATGATTCCCCAAATGTTCTGCATAATCTATTGCAAACACAGTATTCCATTCTGTAGAACACTAATAGCCGCAGATTGCAGGTGGTCTTTTTCTAAGATTAATTTTGATTACTTGATTTCTAAATTTCATAAGGTCTGATGCATAGTGTGCATATCTCATTGCCTTGGACCTTTTGATTCCTCCCTTTCAATTTGCATGCAAACCAGTGTCATTCATGGTTCAGAGTTTATCTTCTCTATTTAAACCAGCGAAATTAAAATTCGGCCCCAGAGGTCATGTCAAAGGGAACATTTGAGTAGCTAGTGTTCTTAAGTCTCTTGTCTATGGAAGAAACATGGTTGAATACTTGAATATTGAAACTATGAGCCAGATTCTCCTCTGTAAGCAATTCATGTTCTCTGTAAGCAATTCATGTTGTGCTGCTAATTAGGCCATAAAAGCATGTTTCGGAAACATGGTGGTGTTCCAAACAGAATGCCACCAACCATTAGTCCTGGGTGGACCTCTAATGAGTTCGTTTGTTCTGCTGATACATTAACCTAAATTGATTAAATGGAATTCATGTTCTCTGTAAGCAATTCATGTTGTGCTGCTAATTAGGCCATAAAAGCATGTTTCGGAAACATGGTGGTGTTCCAAACAGAATGCCACCAACCATTAGTCCTGGGTGGACCTCTAATGATTTCGTTTGTTCTGCTGATACATTAACCAAAATTGATTAAATGTAATTCTATAGATATTAGCCATTATCTTCTCATGTAGTATTGAAAGTATAAAGTGAAAAAGGAATTGTATCTTAACAGGAAAGAAGGCAACTACAGGGGCCCTTGTTTTCCTAGTGCGTATCATGTGATGATGATTGATCTGACTGTTATAAACAATTTTATGAGGTTCAAGTTCTATGTGCAGATAATATATAACATCCTAAATCGGATGCCATTTCTGTCCTGCTCACATTGTTTCCTAGGTGGATGAAAGGGCGGTGTTAAAACACTTTGATTGGCCAGAAAAGAAAGCTGACGCCTTACGTGAAGCTGCATTTGGCTACAAAGACCTAAAGAAGTTGGAATCAGAAGTCACTTATTATCATGATGATCCTCGGTTGCCCTGCGATGTTGCACTGAAGAAGATGGTTTCTTTGTCTGAGAAGTAATGTTCAGTTTCTGTTTTAGTCTGAAGCTATTGATTGGTTAACCTAATTATATGGCCTCATGAAGGCTTACTATTGTCCTTTCAGGATTGAGCGTACTGTCTATAACCTTCTCCGAACAAGAGACTCATTGATGCGTAGCTGTAAAGAGTTTCAGATTCCCATTGATTGGATGCTTGACAGAGGGATCATAAGCAAGGTGCAATTTTTTTTCCACTTCACGCTTTAGTCTAAGATGTGAGATATGACGACAGTGCACTAGGGAGAATTGCAGAAGTGAAACAAAGAAACAGATAAGTGACTAGGAATGGGCTCTGGTCCAGGTTTGGGTAGGATTCATTTTAGCTTAGTTATTATTGAAAGAGGATTGATGGAAGTTCTCAGGTTCAATTGGGTTAAGGTTGCATATGTGTATTATTGGGTTCTCATCATGTGTGGTTTGCTATGATGATGTCAAATACGCTCTTGAACGAAATGCAACCATTATCCGCAAGGCAAATTCTGGATAGATTACAGTTGAGTCCAATCATATTCTTTTGGGCTTGTCAACTTCAGGTCTAAGTTTAGTCTGGTATGATTACAGTGGGTTACAGTTGAGTCCTCTCATCCACTAGTCTTGCCATAACAACAGCAAAAGATCAGCTAGAATCACAAACTAATCAAAAGCTTGAAATTGAAACCAAGGTTGTTTAAAAATCATGGAGCGCCCTGCAAAATGGCTTGCGCAATCTGCTTTTCACTAACCCCCCCCCCCCCCCGGGAAAAAAGGTTCTGGTTAAAGCTTATTTTTTTAAACTTTGGGCAGAAGTTTTCAAGTTGGCCACAGGTTGCTTAGCATTTCTGTGCTGCACTGTCATTGAACAGGTGAAAATCGGTTCAGTTAAACTAGCAAAGAAATACATGAATAGAGTGGCTACAGAACTCCAATTGAGGTCATCACTTGAGAAAGATACAGCATTGGACTACATGCTACTTCAAGGAGTGAGATTTGCTTTTAGAATTCATCAGGTTAGTTAAACGCCATATGCAATCCTAAGAATCCCAGAAAGCATGCACAAAAATATGCTAATGTTGATCATTTTGTACCTTCCCAAATGCAGTTTGCTGGAGGATTTGATGCTGAAACGATGGAAGCATTTGAAGAACTTCGCCGGCTTGCTCATGCTCTCCATGAAAGATGATAGTGAAGGGGGGGG
This sequence comes from Selenicereus undatus, assembly GCA_017589665.1. NCBI lineage: Eukaryota > Viridiplantae > Streptophyta > Magnoliopsida > Caryophyllales > Cactaceae > Selenicereus > Selenicereus undatus. The sequence continues at coordinate 33,505,982 of JACYFF010031954.1, read as the reverse complement.
GGGTGTTCGGTCCAATACATACACGTACACTCATAGAGTCATAGGGCTTGGTTTAGATTTTTTCTTTTCTTTTTTTGGGCAGGCTCTTTAACTTGGACCTAAGTAGTAACCTCTGATATGGATGCTTGTACTGTGGGACTTGGCTATTTCAAGAACTTTTGAGGGTTTAGTGCAATCAGAAACATTCCAAGTACTAAACCATGTACACTACGGGCATGCTAGAGCAAATTGAGAAGTTCAAGGAACATAGTACAGGAGGTGGGGGGGGGGGTACCTTCGGGCCTAAGTAGTAAAGAAATTGGAACATGGGATTTTCTAGGAGAGTTTGGGTCGCAATTTGCATCTTTTGTTTTGCACCAGAACTCATTAAAAGCTTACTTGAGGTTGTGTATTGTTAATTAGTTTAGTTGTCAAAACCTTATTCACCCCCCCCCCTTTCGGTTCTTAAAAAACAAAAAAAGAGCTTAATTAGTTAGGTGAACGCAAAGAGGGCTATAACCAAAAATTGAAAGAACTCTTACTAGGGAGTGTGAACTGAAAGAAGAAAGGGAGAGTTTATGAGGAGGGCCTAGGCAATGGTGGAGCCACTAAGGGGGGCAAGGGGACCAATTGATCCCCTAGCTTTTTGAAAAAAAAAATAATAAATGTGGGATATTTTGGTAGAAAAAATAGATATATATTAATTAGTTCTTAAATACTTCACAAAGGAGCGCACAGTAGATTAATTGGTAGCTTGTTGCTTCATGTGGGAGGTTGTAGGTTTGACTCTTCATGTAGCCTTTTGTGTAATTTTTTTTTGAAAATCTTTTTAAAAGTCTGTCGAACGATGAAATCATGCTTTACTTTCAAAACATAAGATCTCGTTGATGACAACTTTCTTGAATGTATTAGCTGCACACTTCATTTTTTGAATTATTAAAGTTTATGTTATGTGTATTATTAACCTCGTCCCCCTTACTTTGAATCCTGACTCCGCCCCTGAGCCTAAGAACGAGTGGGTTGCCATAAAAAAGGTTAAAGGGTAGCCAATGAGGTCGCTAGGACTCATGATCTAGAGCCATTGATGGCCAATGTCTTTTGATTTGGGGTTCCTGGCGGTCGGTCCACAAGGGCAATGACTCACGAGGATGGTTGGATGGTTGGATGTCTGGGTGGTGACCAGGGTTCGGGTGGGATGAAATTGGGTACCAATAGTTCTCTAAATTATTTTGTTTAATTATGATAATATTTTCTTTACAGCGATAATTCAATTGACCTCGAATACAGTGTTCAGTAACACATAATATCTCATGATAGTCTTTTGTTTCGAGAGTACTTAACAAAATAAAGCTATTTAAGAACGACAAATAATGATCTAGATAGAAGAGGGTAGCTTTGGTGGCAATTTCCTTCTAATCTTTGACGAGGTGAGGAAAAAGGCAATGAACCTTGTAGTTACTTAACAACCCAATAATCCGACCAGTGAGTCTTAATACTAAGGAGCCTATGAGGACAACGGAACAATGCAAGCAGAAAATGCCATTGCAGAGCCCGGTGAAGGTGACATTTTTTTGGTAATTGTTCTTAATTAATTGTTGGGGAAACTTCTCGAGTATTGATAAGACGCGACCTAGAAGTTAAATGACTAGGGTGAATATTGGTAAGGAGAAGCATTTTCAGCTTGATATTGCAAGATTGTGTAATGTAGGTTTTGAACACGATTATATAAAACCTATTGTATCGAATGGTGCTCTTATCCGTTAGATAAATGTTGTTGACATTCAATTTGAAATTGATTATAGAGTTCATCCGTAATGTTTTTTTTTATTTTTTATCTTGGGTGTTAATGCTCTATTTACTGTACTACGAATATGGGGAAATATGGAGTCAGTGAGGTGATAAGGAAAGACGAAGGGGTGTAAATTGTATGTTTTGAATATGTGATAGGGCAGGATTGCATTTTCCAACAAAGCATATACTATTTCGATAAAAGCCTATGTTTGTGACGCCTTTGGCCATTAAGATAAACATTGATACAAAGGCATGTATAGTTCATATCTAGCGCAAAACGTCTTGAGTAGAGTTGAAGTTTTGAAGACCTACAGCCTACAAGGTACGGTAAAGTGGCGAGTTCTATTGGTCTTCCTATTATAGCGGATAAGGATAAAAGGGCAGCCCGGTGCACAAGCATCCCGCGTTCACGCAGGGTCCGGGAAAGGGCCGCACCCCAAGGGGTGAATTGTATACAGCCTAACCTGACTCTGTTAGTGACTGATTTCACTGCTCGAACCCGTGACCTTTTGGTCACACGGAAACAACCTTACCGTTGCTCCAAGACTCCCCTTCATTATAGCGGATAAGGATACGGTTGGAAAAAAAAAAACTAAAACTAGTCTTGTTCGAGCGTTGATTGAGATTGATGTTACAAAAGACAGGTTAGGCACTGTGACATACATAGATGAAAGAAATGAGATGGTTGAGCAAGAAATTGAATATGAGCAAATCAGAAAAGTGTTCTACTTGTGGTATGTTTGGAGATGTGTTGGATAAGTGTAGGAAGGGTCACTGAGGAGATGGAGTGTTATGATCCTTATCAAGCATATGTAGCAAGCTATGAAGAGATTGGGGTATAAGGGTGAAAGCGACGTGGCCCCAGGGTCTCAGTCCCGTTGCGCAATATTAGGCGATTGTTCTCTCGGGTTTGTTGTTGGAAAATTTGCACTTTGCAATATTGAATACAATCGCGACCATATTTTAAAGAAAATATGAAAATCTTTTAGAAAATAATTTTTAGAAAACTATCCTCATGATCTTGGATGAGGATTGACTTGACTCCATGACAACTAGCCAAAAGTTGGATACACGGGTGAAGATATGATTGATGGTAGGGGCTTAAATATGTCCATCGAATTTCCTATTCAATAATGGCCTCATGCTTTGTGCTTTTTAAGATTGAATATTGAACCATTCTTGCTAGATTATAGCTGTAGAGAATTATTAGAAGGGAAAACTAACCACATTTCATGTAATGTGCATGCTTGGTGAAAATTAGTTTGAATCTGTTGAGGGTTCGAAACCCCTTTTTTGGATTTTGATGAAATTGCATGTTTGAATTTAATTCTTGCACACGTGAGGTTCAAAATGTGTTGTAGATTCATAATGTGGGTTGTTGGTGGCCATTTGGGCATCTTTTGCTAGAAAGAGTTGTGTTGAGCCTGGGTTAGGCAATTTTGTCACCTTTTAGGAAAACCAGCACTAGAGTAGTTTAAGATCCATGATTGGTCATCCTTGGACCTTAGAATTTTTTTTGAGAATGTTTTTGCGAAGTTCTATGACCATTGCATTGCATTTCGGTCACTTCCTTTGTCAAATTGATTTTGCTACGTATGGGCTTAGGCACTTGTAAATGAACTTGTGATGGACTTTTGGTCCTTATAATCTCGTGAGAAATATCCTGCAAATTCTATGACATATTGACGATGATTCGGTCATTTTTAATGTTCTGCTCAATGTTGCCTGAATTTTGTCATTTGGACATTTCTTTGATCTTGAATGTTTTTTTGCATTTCAACTTCGCTGGATGCCCACTTTGCTTGCCAAGAGACCCCGATGACATTGTGTTGATGGCCGTCTATAAGAGGATGATTATGGTATTAGGGATAGATGTTAGGTGATTGGTTTTGCACACATAACTTGCTATTCACCCATGCTCTCTACTGACATATTTCCACTATGGTTGAAAGTATAATAGTATGCTTTTTATTTTTATTTTCATTATTATTTTTTATTTTATCTTTTTAAAATTTTGATATTTCATTCTCATTGTGTATTCTAATTTTTTCAGCTTGGATTGTACGTACTAAAGGAAAGTGCCTCTCTAAATTTGCTATGCTCAATTTGTAGAACAATATATAGTCTACGGTTTTTAAATCTAGAATTAATTGAAACTAGTCTCACTGTAATTTTTCAATTAAGGAGTAAGGCTGTTACATCAAACCCCCTACGTGGGTGTTGGATTTGAATTTCTCCATGTGAGTTCTAATAGCAAGCACTCATGGGATCAGGACTTTATAAGCAGTATAGATCTATTCAAAACATCTATACTACCTACTATGTAACGGCCCGAACCTAATCTTCTTTCTAATTACATTAATTACAAATTAATCAAGTTAGGCCTAATATATTCCATGGTATATATATATATATATATATATGTAATATGGGGGTAATGGATGGAAAAATAAAAATAAAATAAATAGATAAATAAAAAAAATAATAAAAAAAAAATTAGCAAAGGGACCGAGGCCCCTTCTTCTTTTCGGGGGAGCAATCGAGAACGGAGGAGGAGGAGAATGGCGAGCAAAGGGGGGGTTCCTTGACCCCATCCCGGCGACCCCACACGCAGGAGAAGGAGGGAGGGGGAGGCCGGCGGTGTCCCCGGCAGCCGGTTGACTCACGCCTGGCCGTCCCCCTCGCCGATGGGCGCCCCATGTCGGGCCAGAGAGAGAAACAGAGGTGGACGTAGGGGGAAGAGAAAGAGGGTTCAGGTGGGGGAGGTCGACGACACCCCCACGGCTCGCCGGACGCCAGCGACGGGGCAGAGACGGCAGAGACAAAGGCCCGAGCCCACATCGAGCCAACCCAAAACCGAACCCTAAAACGGGTCCTTTAGCTTGGATTCGAGGTGGGTTTCCTCATCCTCCTAGTTATGGTTAAATTGCTAATTTTGATAAAGCTTATTGATTATTGATTATAGTTCGTTCAGGTTGAATTCAATAGTTATTGATTATAGTTCGTTCAGGTTGAACTCAATAGTTAATGATTATAGTTCGTTCAGGTTGAACTCAATAGTTATTGATTATAGTTCGTTCAGGTTGAATTTGAATCAATTATCAGGGATATGAGGAAATTGTAGTGTGAATTGAATGACACCACGTATGTATATATGTTAGTCGTACTCAATTAAAGTTTATCGTTTGGCAATTATATAAGGGCCATTTAAGGCGTTTATTTACTGTTTCGAAATTACATTTCAAGCCTAATTAAGCCATTTAAGCATAATACGATCCTAAACGTTCGGTTATTACTTCGAGGTCAGTAATCGAATCTACTTAAGCCACTTAAGCATATTATGATTCTAGGCATTCGTTTATCATATTTATCATATCGAATTATTAAACGATCATGGTTTAACTAAACATATAGGTAACGATTCTAATTCTAAGCATTTAAAGTTTATTTCGAAGTTATTTAACGATTATGAATTAAGTAAACTGCAGGCGGGTAGAAACCTAACATATTCGAACCTAAACAAATATACGTTGATTCTAAGCATTTATAATTCACTTCGAAGTCAATAAACGGTATGAATTAACTAAACGTACATTTGTCGCTTCTAATCATTTATAATCCACTTCGAAGTTAGTCTTCAGGCATGATTTATCTGAATAGGTCCGAATCAAAGCTAAACATGCATAATTTATTGATTATATAAGGGCCTCGGTTTATAAAGATCATTGAAGATATAATGTTTATCGCCGGTGTATAATGTTAAGTTCATTGAATATCTAATGTTCATCGACTATACATGCTCACCGTTTCCATAAAGTTTATTGATTATCTAACTTTCATTGATTATGCATATTTATCGATTATACAACGCTCATAATATAT
>JACYFF010031954.1:33436469-33482731 GCA_017589665.1 Selenicereus undatus | reverse complement strand
CTCGTAAACGTACAACGAAACCGTACGCTTGCGGAAAATTCACAACAGGAGACTATTATTAGTTACTTTATTTCCTAAAATCGCGTACGAACCACCATTGTAGCAAACCCAAAAAACTTGCATGGCGATGGCGGTGTGAAGGTGTCTTCCATTGGAGCCACCATTAGAGTAGAGGCAGAGAAGCAAGGAGAGGTAGAGAAGCAAGGAGAAAGGCTGATAGAGAGAGAGAGAAGGGGGGGAACAAAGGAGGTGTGGAACTAAGGAAGAGAAAAGAAGCCCTCTGATGCTTGAGCATGACTGGTAAGGAAGAAAGGAAAAGGGAAGGTGGGCGTGGGTAGTGTGAATGTGTTACTGCATGACTTAACGCTTTCTCCGAAAATTTGTAAGTTGTAATTTTTTTTAATCTTTTTCCTTTTTTAGACTGTTATTACTAGTTTGGACTTTCGACTTTGGAGGCCCATGTGGAATTAAGTTATTATTGCATTAATTCTTAATTTTTGTTTGCAAGAAATTATTTATATGTTTTAATTAATTAACTTACATCCTTTTGATCAATTACTTTTTATAATTTTTAGAAAGACTATACAGTACATTAGTTAATATCTAATCAAGTGAAAAAAGTTGTAAGATCTTCAGGGAGACCATTTCATAAGAATTTTGTTATAAAACACTGTGTGTATAACCTATTTTTTGACCTTATATACTTAGCAAGATCTGCTTGCTCGCAATATCTTATTATGATATCGTACGAATTTCTATTGAAGATCGTTGCTTTTAGTTTTGGGCTACAATAAACAAAAATGATATTTTTTAAAATGGAAATGACTATGTTATCCTTTCGAAATATAATTATGTCTTTATATTTTAATTAGTTGCAACTCATATTCTTGAGGACATACCAAAATAAATAATAAACAGACGCGTCCTGAATAAGATATTTGGTGCAAATTATAAGGCATTTAAAAATTAAGAATATAAAATTATAAGGAAAAATAAGGAGAACTAATGGAAGGAAATACAATGTTAAATAAATAATGTGTTGGAAAAATGGTAGGAAAGCAGGAACCGAATACCTCATCCCCTCTAGTACACTTTGACATTCTAACCATCAAGATGGGATAAAGACAAGTGGACATTGTTCATCCTCTAAGTATTATTAATATACATCTCCATGCGGGATTCAAGTTTTTATTTTTCTATTATATTATCTAACCTTTTCTTTTGTTCTTTTTTTTTGGGTCACATAGTAGGTGTCATTCAAATAACAATAATTAAATTTAAGTTTACTACGACATTTCCAATTGAAGATGAGGTAATTCTAAATAATTAAATTTTTTGCAAATTATGAAGAATTGAAGATCGATAGCTCATATTTTCATTCATTGATTTGTTATTAGAAATTACAATAGTACAAAAGTATAAAATTATAGAAATAGAATTAACTTTAAGCGTTATTTCTGATATTAGTACAAATTATGAATATTGATAGCTTGTATTTTCATTGATCAATTTGTTAGTAAAATAGTATAAAAGCATAAAAATATAGTATTAGCTTTAAAAGTTATTTATTATATCAGTCATATGTACTATTCTCAAAAAAATTTTATTTTTTTACAGGTTTAAAGGGTTAAACAAAATGTTAGGATACAATAGTCGTTTTACTAAAGACATTGGGTGGCACTTCGGTATAGCAATTCATGGAAGTAGAAAACAGGTTCAATGCAAGTTTTGTCATAAAGTGATAACAGGTGGTATAACACATTTCAAACAAAATTTGGCTCAAAACATGGGTGATGTTGCTCCTTGCCTGGACATCTCTGCCAAGGTCAAAACAGATATGATGAAATTATTGCAAGAATACAAAGAGAAAAAGATACAAAATAGAAGGATCACTAGATATTTGCAAAATGAAATAACACAATCATTTACCTGTAATGATTATGTTGATGACGCTAAGGAGGAGGATGGTAACCTAGCACATGATAGATATCAAAGTTTCGAGCAACACCAGTTTGAACATGAACAACAAGTATACAGAGCAAGCAGGGGTACATATTATGATGAAGGAGGTATTAGTCGACCACCAAATGTTCCCCAAATGCATCGATAAGCAATTGTTCAAGAAAACAGCTTAAGAGGATCAAGGGATATGTCATATGAACAAATGTCAACCATTGGTGCTAGACTTAGAGCTATTGAGGTGGAGCTTGAAAAAGATTGAACTAGGGCAAAACAATCTAAAGTCAACTCAAGTTGGTTGAACAGCGACAAAGAACAAGAAGATTAAGGCATTTGGAAATTGGGTTATAAATACCAACATGTCGTTTACTATGGTAGATTCTGTATATGCTAATCCGCCCCTTGAAACTATTCGTGAAGTTGGCCCTGATGTAAGAGCTCCTCCTTCTTATGAACTCTCATATGTTTATAAGTTAGAAGCTGCAAAGGAAATTAAACAATAGATATCTAAATTTGCCCCCAAATGAAAAGAAAGAGGTGTCCCCATCATGTACGACGGTTGGTCCAGTATGACTAGATTGAAACTCATTAATTTTCTTATTTACTCAAATGGCTTACTGTCTTCCATAAATCAGTTAATGCATCATATGTATAACATAAGGGTGCTAATTACCTCTTCAAACTCATGAAAAAAATAGTACAAGAGGTTGGTCAAGAGAAAGTAGTCTAAATAATGACTCACAATAAAACTCTAATGAAAACTGCGAAGAAAACATTGATGGAAGAGTTCCGAAACTTATACTGGACACCATGTGCGACCTATTGTCTGGATCTCATTTTGGAGGACTTTTCTAAGTTTGATCGCGTTGGGGGCATTATAAAGACAATAAGGATGATCTCAAACTGCATTTATAAATACGGCTAGGCTATGAACTATATGAAGAAGTTTACAAATAATCGAGACATCATAAAACCTGGTAAACCTAGGTTTGTGACAAATTTTATCTCTCTTGAAAGTTTGCTGTGACATAAAACTACCATGAGAGACATGTGGAAGTCACCTGAGATCGAGGAAGACAAAAGATACAACAACAAAAGAATTGCGTCAATTCATTCTATCGTCAACCAAAGATGTATTATCATTTTGGAAAAATGTTGATAAAATTCTCAAACTATTTGAACTTCTTGTCAAGCTATTGAGATTAGTTGATGGGGTTGAAGCCTACCATGGGCTTCATATATGAGGGAATGGAACGAGCCAAGGTAGCTGTTGACAAAATGCTCAGGTGTAGTAAGAAATATGAGGCAAGCATTGACAAAAGATGGAACTTCCTACATACTGATTTGCATGTTGTAGGTATTGAATTAATTTTCTAATTTGTATTACCGTGTTTATGTCTTTTACAACATAATTTATAGATTGTATGTTTTGTTTTCTTAATGGAAAACCCTTTTATTTTTTTACAATGATATTTCTTTAATCCCCAACACATGTATAAACAAAGTCAAGATTGGGAAGACAAAGACGTGAGAATTAGTCCAAAATGTAATAATGAGGTTGGAGGCGGATGTTGATAAACAAATAAAAGCAATGCAACAGGTTGCATGGTAAAGCATATGCCTCATTATTAATTTAATAGTTTATCTTTTACATAATATTTCATGAACATTAGCATTGGCATAAATATGTAGGTATTTCTTTACAAAGATAGGATGAACTCTTTTGGATCATCTATAGCTCAAAGGGTAGTGACATCATTAATGCTAGGTGATCACAATTTATTCATATGCATACACATATATAATTATATATATTAAATTTTGAAGTTTAAAGTTTCATTATCTAAGATTCAAGCAAATGTATTTGATGATGCTGAATGGTGGATACTTCATGGTGGATGTGCACTTGAACTCCAACCCATCGCCGTTAGAGTGCTAAGTCAAATAACTTCTGCCTCTAATTGTGAAAGAAATTGAAGTATGTTCAGTTAAGTGCGCACAAAGGCATGGAATAAATTGAGTTATAAGAAACTCGATCTCATTGTTTTCGTTCATTATAATCAAAAATTGAAATTGAGATGTGCAAGACAAAGAACTAAGAAAGAACCCACTGAGTCTTTCAATCCTATCAACTTGGATTACATATTTGGTGATGATAGTCCATTAAACCTTTAGGTCTCAAAAAAGGAGCAACCAGTTTTTTGAACAAGATGACTTAAATTGGTTGAATCTTGATGAAAATGAGGTCAATGTCACCATTGATATTGAGGATGATGATGATTTGCAACCATATGCAACCCCTCTATTTTGTTGTAGTGTTGACCAACAGGCACAAGATAAATACAACAGTGAATGTGAGTTGGAGGGACACTTGTCGCCTTCATGTAGTCATGATGGAAGTAGAGGTGGAGGAGATGGAGGAAACAAATGTGCGAATAAGATGGGTGCTTCTAATTCCTCTAGGCGATCGATTGATTACTTCAGTGATCTCGGTTGTCGTGCCACTCTTGAAGATGACAGAAGAAGTCGAAATTCCCCGGATGAAAAACCAAGGGAACCGACACAAACTTATCATTGCCTAAGAAAAGGTAAGGAACACGTTCAACCACATGGTTATCCAACTGCCACCATGTATGGGTATGCATTTTTCTAAAAAATATCATCAAGTTTTACAAGGTTCGGTCTATTTTCTTCTTCAGGTGGCTATGACATATATGGTGGTGTCTTAAATAATTATGGATATAAGTCAACATATACTAATTGTCCTCCACTATCTTATCCTTCAAATGAGCCATGATTTGTTAAGCCTTACTCAAGTAGAGGACATCCAGATAACCCTTTGATCATCAACCAGGGGACTATTAATTATAGGGATCATTATTATTATCATCCCACCTTTTATAGCAGTGATTCAACTGTAAGTGATCAATTTTGGATGGATTCAACAGCGACATCAATTTTCTATCCGCAACAAGAGTCATATGGTGTTGATCAGAATAATAATGACACCTATCAGGCACCTCTCCGTCATTTATTTTGGTGGCGATCAATTTTTATCTGTTATGGATTTTATATATAGGTTTGTACCAAATGTACAATAAGATCGCTAGTGTATTTTATCTTTTATGGAACTTGTAACTTGGGAATATTTAAACTATTTTTATCTTCTACCATTTATAGTTTTATATTATTGTGTGGTGTTATAGTTTCTGTCAAAGTTATCTTAAAGTATTTTGTTTAACTATTGTGAAAATTAACCTATTATGTTAACATAAAATTAAAAAAGTAATATTTTAAACCAAACTTAATATAGTTCCACCTAGCATGTTTTTTGTTGGAAATAAAAATCCAAACGTGTTCTAAAAGTTTAAAATCCAAGACTGTTGATTTTTTCCCCTTAAAAAAGGTTAGCACTTAGCCGATTTGTCCCAATTCTCAAACTCCATGAGTCCAAATATTTTATTTCAAAAAAAATTAAAACAAACAATTGCCAATTTCTAAAAATTAAAAAATTAATTAATCACTCAGCGATATGATAATAAAACCTCAAACTTTAAAATTAATTACTGGGAACTAGTGGGTAATGGTTATGAATTATTTTTGTCTATATATATTAACAAAAATTAGGTTACTGATAGAATTACGTACATAATTGTAGTACTAAACTACACAAGTACAAATTCAAATGAAAAGCCAACTATGTGAACCCTTTCACGCTGCGACGACCAGGATTCGTTCCATGGTAAGCGTATCATAACACTTCTGCGACACTGCGAGTGAAACCGCAAATGTGACCTAATATGCTTTTAAATCACTATTTCTTACCATGAAAGGGACTAATATGAGGACTCTTACCATTCATAATTAACCCTTTATCCAACGTTCTTGGATTTGCTTATGAATTCTTAGATATCTTGGTGTGTATACACCATTTATTTTAGCTGAAATAATAGTGTTAGGGCTTAGCAAAGTAATCTTTGCGAATGTCTTATCTTTGTCCCAAAAATTTAAGAGGATTATCTGAGTAGAGTTCTTTGCATAATTCTTCTTGTTGTTCAATAATTTGCTCTTTAACATATTACTCAAGTAGTAAGATTGTTAATGGTATGTCACGTTGTGTAGAGATCATCTTTTCACCACACTAGTTGCCTGTAAACTCAATCTTCTAATGAGTGTATGCTTTATTAAATTTATCAATAGGGACCAATTGATCATTTATCTTGAACAATATTTGGCTTGTGGTCTGTGTGCTTAGAGAATATAGCATTTGAAAGTTATTTCCAATAATCATATTACGGGAGAGTTGATCAACAACCCATAGAACTAGTGTAATGTATGGGATAACCTTCTATGGCTTCATGATGACTCATTATACTTATGAAAATATTATTGGATTTTTTTCCAGATAAATTTTGAAAGTAGTGATCTTTTTCCGACACAGATAGAACAACCACTATCAATGTAACGACACAATTCATATCTATTATATCTCTTCAAATATATATTTATTTGGATATGATAAGTGTTGAAAATGTGCATCATTTTAGGGTTGCTTGCTTGCATTTCTTAGGAGATTGTGTGTTTTAGGGGTTAATTTGCTCGCATATTCTTGTTTTACGCTTGGACATGCTTCTTTCATGTATTTTACAAGTTTTAAGATCTTTTGACCTGACGGTGACCATTAGATGAATGCAACTTGACTCATTGCGGAGGTGTCCCCAACTTATATGCCCATGGGAAGAAGATAAAAGAAAGAAGATTTATCCAGATAGCACCACGGACCGTGATGGGCTCTAAACTACTAAACTCTTTGTCTTCCTCTGATTGTGGTGTCGAGATTGATCGAGTTCTTCTATTTTAATGGTTACTCGGCTGCTCAAAGGACATCCCTCACTTGTTCTTTCTTTCAACTCACTTAAAAATTCATCATTTCTAATCCTTTTGGAGCAACAGAAGAATCAAGGGAAGGAATTCACAAGTGAAGGCTTGAAGATTGAAAGATTGCTGAAGAGTTTTCCATTGTTGCTAAGCATACTTCTCTCCTTACTTCTTGAACTCCTTTTGATTTGTTTGAGTTAGATTACTATTTAGTTTGAACTATTTTGATCTAGTCCTAGTTATGTGTGAGCAATTTTCTAGTCTAAGGATTTGTTAGCCAAGCAATGATGATGGATTCCAATTTTTTTCAAATCTGGCGCTTCATCATATTGGTTGATTCAATCTGTCTTGTATTGCCAAATGAATGTGAGTGATTTGGCCAATGTACTTGCATATATTTAGATAGTTGGATGAAATACCGAAAGGAGAAACCCGCTATTAGATCAACAAGATTAGACTTAATTTTGTGATTCTTGAAATAGGATTACATATTAAGAGGAAAAAGTGATAAATCAAGATCTTAAACTTGGACTAAAATAAGAGCCTTTGAAAGAATGGTGGTTAGATTAGTTTAAGTGATTCGGTTAATTTCAAAAGAAATGGCTGAATTTTGTTTGTTTATCATCATTTGAATTAGCAAAATTTAATAAGGGCACTTATTTAATCCACAAATCTATCTCATTGCAAGTAAAAACAAATCCCTATATGTCTATTATTGATTGATTTCTTAATTTACAATATAGAAATTCACTAGGTTAGATAAACAATCACTCGACTACTTAAATCGCTTAGCATTTGAGTCGGGCAAAACTTGATAGATTGTGTTGGTCTTTGTGGGATGGTATTGAATTTTTACTACAACACCCGTGTATATATGGTGAGTGTCAACATATAAATGCTATTAGGATTAGTTCAATGGCTTCATAACATACCTCCATAATCATATTTTTGATTAATTCATTCTTATAAATTGGCTTACTAATGGTCCTTGTTTTGTACATGATGAATTTTCTATCCAAACTCATACTTCGATCTACATTATGTCTTGCGGGTTCAAAACTCATTCTACTCATTTCACTAGCCATGCCAACTATATCATCTTCTTTAACTTATTTAGTTGTTGAAGATCTTTCTTCCCAATCTAATCTTGCGATCATGCTTCTTAATAAGTAGGGTTCAATGGTAGTTTTTTCATTCTCATTGATTTTTATTACATTCTTATTATTGATTTTTGTGCTATTGGCAAAGCTAGATATTCAAGATCGATCGATTTTTATCTCTTGCCAATTGGATTTTATCCTCTAATTTTTTTATTTTTTTTTTTTGCATTGGAGTACACTTTTAAATTTTTCAGCCTTTATTATGGTTATCTTAGTCTTTAGATCTATAATATTATCTAACCTGTAGATTATTTTCCAAAATATCTTTAGTGGGCAACCTACTCTCTTCATATCTATTTGTTCGAAATGTTTTTATCTTAAGGGATAGGAAGTCTTTGACAAATTCATCTTTTAGGCTCACATGATGTCCATGTCAGTAATTGAATCCTACTGAACCATTATACAAATTGGTCTTGATCCCTGTGATAATTTGGCTATTAAATTTGGTATGCCTAATATCACAAAGAAAAGCATAGAGATCGATATCTTTGCCATAATATTGTAATAGTGTAATTTGGACCTGAACACTTCTAACTCGGATATACATGTACTTTCTATCTTTTTTATACTTAAGCATATTTTCCCAATTAACATATAATGACTTGAACCCTTCCCGGGTCTCCAACAGTTATTAGAATAGGTTCAAGGATCGTCGACTAGCCCTATGAATCACCACAAGCCTTTCCGGCGTGTTTCGTCTTTGCTCACACACTACCGGGGAAACTTCCTAGGAGGTAACCCATGCTAAGATTTCTCCATAGCAAGCACATTTAACTATAGAGTTCTTGAGTGGGTTTCCTAAAAAAGAAGGTGCACCTTTGGTGATATAAGTAGTCACTTCAAATCCTTTAAGCCAAACTCAGGGTGTTACATAGCAAGATTAACTTCTCCCACGTCATATTCACAATCTTTTATTTCTAAATTCCCTTCTATCATTTCACATACGTACTTACTCTTAATTGAATGTTGATTTTTTTTAATAAATCATTTTTGACTCCCTTGAGTCACAAATTGAATGACTTTGATGAAAGAATTAGTATAGATCAAGAGAAGATTTCTTTAGCATATATACCAAATATCTTGCCTAAATAATATTATATTATTATGATTTGATATTTGATCTCATTAAATATGTAATCAAGATAAGATTCTAATTAATTACAATAAATATTTTAGTAAGATACTATATGGGTACCACAAGGAACCAGACCACCTAACATTGTAGCTAGTGATTTTGAATTTAGATATAAGGTCAAAAATGGAAGAAAGGTTTAAATTTTTGTTTTGTAGGTGTGCCTAAAATCCGAACAAGACCTATGGTACTTTAACAATGGATGTTCAAGACACATGAGTGGAAATGCCTCTCTATTCACTTAAATTAAAAAGAAAGGACATGACGGTGCTACTTTTGGTAAAATAATTGGCATAGAAAAAATTGGTGAAGATCCCTCTAACTCCATTGATAATGTCTATCTTGTTGACGGTTTAAAATTCAACCTCTTAAGTATATCTCAATTATGTGATGAGAAACCTCGTAACATTCGACTCAACTCATTGCATTGTTAAACGTAAGAAATCTAAAAAAATTACCCTCTATGGATCAAGAATAGAAAATGTTTATGCAATGGACATTGACAATGTCCCGCCACACAATTTATCATGTTTTAAAGCCTCGCATCATGAGGAAAACTAGCTATGGCATCGAAGACTAGGACATGAAAGCATGCATATAATTTAAAAATTAGCTAAAAATGAAATAGGGCGGGGTCTTCCAATATGTAATTTTGAATATGATCACATATGTGATGCTTGTGCTAAAGGAAAACAAGTATGCAGCACTTTTAAGTCAAAGAACTATATTAGCACATCCGGACCATTAGAGCTCCTCCATATAGACTTATATGGGCCCATACCTATACAAAGCTTAGGGCACAGCAAATACATTCTTGTGATTGTTGATGATTATTCTCGTTTCACATGAGTCTCTTTTTTAAAAGAAAAGAATGAAGCTTTTAAAGAATTTTCAAAACTTTGTAAACAACTACAAGTTCTCAAAAACTCACCAATCATATTCATAAGAAGTAATCACGTTATAGAATTTGATCAAAAAGAATTTACAGAATTTTGTAATAATCATGGAATTGCTCACAATTTTTCAGCACCATGTACACCTCAACAGAACAGTGTAGTAGAAAGAAAAAATCACACTTTAGAGAACATAGCACGCACTATGATGTGCGAAAGTAGTGTTCCTCAAAATTTTTGGGCTGAAGTAGCAAACACCGCCAATTTTGTCATAAATCGATGTTTAATTCGACCAAATTTGAAAAGGACTCCTTATGAATTATTTAAAGGTAATCGACCTAACATTTCTTATTTTCAACCTTTTGGATGTAAATGTTTTGTTCATAACAATGACAAGAATAATCTAGGAAAATTTGGTGCCAGAAGTAACGAAGGAGTATTTATAGGATATTCTACGCATAGTAACGCATATATAATTTATAATAAACACACTAAAAATATCGAAGAAAGCATCTATGTAATCTGTGATGAATTTAATAATGGTGTGTTAAGTGGCTCTATAGTACAAAATCTTAACTTAAACAAGTATAGTGACAATGAAGAAGAAGCGCCAAAGAGGCAGATTCTGTAAATGAGCACCCACAAGAAAAGACCCTATCCCAAATCTACAAGAAGACACCCCATCCCAAGAAGAAAAGGCGCCTACAAATGAGGAAAACTCTCCACTTGATGTGCCACAACTAGAGGTAACTCAAAGACACTTTAAGTATAAGTCATCTCACCCAATGGACAACCTCTTGACAGATATATCTACAGGGATAAGAACTTGCTCATCTTTGTATAATTTTTGTGCATTCTTTGCTTTCGTATCACAATAGAACCAAAGAATCACCTAGAAGCACTAAGCGACTCGAATTGGATAAATGCTATGCAAGATGAATTAAATCAATGTGAAAGAAATCAAGTATGGCACTTACAACTCGACCGAAAAGACTACCCAGTAATAGGAACAAAATGGGTCTTTAGAAACAAACTAGATGAAACCGAAAATGTTATAAGGAATAAAGCAAGATTAGTGGGTAAAGGATATAACCAAGAAGAAGGTATTGATTTTGATAAAACTTTTACCTCTATTGCACGATTAGAAGCCATACGCATGCTATTAGCATTTGCCTCACACATGAACATCAAACTTTATCAAATGGATGTAAAATGTGTATTCCTAAATGGATACTTACAAGAAGAGGTTTATGTGGAACAACCTCCTGGTTTTGAAAATCCAGACTTTCCTGATCATGTCTTCAAACTTCAAAAGACTCTTTATGGCCTAGAACAAGCTTTTAGAGCCTGGTATGAGTGGCTAAGTACATTCCTCTTACAACATGGCTTTAAAAGAGGAAACATTGATAAACTTTGTTTACTAAAACAAAAGAACATGATTTTATAATTATCCAAATTTATATATATGATATACTTTTCGGAGCTACAAACAACTTTCTTTGCGAAGAATTTTCAAATCTTATGAGCAAAGAATTTGAAATGAGCATGATGGAAGAATTAGCCTTTTTCATAGGCCTTCAAATCAAACAGTGTAAAGATGGAATTTTCCTTAATCAAAGCAAATATGTTAATAAGCTCTTAAAGAAATATAAAATGGATCAAGCTAAACATGCTAGGACACATATGGCTACAACTGAAAAATTAGATCTTGACAAAGATGCCAAACCTATCAGTAAGAAGGTATATCTAGGAATGATTAGATCATTGCTTTATCTAATTGCTATCGCCCTAACATCATGTTTAGTGTATGCTTATGTGCTAGATTTCAAGCTTCTCCTAAGGAATCTTGTCTTACCTGTGCAAAAAGAACTTTTCGATATCTAGCTGGAACTAAAAATCTAGGACTATGGTATCCTCGAGGGGGAGATCTTTCTTTAGTAGGATATACTGATGTGGATTATGTAGGATATAAAGTAGACAGAAAAAGTACGTTAGGCACTTGTCAGTTTCTTGGAGCAAGCTTAGTTTCTTGGCATTCTAAGAAACAAAATTTCGTAGCACTTTCAATGGCAGAAGCTGAATATATTACCACCAGTGCATGCTATGCACAATTACTTTGGATTATACAATAATTACGTGATTTAGGCATAAATCTCAAAGGAATACCAATAAAATGAGACAATAAAAGTGCCATTAATCTCACAAAAAATCTGGTTCAGCACTCTTGCACCAAACATATTGAGGTACGACATCACTTTATTAGAGAACATGTAGAAAAAGGACATATTACACTAGAATTTGTGCTTAAAGATCTTCAATTGGCCGATATTTTCACCAAACCACTTAGTGAAGATCGTTTTAACTTCATTCGTCAGGAACTTGGAATGTGGAATTTTGATGCATAAATTGAGGGCGAGCCCTCTCTTAAGAGTAATCTAGTTCTTGAATCAAATTGTAGGAATCACAAATCTCGCTAGTCAAGACTTTGAAAAAGAGGTCCCAACAATGACAATATTGATTATCCAGGTATGAGACCTTCAGACTAGATTCAAACATTACGACTTGAAAATTCAATTTCAAAGCCTTGCAATGAATCTAGCACAAAACAAATTTAAGCAAAATTGATTGAAGAAAATTAATTGATAATTTATCTTTATTCAACATTTTTTTATGAACCTCTCTTGGGCAAACATTATTTCAATCAAATACATCCCATAAAAAAATTGAATTTTTTTTTAGAAAGGTCATACCAAGCGTGCCATAAACTTGTCAAACTTCAGATTTGCCTCATAATATGCTCGACGTAGAGTTATGCATTTTGTTCCTCTTTGAACTTCTTTCTACCTCCTCTTAAAAAATTATATATCAATTTTTGTTAAAATAAAAATACATTATCAATTCTTCCACAAATTTTCTTTTCTCCCCCCCGGGCATCATCCTTCTTGATTTTTTTTAAAAAAATTTCATTCTTTCCTTTATTAAACGTTGCAGTAATTTTATTCTTCCCAACCTTCTCTCTCTGTTAATTTTTGTCTCTTCTCTCTTTTTACAGATACTTTACACGGAGTATATCATTTTCTTTCCAAATATTCCTTTTTCTTATCATTTTTTTTGGCCTGACAACTTCTCTCTCTCCTCTTAATTTTTCTCTCTCCTCTCTTTTGGGAAATATCATACACACAGCACATACTTTGGCCATAATTGCATATTCTTTATTTACTTTTCTTCTTAACTCCAATTCTTGCCCATAATTAGAGAAGATATTCGTCAATTTTATTCTACTTTGCAAAGATTCATTGCGTTATACTCTTGTATGTCAAAATATATGATTCTCCTATGATATTGTTTTCTAACTAGCCAATATTTAGACAATCTCCTTCCAAACTTGCAAATATATTGCTCTTGGCTTAGCTTATATACATGCATCTTCATGTTTCCCTTCATCATGTTCATATTCGTACCTTGGAAGCTCCATCATGCGCCTAAAATCTCTTCAAAGAAACATGCTCCATTATCCCCAAATAGAGCCTCGCTCCATTCTTCTATTCGAAAACCTTCACCCAGGGCTACTCGAACCACCCTGCTTCGTCGCAACCCTCGCATCACCATTCTTCCTCCAAACCCGCCAATTAAGCTCTTAGATCCACTCGTGAAAATCGAGTCACCCTCCACACCTCCATCACCGCCCTACACCGCGCTCCCCCGGGATGTCGCACCACCTACCTTATCATTGGCTCCTTTTACTCTCTTCGCATCTTACATCATGACCAACTAGTCTTTATTAATACAAAGCTTAACTTACTTCTCTATACTTCAGTTTGTAGTCGAGCAAAACAAAACTTATATTGAAGGCCTCTTGGAAAACCAAGACATTCTTCAAAACAATCTCACTGGCCTCCAAATGTGCTTGAACCACCCATCGGCATCCCTCCACACCAAGCTGAACGATACTCTGCACATCATAGCCCTCACTGACAAGTGCGCCACAAAAGTTGTTCCATTGACTCTGGAGGACAAAGCCCACATTTAAGTATTGATTGACAGCATTATTCTCAACGCCCCCAAAAATTAAACTGGTTGATCGCATTGGCAAATTACTCTTGATATTTAATTTTCAACTATTTTTATGCTCAAACATTTCTTTTCCCTTTTTAATGAAAGAGGGGGAGACAAATACTTCTACTTACTAGTATACTATACAATGCAATATAATAAACTTGTTTACTACATGTTTGTGATTACATCATTATGCTTTATAGTATTTTTTATTATGCTTATGATGATTCTAGTACGAAACATCTCACTCATGATTAATCATCTAGACTACTCTTTTAATGATCCAAAATTATACTTAATACAAAAATCTTATCTTTCATTAAAAAGGTGGAGATTGTTGATCCCCCTGAGTCACAAATTGAATGATTTTCATGAAAGAATAATATTATAGATCAAGAGAAGATTTCTCTAGCATATATATCAAATAGCTTGCCCAAATGATATTATATTATTATGATTTGATATTTGATCTAATTAAATACATAATCAAGATAAGATTCTAATTGATTACAATAAATATTTTAGTAAGATACTCTATGCAAATTATATAATTTGATTAGGGAATCAGTATCGAAATTGATCTCGCAATTCAAATTTCCAAGACTTTATTTGAGTATCAATATTTGAAATTTAAATTATAAATACCCAAGATTGCTTATGAGATCAAGAGATTTTATCTTGATATCATCACTTATTTAAAAGATCATGTTGCATAAATTGATATCATAAATCAATCATATTGATTGATTAAGATTAATTCCACATTTGGGATAATTGTGTAATATTGCCAAAATGATATCCTTTATTTAAGGGTAGAAATATTGGAAGATATAATTTGAGGATAATACCCTACTGATTTAATATGCATAACAAGATCTTGTGAGTCTTATTGAAGAAGGAATCAAATCAAGGTCCATCAAACTATTGTCAAGATCACTTCCTTTTGGATCAAGCCAAGCCAAGCCCAACCTAAGAAGACTATAAATATGAGAGTCTGGAGCAAGTCTAGTACAACACATACGATTGAAGGAAAAGAAGAAAACTGAGCTTGCCAATTGCAAATCATACTTGTACAATTATTCGAAATATTGTATTGAGATCAAAAGTTGAGTGGTGTGAAAATTTCTTTATTGAGGAGTGAACATAGGAGTTGTGAGGTCAACTCTCCCAAACATAAATCAAGAGGTTGGTTTAAGTGTTTGGGATCTTTAGAGTGGGGTAGCTCTGAGAGATTGTTGAAGAGTTCATCTTAATAAGAGAAGCAGAGAGTTGAATCCTAAAGTTAGATAACTCTAGGCTGGGGTCTAAGCCTAATTGAGGCTCAACCTCGTTAAAATATCCTTGCGCATTGCCTCTATTTTATTACTGCATTTGCTTTAAATTTTAAATTTATTTTTTGCAATCACCCTATTCACCCCCTCTAGGGTAATCTGAATATTCAATCATGACTTTTTGTATTATAAGTCGGACTCAGTTGCCTCTTCTTCAGGATTACTATTATCTTTTGTAAACCCTTTCAACTATTTTTCCCTTCATTACAATAAACAACTTTTCTAAAAAAACTACACCTTTTGGGATTGGCTTGTTCTGATACGTCCTTTTATATTTTTCTCCTCTTTGGTTGTTAAAGCTCTTTTTTAAATAAAATTTTCTTCTTTTTTTTTTCTTCGCGGGTTCATTTTCCCATTGATGTGGATTATTCGAAATAGGTTAGAAATTGTTTGTTCACTTCTTTTATTTTTTGAGATCACGACATTGATCATTGATTCGTTTTCTTAGATAAGAGATCCTTATTCCAAGAGTATCAATGGCATCCATTTTTCAAGTCATGTAATTTTCATTGGTTATAGAATTTATCGGATAAGGTAATTTGTTATAAAACATACCAAGATTGGTTTCATTATGCTCAATATTGTAATAATATTGACTAATTTTCACATATCTCATATCCCAAAACTCTATATTATTAATCTTTGTTTGCCACTATGTAGCCTTTTCTTCATAATCAAGTTTAGATATGATAAATTTAGTTTTGACTTCTTTACATAATTTTTTAAACATAACAGCTGGTGTTACTATCATTCTTAATACATTTTTATCTTCATCATATCATGAGTCATACTAATCAGTTGTAGCGCCAAAAAACTATGCTTGATATAATTTAAGAAATTTTCAGCAGTCCATGTGATATTCAAGTTCAAGACACTATTCATACCCTTTTTCAATGTACAAATATTTCTCCTCTATTACGAGCTTCATTTCTGCTTAGTATGTAGCCCATTTGGCTAATTAAAGTATGATAATTTTTTTTAAAGGATGTGCTCCTCTTCGGGATAAACCCAAAAGAAAAATTAGATATTCGTCCCACCAAACTTATGTAAATCTCATAAAATCAGAATTTCTTCTAAATGATTCACTAAAGTCTTTGACGGTGAGTTGTACAAAGTCTTCGACGATGAGTTCTTCGCCAATTTCATTGATTTCACTTTCAGCTACCAATTTTTCATCTTTTTTTAATCAAGCTTTCTCCTCCACTCTTCTAAAGGAATGACATCCATATCCTCTAGTTTAATTGGGTTTATTTTTTGATATATTTCTTCTTCTAATTGGATATTATTTATCTGTTTATTATTATTAGATAATACTTCTTGTTTGTTTGCTATTGCATCCATGATTTTGTTTAATTCTTTTGGATTTTGTTCTTTATCAAACATATTATATAAAATTCATCAAGGAAATGAAATCATGAAACTCTAGAGAGAGAAACCACCAATCTAGTGAGATAAGCTCTCTAGGTTTTCTATGACCCTACGCCGCCATCCTTCACCATGAACTTCCTTAAAGCTAAGCCTTCATATCCCTTCCTTCAATCCTTGTCTCTTTCTTGTGTTAGTTTGTTCTCCTCTCAGCATCCTAAGATCTGCCTTGGCAAATCCGAAATTCTGGGTTTCGAGCACTCAATTCAGACTACCCTCGATCCTCTCACTACTGTTCTTAGATCTACATGCTAAAAAACAATGTCGTCTCTTCCTCGAAGCTTCTATTTGGGATTCAGTCCTTCAATGCCGTTCGAATCTATTTCACATTCATGGCACTATACTGTGCCTTCCCCTCTTCATAATCATTCCAGATCTGCAATCCAGAACACACGCCGGTGTATTTGTCCTACCGTGAAGCAATCGAAGAAACAAAAGTCAACACTGCCAAAGTTTTTCAGATCTGAAGTTTTGAACTTAATGTGCGAGAAGGAGGGAATCGAGACTAGCAAAAGCCTTAAGGTAGTGCCTCATCTCCTCTATTCAACCAATCTCCAGGTAATTAACTTCCTTGAGCCCCACACCCCTGTAATTAGTTCTTATATTTATTTATTTAAATCCCACCCTATCGCTGGAAAATTCATTTTACCGGAATCTTTTCTATGAATTTTGTTCAATTTGCCCAGTTCATTCTAGTTTCTTTCCCGATCTATGTGATTAAGCATGAACCCTCATCTTCGACTTCGTCTTCAATGAAGCTCCTTTGTGTTTCTGCTGATTCTTAGCAGAAGTATGCGATTTTTCAGTTTCAATG
The DNA here is from genome assembly GCA_017589665.1 of Selenicereus undatus. Taxonomy (NCBI): domain Eukaryota; kingdom Viridiplantae; phylum Streptophyta; class Magnoliopsida; order Caryophyllales; family Cactaceae; genus Selenicereus; species Selenicereus undatus. Next base: position 33,465,083 of record JACYFF010031954.1, on the reverse strand, counting down.
TTTATCTCATCGTCAGAGCTCATTGATGTTCACTGATGTGTGGTATTTGTGCTACTTTGATCTAACTTCAGATTATCTCATCCATAAGGTTTGTGTTTACTGACCCTTCTTTTGGTCCTGGGTTTTATTAATTTGCTTATTCAGTTCCTGGATAATAATCAACACCATAGGTATGGCTTATTTCCTTATCTCCATAAGTTACTGGGGTTCATTTGTAGTGTCTTCCCTCTCTTTTGTTCTAATTAGTATCCTCCAATGCTTCCCCTTCTTGAACTGTGTCCGCTTGACTATTTTTATCCACTGTGACGCCACTTACTTAGACTTGGGTTTGCTGGGTGTGCTTTGGGGTTGGTGCTCCCAACAATGGGAGGATTTTGTTTTCTTGATTCTAAAATTTTCTCACAATGATAGTCTTAAATTGTTCGATGCCCTTGATTTTGGATGATTGTTGTTTAGGTGTACTAGCCTTCTTTTGTGTATTTTTATTTTTGTGGCCTGGTGCAGGCTTCACTACTTGTAGTGGATGGTCAGGGGGTGTGTTCCCATAAATTAGGCTAGACAGAATTGCTAACAGATTGAATGTGTAATTTACCCTAGTTCTTATGCTTTTAATGAAGTTTTTATGTGATTATGTTATGGTTTGAATCGATTTTCACCCAGCTCTTTAGCTTTCTTTGCCTGTCAACCCCTATTTGGGAGGAGGCGGAAAATAGAAGTTATGGAGCCTAGCTTCTCGTATATTTCTTTCTGTTTATGGTTCATTGGGCTCTTTTGTTGGGTGCATTTTTGGGTTGCCGGATATACGAATCCTTGGTGTCTGGAGAGTAGCACCTTTGGCCCACCCACTAACGAAGTTGAGGATGATAACAGCTTGCCTTTGCTGCTACCTAGGACTTTGAACTGGCTACGATAATTCTTTTTCAGCATTGGATAGTACTATCTTTCTATATGCAATTATCATTATACTATCTTTATGTATCCAATTGGATGGTTTTTGAGTGGAAATTGTTTTTTCCAAGATTATGATTTCATGGATTGTTCTGGAATTTTTCTTTTGGGACTAATTTTGTTTATGTAGCACACCACAGGGTACATAAGGGGTGCATTGTTAGCCACCACTGTCAAGTAGAGAAGAATGGGAGCCAGGCAACAGGGTTTCATTTTATCATATTGCCTCTGTTAGGCCTTTCTGTTTATGTCCCTGCGCTATGTATTATTCAATTTGGCTTGCATGGTGTATGAATTATATCTCGAATATTATTGTATAATTTGGACATTTCACTTGATTTGCATGTGTTGTCGAGTGGAACAAAGCGGATTCGCTTTTTTCCAAGGCCATGTTACCGACCGATCCCTGGGATCAATATCACCAAATTCCATCTCTTACTATGCAATGGGAGTCATTCCTGGCTACATATATTGAAATTCCTTCGGCACCGTGTTGATACATTTTTACGCATTGTCGCCAGTTTCTCTTTAGGATTGGATGTTGTCACTATCATCTTGTTATGTTTATGGAAGTTGTGCATTCACACTAATTTGTTCCGACAATCTCAAAAGCCATTTATGCTTTTCCTGGACCCCCGACTACTATCTATTAGACATGGCCATGGGATGCCACTAAAGCAAGGCTACATCTTCTGTATTGATTAATGAAAATTATTATATGGAATGTTGAAGGTGCTAAAAAAGGCTAACTCCAACTTGAGGTTGGATTTATTAATAGAACGATTAATCCTGATATTTTATTTTTAACTGAAACCATAGTTAATGATCTTAAGACGCAGCGAATTATTAGAACTCTCGGGTTTCATAATTTTGTTTTCATTCTACCGCACAATCATGTGGGTGGAATATGTATTCTGTGGAAAGATAATAATGCGGTGCTTGACATTATATCGAAGGAGCACTGAGCAATCCATTATTCGGTACTTGAAAAATGTACTAATAAATGATGTATTATTATGGAAGTTTATGCACGAGCCCAAAATCATGAAAAACATGATTTTTGGAACCATCTCAAAAGCCTTACTTATATTTTAACATTGCCATGGTGTCTTTTGGGTGATTTCAATGAAATGTTGCACTCGTCTGAAAAAATCGGAGGTACACCATTGTACGCCTCTAAGTTGCAGCGACTAAATGACTTTCTCTCACTTTATGAGGGCCATGACGCTAATGTTCAAGGACGGATTGTCACATGGAAAAAATTCTTGCATGATAAGCTCATTTATGAAAAATTAGACAGAGTTATTCTTAGGGAGGACTGTCTCCATCTCTTCTCGAATTATTGCGTGACTAATGGCCCATTCACGTGCTCTGACCACTCTTATGTTTATCTTAATACTGAACTTGCTCACCCTCCCAGAAAGGGCACAAATTTTAGATATCAACATTCATGGGCCCAATATCATGAAACACACTACAACGTTAATCGTAACTGGAAGCTTTTTTTTCCTGGCATGCCAATGTATTGCATTTCCTAACAATTGAAAAAAGTAAAGCTTGATCTAAAAACATGGAGTAAAAGCATATTTGGTAATTTCAAAAAGAAACTTGAAAGAAATGCTAACAAGTTGCTACAAGTTGAACAAAAACTCGTGATCCAACCTAATAGTGATCGTCTCAATAACTGGCACTACAGACTCATTAAGCAACATGAGAAAATGCACTTATTTAACCAAAAATACTGGGGGAGATTAGCACGGAAAGATTGGCTTGTTAATAGAGATAGAAATTCTCGATATTTCCATCAAGCAATGAAAGCTAGGAAATCACGTTCTACTATTGTTAAAATTAAAGACTCATCAGGTGTCTGGATTAGCGAATGATGTCGATATTCAACAGTTATTTGTTAACGGCTTCAAATTACGGTTCAAATCAGCGCCAAGTCCATCTTCCATGATGGTTAACCAACCCAAAATGGAAGCCATAGAAGATCATATGAATCTTATTAAACCTATTGAAAATCATGAGATAAGGGAGGCAGTGTTCTAGATGGATAAATTTAAAGCACTAGGACATGATGGATTGGGTGCAGCTTTTTTTCTAGACTATTGGTACATTATACAGAAAGATGTTTGCCAGGCAGCTTAGTCTTTTTTTGCAGGACGGGAATCTTTTAAAGCAAATTAATCATACACTCGTCGCTTCAATTCTGAAAGTCGATAAACCCTCAGTCACAGCGCAGTTTCGACCCATCAGTTTGTGCGGTACACTTTACAAGATCATTACGAAAATTCTGGTGAACAAAATGTGGCCACTCGAAAAACTCATCGACCACGTTCAAAGTGCCTTTATCCCACACCAGTCTATCCATGATAATATTTTATTAGCACATGAGGTCATCACTAAATTTAATTCTATGAAAGGGAAGAAATCTTAGGTTGCACACAAACTTGATATGGAAAAAGCTTATGATGGAGTGGAATGGAATTTCCTGTTTGAAAGTCTCACAAAGTTAGGGTTTCATCAAAGAATGGCTATGTGGATTCAACAATGTGTTACCACAGTTTCCTACTCGGTTATTATGAATGATGAAGTGTTGGGGTTTTTTACTCCAGCCAGAGGATTACAGTAAGGAGATCCTTTATCTTTGTATCTCTTTCTTATATGCATGGAAGTGGTTACACGAGCGCTACGTGCAGAACTAATTAAGAAGAAAAGTGGAATTGGATTCAAAATTTCACCCCGAGCAGATAAATTGCCATGTCTCTTGTTCGCAGATGATAGCCTCTTTTTTTGTCGAACCAACCTCGAGTAGTGCCAGAAACTTATGGGTCTTCTTAATAATTTCTATCAGCAGTCAGGACAGCTCATCAACTTTCAAAAGTCTTCTCTTACTTTTTCGAAAAATGCAAGTACACATGACTGAAATGTAGTATCCTCTGTCTTTAATATTAAACACCAAGACAACTTGGGTAAATACTTGGGTTGCCCAGTTTTCAAGGGACGACCAAATGTAGGGACTTTTTCTAAACTGGTGAATAAGATTGGAGCCAAACTCCAAAATTGGAAAACTGCAAACATTTCTAAAGTAGGTCGAGTTGCCCTAATTCAAACCAATTTAGAAGCCACGTCCGCTCACACTATGCAGTGTTTTCAATTGCCGACTTTAACCAGTAGGAAAATCGACAAAATTAACCGCGATTTCTTCTGGAAGAAATCTGACACAATCAAAGGCTTACCAATGGTGTCATCGGATAAAATTTCTAGACACAAGAAATCAGGAGGCCTTGGCCTCAGAAAGACAGAGGCTATTAACAGTTATTTCTTAAGTAAGTTAACTTGAAAACTTTTCAAACAGCAATGTTTCTGGACAGATCAAAAGGTAGCTAAGTATCTTGTCAGTGAAAACTTCTTCGTAGCCAAGCCTCACCAGTCGGATTCATGGGTGTGGAAGTGTATTCTAAGAAACCGTCAACAATTCCGCAAAGGAATAAGGTGGAAACTAGGTGATGGAACAAATATTATTTTTTGGACAGATAGCTGGTGCGACAATCGTAGTCTGGCTGATCTTATGAGAATTCTCGACATCTCCCACATTGATAAGTCCCTCACTGTTGTGCAATTTATTCTACCCTCTAAAGAGTGGGATATTGTCACCAAATTGCAGGGACTAGTTAATCAATCCTGCATTCAAGTAATTTTGGCTACACCAACTCCGCCAAACCTTATTCCTGATTCCATTTGTTGGGGTCTTTCTGGGAGTGGAGAATTCACCATTAAATCTGCAACATGGCTGCCCATGGGCTCCAACTCCGTCAATCCCAATCCTGGGAATTCAGCTGGATCTGGAAGTTAGATATTATGCCCAAGTTAAAGATCTTCCTCTGGCAATTATGTCATGCATCCCTTCCTACCCGAGGGAATTTACTCCTTAGAGGTATGGATATTGACCCCTTATGTCCTCATTGTAACGATGTTATTGAGAACACAGGGCATTTGTTTCTAGGATGCCAAAACACTCAAATCCTTTGGCAATTAGCAAGCGATCATAATTGGGTTAATGTTGATCTTTCAGTTAATGCCAACTGAAGATCGAAAACTGGCTCTCCAATATTAACCGATCTATGCCATCCATTAAGGTGGATAGAATTGTAGCACTTCTTTGGAGTATTTGGAAAACTAGAAATAATAAAATATTTTGTAATGAATCATCTAGTCCGGGATTATCCCTTCTACGAGCAAAACGAGCAAGCACCTAGTGGCGCATAATACACAAACTTTCACAAACATTCCAACCATCCCTACACCATCATTCAAACCGCAGGCATAAGCAATCAAGGTGGATAACATGGAGGAAGCCACAAGGTGAATTCATCAAAATTAACTTTGACAGATCCAAAAATTCTCAATTAAGACAAGGGATTTATACAGGCAGTAACTTTCAACCTAGGAGCAGCATTAGTATTAGTGGCAGAAGCTACAGCAATGTGTAATTGGCTCAGAGCACTAATGCAAGCAGGATTTACTAATATTCATATTGAAGGAGACAATCGTATTCTCATCCAAGTAGTGAAAAGGAAAATTTAAGTACCATGGGAAATCCAAGTGTTGTCCAAGATATCACTACCTTCTTAGATAGATTCAACAATGTTATTATAAATTATATTTTTAGGCATGATAATAGTGCAGCCGATTGGTTGGCTAAATATGGACTTTCAATTCATTCCACCTATGTGTGGAATTTGGTTCCTCATTGGGACCTTAGGTGTATCCTCATTGAGGATAATTTAGGACGAGCCCTTGAGAAAAGGGCATCCTAGATTGTTTATCTTACCTTTCTTACAAAAAAAAAATCATCAAGATTATATTGCTTATAGTCCATCTTCTTCTTTTTTCGCTGCCTTTTCAGATGATTTTTTGTTTGATTTTTCGCCTACTTCTTTTTTTATTTTTAGATCTTGCAAATGAAACTGATTTTTGTTTTGTAGGTTTTGAAAATGATATTTTTATGTTGAAATAGAGTATTAATGCCTAAATCAGATTTTTTTATTATGTCTAACGCCATTTATTAAAGACACTATTGATACCCCTTTTCTAATGTACAAATACTTCTTCTCTATTATGAGCTCCATTTCTGTTTAGTATGTAACCTATTTGGACAAATAGAGTAAGCTAAATTTTTCAAAGGATGTGCTCTTCTTCGCGATAAATCCAAAAGGAAAATTGGATGTTTGTCATGCTAGAACATATTTAGATCTCATAAAATCAGTATTTCTTCTAAGTGATTCACCAAATTCTTCGAGATTGAGTTCTACAATGTCTTTAACGGTGAGCTCTTCTCCAATTTCATTGGTTTCACTTTTAGCGATCAATTTTTCATATTTTTTAATCAAGTTTTCTCCTAAATACTTCTAAAGGAATGACTTCCATATCCTCTAGTTTAATTAGGCTCATTTTTTGATATAGGTTTTCTTCTAATTGGATAGTATTTGTCCCTTTATTATTATCAGATAATGCATCTTGTTTGTTTGCTATTGCACCCATGATTTTGTTTGCTTCTGCTAGATTTCATTCTCTGTCAAACATATCCTATAAAATTTGTCAAGATTATATTGCTTATATTCCATCTTCTTTTTCTTTCTCTGCCTTTTTAAATGACTTTTCGGTTGATTTTTCACCAATTTCTTTTTCGATTTTTGTACATTGCAAAGGAAATAGATTTTTTTTTAAGTTTTGGAAAGGATATTTATGTTGAAGTGGAGTACTAATACCTACATCATATTTTCACTATGCCTAACTCCATTTATTGAAGAAAGATGGATTACAAATAGTACTTTTTTATTTCCTTCGCTTCAGTCTTATTTTTTTGCTAATTTTTCTTTCAGTTCTAAAACTATATCAGTGACATAGTTAAATTGTGGTGCTACTGATGTCATCCCCTAAGGTATGTGCACAATATGTTAACATCAAATATTGTATCAAAATATTTATTCAATTTTTTTTCCAAACTACAAACTTTTGGGTGATTAATTAGTTATATATCTATAGGTTTATAACTATTAAAAGACCTAAGTATAAATGTCTTACAAAAACATTTAAGTAAGACTGTCTTAGATAAAATATGCTATCTAAACTTTTTTAAAAAAAATAAAATACCTATATAAGAGTACGAGCATAAACTAGTATTTTAAAGTACCTAAAGATGAACTTTTCCTTTTAAATAAAAGACTTGATAGGGTACTCTACTATTTTATAATAGCGAAAAGTTATAGTGGTTGTCATTGTATGACAACCACCACAATTTCTTAAATCTAGATCATACATTTGGAACAAATTGATCTTAACTGTTGATTTTATTTTTATTTTTGAATATTAAAAAATATATTGTAAAAGTCACAAAAATATATCTAAATGTCGATAAAATTAATTTCCATATTACATTGTTTGGTTGTTCTCCACTTACACATTTTCGGTGATAAGTAATTTTCCGGCGATGAGTGTTCTAGCAATAACAAAGGTATCGCTCAACCACGATTCCGGCGACATCTAAGGCTTCCGACGACTCTATTATAGGGAGACGGTGAACCTTCAACGATACCCTAGCTTATCGCTGCCAATGCCCACGATACCGACCGAACATTGGCTGGCATCGATAGGGGAAAACAGCAGCGAGAAGGGCCAAGGTATAGGCGAGTTTTCCGGCGACCGAGACGCCACTATGGAGAGCTTCAAGCCGAAAACCATGGGGGAGGTTCGCCATCTCGCCGGAATAAAGTCGCCAAAAGCCTTGGATGTCGCCGAAACTGCGGTTGAGCGATACCTCCGCTGTCGCGGAATACGCATCGTCGAAAACTTACTTGTCGCTGGAAACGTGCAATTGGAGACTGGAGAACAACCAAACAATGTAATATAGAAATTAATTTTATAAATATTTAGATATATTTTTGTGATTTTTACAATACATTTTTTAATATTCAAAAATAAAAACAAAATCAACGGTTAAGATCAATTTATTTCAAATGTACGCTTTAAATTTAAGAAATTATGGTGGTTGTCATATAGTGATGATCACTATAACTGCACTCTTTATGATATATGTTATTGATTTCACTTTGTTAATTGAAGATTAAAGATAAAAAAATTAAATAAAATGCTCATCTGCGCGAGAAATGGCATACTGGAACTTGATCAAATGGTGTTGTTTAAATTAATACTTCTCAGTTTGGTTCTTTCCTTACTTAGAGGTGCTGTTTTGTCTAAAAGTGGGACCCTTATGTCCGTTTTCGTGTCAGCGAAGGGGGAGAGAGGGAAGTTAATATGTCAAAGCCACCTCTCCCTCATTTCATTCATATCATTTGAAAAAGTTAGTGAGAGAAGTTGAAGATATGAGGAAACCGCAGAAATTAACGATCAACGATTAGGGGAGAGGTTGGAGGCCACATTAAGGGAGTGGAATCCATTCATCTGGACGGCGGAGAAGCAACGAAAGTGCTGCAATTGTCAAGTGCTGGTGGTCGGTTGGTTAGGTAGGGAAGGGAGTCTGTTGAGTTGTCATTCAGATCTCAAAGGTAAGGGTTTTGCTTGTTTAATTGTGTGTAATTTTGGTGATTGTTATTGCAATATGTGGTAGAGGATGTTCAATTTTAGTTTGGAGTGGTGAATGGTGGGGGAGGAGAGGGATTGTGGTGTATGTTTGGCGTGAGTGACGAATGGAGTAGTTGGTTTGTAAAAGTCAGGGACTGGGAGAATGGGTTGTAGTGGTATTAGAAAAGGTGGACATTGTGGGGGAAAGACATGCATTGGGTAGGTTGTAAGTAGTTTGCATAGCAATATTATCCTCAAAATGCGTAGTGGATAACCTAGGTTTAAGACTGAGTCTTTGTCAGTGGCGGTGAGGTGAGGTAGCGAGGGGTGAAATATGGTGTAATGTGTGTAATCAGTTAGTTGTTATTAGTGTAGTGTTGTTGAACTAGAGTAGGCATGGTTTAAGATTTCAGGAGGGTTAAGAAGTTCGTCAATTGGTATGCCCTAATATCCTGGGAAATGCAATTGTGTAATTTAGGGCAAGTAGTATGGTTGGTAATTGGTTTGCAGTATGTGAGATTGCTGGAAGTTGCAATTGTATATCCCAGGTGAGACAGTAGTATGGTGGATGTGAATTGCTCCTGATAAGCGGGTATCCAAGAAACTACATTCATACATTCCAGGGTTAAATGTGGGTATGTGAGTTGTGTTTGCAAATGTATCCCAGGAATGACAAATGCAAGTCCCACAATAAACACTAGATAGATATGGAAATTGAGTTCCCTATGTAGTAGTACCCCGGTCGATGCAATTGTATATCCCAAGGTATACCCTAAATACATATGTAAAATGAATGTTGAAATTAGTATTATTCGACTATTTAACCTTGGATATCCCAGGTTAAAGAGTAAATAATGTCGGTAATGTGAGTATGTCAGGAAATGCAATAGTATATCCAATAGTCAACCCTGAAAACGTGTGTAAATTGTGTTCCCAATATGTTGTAAGTGAAAGTTATATCCCGCATGGAGGACACTCAATAGATGAGTTGATTTTGCTAAGTACTAATAACCTACAGTATGCAATTGTGTATACCAAGGTAAACAGTAGGTATGTACAGAGCATGCATAATATGAGTGTCCTAGAAGTAGTATTTATGTAGCCCAGGTGAAGAAGTGGTTAGGTTTGTCAATTGTGTGGAAAATGTAGCCCCCTCCCAGGGTAAGTAGGCTTGTGAAATTAGTTTGTTGTACATTAGTATCCTTGTAAATGCAAATACATATCTCAGGTTAGAAGACTAGTAATGTGAATTGTGTCTTGCATAATGAGGGTGTCCCAGAAGTTACCATGCTATAGAGGATGGTGTAGGTTTTAAAGTGTTCCAGAAATGGTTGTTTACAGGGGACTATGATGTGTGAGTAACCTTGAAATTGTAAGTGTGTAACCCAGGATATATGTATTGATTGTGTGACTTGAAAATGGGTGTGACTTGGTCTGTGTGAAGCACATGTTACTTGTATGCAATGTGGGTGTGTATGGTTTGATGTTGAGGGTGCTGGAATGACTTATTGTGATGGTATCATGTAGGTTCATAATGAAGAAGAGTGCCAGAAAACGACAGGGGGGTAGGTGTAAAGAAAGGGGCAAGATCGTCACGTAGTGGAGGTGCTCAACCAAGTTCTGTCGTGGATGAGGAGTGGGGAATGTCATCAGAGAGTGAGTATGTGCCTTGGAAGATGGGGACCAGTACGGAGGATACTGTATCCATAGTGGACGAGAGTTGTGAACCTGGTGGAGGCTCTGGTAGCGAGGGTGATGACGTAAAAGAGGTACATGCTGATAGTGTTGAGGGAAGTGGGAAGGAGAAAAGTCGGAAGAGGAGGAGGGAACCCATAGTGGAGGGTAGATGGTGGAGATGGAAGGTTGCTGGAGATGGGTTTATGTTTGATAAGGAAGGAAGGGGTTTGAGGGGTGTAGTTCCAGTTAGTGTGAGGGGAAGGTGTACGTTGGAGAAGATAAGCAAATTCAGCAAGACGCTGGAGCCATACCAGAAGGAAGCAATTGAGGGGATGATTTTGAAGCCAATACTGGAGTATCGACCTCTTTCCATGCAGAGGGAGTTGACAACGGCACTGGTGAAGGCGTGGATGCCACGAAGGAAGGCCTTCAGGCTTGCCGGGAGGCTTGTGGTCTTCTCGGTTTATGATGTCTCCCTGTTCACAAGTTTGCCAGTGACCGGCAAATGGTGGAGTTTGGCAAAGATGATTTGTCTATAACTGAGCTAGCGAGGATGGTACACCTGTGCATGACACAGTATGTGACAGAGAAGAGTGACAACCTGAAGAGCGGGAAAGGGAGGAAGAAGCCAGTGTTCAGGAACTACATAAAGGTGATGAAGAAGCTGTTGGACACGAACAAAGAGCCGGAGAAGCTAGGGTTGTGGGTAAGTCTGTATGCTTGGAGGGCAATGAGTGGGTTTACGTTCCTGAGAACCCCTTATGGAGATGTATGGTATGTGCAGAAGTACATGGAGGATGTTCGCGAAATGGGCGAATATGCATGGGCCAAAGTCGTGTGGCGCTTCCTCGTTGAACCGATAGAGGAGATGCAAGGGAAGCTGAAGGGGTCGGTTTCGGATGTGCAGATGAATGGATTCTCCCTCCTCATTCAAGTGAGAGTTCATTAGGGGTGATGTAGGTACGTTCAGTAAATTACTGAATTTTGATTCCGTTTCTCATGTTTTATCCTTCTTCGCACAGATGTGGTTCTATGAGCACACAACAAGGTTTGCGAAACATGACAAGTGCAGGTTCCCTCGGTTGGCAAGTTAGGATAGTTTCGACCATGGGAGAAGGTATGATGCGTTCCAGTTGGTAGAAGGAATCAAAGAGTCCGAGGTACGACAAATGTTCCCAGTAGTTACTGATTCAAGTTAATGATCGGGGGCAGAAGAATTACAAAATTTTATTTCCGTCGTTATAACTTAAGTTTGACGACCTTGTAGGTGATCCCTGTGCTACGCTCTCACGAAGAGGAGATGCTGGTACCCACGGTTACGGCTTTCATGAAGACAGATGGGTTCCGAGACTACATCCTTGATGGAGAGGTAGGTATTGTTAGATTCAGCAGCTATGTGTGTAACTGTATGTGTTTGGGTGGTGCACTGTTTGTGTTTGGGTGGTGTGTAGGGAACATAGGTGATTAATGTGTGTATAAGCTAACAATTGTTTGGTGTATAATGCAGGGTGTGCTGTCATATGAGGAGCGTCTGGAGCGGGCACGTAAGGAGTTGCGTGCAGAGAAAGGGAAGCATGTAAATACACTGAGAATGCTGGAATTCTGGAAGATTCGTGCGAATGAGTTGGAGGCTAGGTTGAAGATGTGCGCAACACTCGGTGAGGCATAGGATACCAGGTATCAATTTGGAGGTGATGTCGGGGTACGCGTACAGAGTGACAGTGGATTGGATGCTCTGGCAAGGGCAGTAACTGATTTGGGGGAAGCAACTGCGCATGATTTCAGTGTGGTTAAGGGTGGGGAAGAGGATGCAACCTGCCAAACAACAACGCACATCCCGGGTGCTACTTGTGACGCTCAGAACACGGCAACGAGGATTGTCGATGCTACTGTTGCCCCTTTTGATGGTTGTGATGATGTAGGGGATGCCCCCCCTGTGCAGTGAGTCGCAAGTACAGCCCTCCGCTGAAGTTGAAGACGTAGGCGAAAGACCGGTTGATACAACGGCCATGCCTTGCGGGGAAGGCAAGGTCAGTACACAGGAGTCTGTAGGGGAACAACAGCAGTCGGAGCCGGTTGTTAGGGAATCCGGTGCATTGCCCGGGCCTCATGTCGGGGAGGAAGTAGTGAATACAGATGGTCCGGGTCCTATCATAGATAAGGTGTATGTGGTAGTTGATTTAGCAGCGGGGGAGGGTTTTAGCACGACACCCGCATCTTCAGCGGCAAATGTGAAGGATTGTACACCTGGCGCGACAGAGGGGGTGGATTATGAAGCGACGCTTGATCCCGGGATGTAGTCCGTGCACCATGCATGGCAGATAGCAGCAAACAACGTGGCGGCTGATGATAAGGCATGTGTCGAGTCCCCGTTGGGTCCATCCGTATAGAGGGGTGACTACTTCTAAGGAGGATGCACAAATAACAGCAGAGACTGAGAGGACAAGTCTTGATGTGGACGATGTGGGGTGCAAGGATGATGGTGGTGGAAAAAGTTCTAACATCATCACCTGAAAGAGGAGGAAGCCTCAGTGTTGGAAACCGGGCGCAATTCATGGCACCCCATTCACTGACCCAACTCGTACACTGGGTCCTCGGAAGAGGCAGAAGGAGATGAAGGAAGGGATGACGGGTGCGGACAAGCGACATGCTGCCGGTGACCCCTGTAAGGGAAGTGTGCACCCATCTGTTCTTGACGTGCAACCGCTTTAACTGGAAGGGGCAGGCATTGGGCATAGTGTGGAGGAATTGAACAAGCTAAGGTTGATGAAACAGGTAATGATAAACTTCACCTACATGTACTTGGTTTTCTGTGTCCTTCAAATGTGCACTCATGAATGCATACTATGCAGGTGTTGGCAGATTATATTTCCGCGCCTTTGTCAGCAACGGAGATGGAGTTGGTCACCAATGTTAGGAGTAGGTTTAAGGGCGTACGCCCTAATGCCAGACAGTGGTCAGTACGTAGGAGGTGGGGTTGTAGTTTTGTTTGTGCAACAGTGTTAGTGTACACTTGACTTGTTGTTGACATTAACGGACATGCAGGAGGACCTGCAGGAGTGTCTGCCGAAGCTCGTGCTTGCAAGTTGGTTCCGGGGCCTCATCAATGTGGTTCCAAAGGCGGGAGCCGGCGACAGGTTTGGCACGTACTGTATTGAAAACCTCGTGATGGACATGTTCACGAAGCTCCTTCAAAGGCGGCAGTGGACCTACCCCAACTTGTGCCGGATGTCGATGTTTCTAAAGCACCACACGACTGTATGAAGCCGTAACTGTGGATATCATGCCAAATCGGTCTTCTTCATTTGCTCATGTCTGCACTGAATGTGACTGACTCTTGTGTTGGTTTCGTAGGAGACTTTGCACAACAAGGGGCATATCTCGAGCATCATATGGGATAGCTTCAAAGCCACCCCTGAGCCGGATGTACTTTATGTAAGATAGCACAAACTATTTTCATTGTAAACACAATGACAGAATTCTATAATGAACATGTTATGACATGCTGTTGAGTGTAGGTGTTCATGCCACTGCTGGAGACAAGTGACAGTCATTGGTTGCTGCTTGTTACGGATTTGCATGAGCGTTCCTTCCTCGTGTACGATTCGTTGCCCAGTCTAGTGACGAAGAGCAAGCGGGAACTTTTGGATGGCGTGGTGAGTCGTTTATGTGTGTTGTGGTTGGTGCTTCAACTTTGTGTTTGATTTGAACCGACGTAGGTTGGGGGACTACCTTACTTATGTTGTTGACAATGTTCGCACTTGTGAAGAGGATTGCTTTACTGCTTGCGTTCCTCCGGTCCACCACATACGCTGACGTAGGATAGTGGGATGTCATCACACCCAAATTCCCAAAACAAAGGAAGTATGTGTAATCTACTTCCATGACCACCACATCATGTCTGCATGGTGTCATTTAACTTGGGTTAGTAACATTACTGTTGGCATCTTTTGACAGTGGACATGATTGCAGGGTGTTTGTCATGGCTTTCATGGACTTGTTGTCCCTAAAAGCGGATGGGTTCGATTTCGACCAAGCTTGTGTTGCGCATTCCAGGGACAAGTGCCTGCAGAGCTTTCTGCAGGGCCGGGTAGCTCATTTCCCACGACATCTACGAGGTTCATCTCCAACTTCTCCAATCTTGTGACATATCCAAAGTCGGGCACGTAATTCGTTGATGGCTGCTTGTCAACTACAGGTTTGCCTCCCCCGTAGTTCTTCGCACCTTACGCATTGGCAACAGGTCTATATGGCGTAGCTTTGTTAACAAAGTTTAGTGGTTGGTTCTTAGTTTGTAATTAATTGTTCGACATTTTCCGCATGGTTCACTTTCATGTATTCTATTGTGGATTGTTGTACATGGTTGGGTTGTGTGGCTGTGTTCAGATCCCGTGTCACTGACCCACTGGACATGCATGTCAGTTTGGTTCTGCCATATATGCCCATGTTTTTTGCGTTTGTATAATTCGGGTTAGTCAGTTCCCTGGAGCGGATTATTGTCATGTGTGTTACATTCCTGTCAGTATAGGATTATTTACCCATGTTTGCTGCTCATGTACAACCTGGGATATTCACGTCATGTTGTTGGGCTATTAAGAAACTAATGCATATCCTCTGTTGTTTGTTTATCCATAACCGTGGTTATTGACCTCATATAGTTGGGATATTGATAGCCTGCACCATATCCTCTATTGTTGGTTTATCCTTAACCCGGGTTATTAACATCATGTTGTTGGGATATTGCCAGCCTACAACATATCCTCGTTGGTATATCCACTTTTGTGTGGATGTTTGTAGTGCTGGCACATCGTCCTGACATGTTTATTTGGACAACCACAGTAACCTCTTTTTGTTGGGATATTCACATAATGAACCTTATCGTCCTATTGTGGTTATATACATAACCTGGGTTAGTGATCTGTGTATGATGGGATATGAACATAGGTTACTCAATGGACTCATCACAACAAATTTGTGAAGTCCATTTTGTGCTCCAACGTCACGCATAACTAAGTTATTTCACAAATGTGTCACAGAACAACAGCTATAGGATTAACTTGGGAACGCTTTTTTTTAACCCATACAACGCAGTTATTTACATGTGCTGTACAACAGCATATTGTAACATATTTTGCATACAGTTAACCCGGGTTAGTGACTAACGTGGATCAGGATATTTTGATGTGCTCCAGTCCGTCTCCAACCTGTATGGGGGGAATTGATGTCCTGCATCATAGCCTGAGGTTGACGTGTGGAGAACCCGAGATAGTCAGCCGGTTACATTGGGATATGAATATGGGTGACGGATTGGACTCATCACAATACCAACTGAGTATTTCCCACATCACCCATACTGTATGTGACAAATGCATCCAACATGAGCACCTTCTGAGGTGTACTTGGTTAGGAAATTTTGTTGTTTATCTAATCAAAGACACTTCGTAGGGGCTTGCAATGTAGTGTAGTTTCCTGTGTTTCACATATAGATAACCTGGGTTAGTGATAGTGAGAGTTGGGGATATTGTCCTATGCTTAGAAGTCCGTCACTGCACGTGTTATGGGGGGTTGTTGACGTGGACAACATATCCTGAACTAGCTGTATGGAGATCCCGGGTTAGTTAGGTGTGTATCTCGGGATATCAACATGGGGGACCCGGTATTGACGTTAACAGTGCGTTTATATATATAACCTGCCTTATAAACGTACAATATACCATGCCATGTACATGGAACGAGAGGTGGGGCAGTTATTACTAAACCATTGTCCAATGTCGACGTACAAAGCAAGGTAAACTTGATGGAAAACAACAGCTATCACATAGGGGAACCTATAACGCTTCTGTGGGTGCAGTACACTTCCAGCATGTGACATAAAACAAAGGGTACTGATGGCAGGGATACTGATTTAGTGCACATCAATAATCTTGTTATTGTTACATCCACAACCCGGGTTAGTGACCTTTATTTGCTGGGATACTGATTTAGTGCAGCTCAATGATCCTGTTAATGTTACATCCATAACCCGGGTTAGTCACCTTTATTATCTGGGTTACTAACATGTTGCACGTATATGGTCCTCATGTGGTTATATCCACAAACTAGGTTAATGACCTTTTATTTTCTGGGATGCTGACATGTTCCATGTCAATTGTCCTGTTATTGTTACATCCACAACCCGGGTTAGTGACGTTTATTAAATGGGATACTGACATGTTACAGTATCCCACATGTGAAATTTATGCACATCCGGGGTTAATGACTAGGGTTGTTGACCTCTTTCTGGGGTACTGCACATGTTGCACCTCTATGACACCGTGGTTAGGAAATTTTCTGGGATATTTATGTGTTGCACCT
Organism: Selenicereus undatus; assembly: GCA_017589665.1. Taxonomy (NCBI): domain Eukaryota; kingdom Viridiplantae; phylum Streptophyta; class Magnoliopsida; order Caryophyllales; family Cactaceae; genus Selenicereus; species Selenicereus undatus. The sequence goes on along the minus strand of JACYFF010031954.1, from coordinate 33,448,520 downwards.
AAATGGTCCTGTTATTGTTATATCCACACATACACACCATTGCATTCCAATAGAGAACCTGTCTTCTACACATACAATATATGGGGATGCTTACATGGAACTACCTACAAGCATTGTAGGTGGACAAGTACTAGATACCCACACATACATACCATTGTATAAGGTGGATGTACAAAAAGATGATGAAGTTCATGGAGAACAACAGTTGTCACATACTAAAAGTTTGCACTTCAATGATTCAGTAAACTTCCAACATGTGACAAAACATATGGTACTGCAACCAGGGAGTACAACTATATCAACATATCGCTAATGGCTCACGTAGACATAGTGATGAGCCCAAAAAATTCTAACCCATAACCCGAGAAATGAGATTAGATGAGGACACTTGTGAAGATCATCACGTATGCCATAACCGCAGTGACGCATACACACATGGACATTAATTAACCTATCATCTCGTCCTGGAGGAGTGGCTTGACACCCATTTTGGTGTCCATGTACCGGCAGAGAGTGGTTGTGGCAGTCAACAAATCAGCACGCAAGGATCGGTTCTTCGCTTGAAGGTTCCTAATAGATATCTTGTCAGTCCTTGTTAGGCGATCGTCCACCCACTGAAAGTGTTTGCACTTCATCTACATGGCATGAGAAACGCACATGTAACTACAACTTGAAACGCATGGGTGGACATAAGAACAGTACTAAATGTACGGAATGTTGGGGGGTGGATTGAATACCTTGTGGCATCCGTGTGCCTCCGATATTTATCGCCCTGAGCAGGGATGATGTCAGCAAGCTTACCACAGTCGCAAAATATCACCAACTCAGTGTCTTTCTCTGAAGGCGTTGACATTAGTATGTCTGACTAGGTCAGTTGGGGTTTTTATTGTGGTTGGTATGGGTTGGGTATACTAACTTCTGTGTAAAACGCTTAAGTTGTGGAGGGGATTTTTATTGCATTCAATGGGGTTTGGGAGTTTGTGGCCATTAAATATGATTGACCCAAAGTGGGTCAGTTCACGATGGGGGATTGTTTTGGACGGGACACTTTCCCTCCAAAACGGGAGTGGGTATCTTGCCAAACTCACCATCATGATTAGTGGCGGGACCCCTCTTTTATGGTTGACATCATCTTTCACCACTCTAATTATGAATTGGGGACCTCCAAAAAAAGTGGGTCGCCCAAACACCACTTCAATCCCTTTCTAGTACACACTAACATTGACATAGTTTGGTCAACAAAAATGGGTTAGTCAATTTCCGCCAAATTGTAATTGCATTTTTGTTGATTAAGCACAACCCCATTTACATGCATCCTCAGGTGTTAGTCAATTTAGGGCGCCATGGACATAGTCACTATAATTGCAGTTGACATTTCATAACTTTGAGGACAAGTTTGTAACTTTACATACGTGGACATTACATACAATACATTTTTCATACGTATCACGTACCAGATGTAACAATTACATTTGATAAAACAACCACAAAATATTATACATGTGACATGGTTGTCATGTTGCGCTCCTAAAAAAAACAACTGGGATGGCACGGCTTACGTTGATAAAAAAAATAAATTAATATTTTTCATAGACATGGTTTAGCACATTGCAATTGCAAAAAAACAAAAACCCACATGTGACGACTTCAGTACAAACATATAACCCGGGTCTGCAGATGTGAAAGACATCCCCAAAAAATGAAGGGATCATGGACCATGATCCCTTTATGCCAACATCCAACGCATGCTGATCGCAAGCAGGATTGCAATTGCCGCGACAGCAACTCCGAGCAACTTCCTAAGCATCTCCACTTCTGCCCTCCGTTTAGTGTCCATGCACATGTCCTCTTCCCAACTCCAAAGTTGGGTATTGCGGTCATCTAGAACCCACTCCCTCTCCAGCGCATGCTCACATACAAGGTCATCTATGACCTCCTTCACCCGTTCTGAGAAGTCCGGGTCTATCAAATGAAAGTAATCACAAGCGACTTCGTCCTGCACCCAATGACACTCATTAGCGACGAGCACAAAGTGAGTACGTTAGTGTGGACAGAGTTGGACTAGTGCAAATCAACTACAGTTGTATGTTAAATGTGGTTGAGAACTTACCCTTTTCGAACACCCGGCATACGTCGCTGATATTGACTGTCACCTTCTAATACATCCGCATCCAGTCCATAGTTGCAGGTGTATGCCTGCATTGCACAACAATTGCATGTGAAATCTGACTCTGAGCTATCACTTGTGGAACCTAGGTTGACTGGTTCGGTGGACACAGTGGCAGATGATATATGCTTTGTACCTGAACCCCCCAAATTAGCGTACTCCTTCATGAGTACTTGCCATTCGACCTTTATATAATAATTCTACCCACTACATTAAACACTCCATCAACAAAATATTACATAGCATTCAACTGATGTGATTGGATTCCATTTACATTAAGGCTACTGAATTGCACTTGCCAGTGAAATAGTCTACCAATTTAATACAAATCCCCCCCTTCATTTATGGTGGTAGGTTGCAATAGTGAAGTTTTATGTGGAACTCCCTTATCCTCATGTATTATGTTCATACCCAATAAGATACAGTGCAATTTCCACAACCATATCATCACTTACTTCCTACCTCCCCCTTTAACGTTTCAAACAACAGCGTTGAAACTATGATTTTAGCCGACACACACTTTTCCTTAAACCACTACCACCTATATCCCACATTTAGGAGACACATAACCTGGGGTACGTATTTACAATTGCGACTATGCGACCCTTGGCACAACCGCCTTCATTCGCGACAAATTGTTATCATATATATATTTGTTGCCCTTAGTGGGTCCATGTACAAATGTTTGTCCTCTAGGTGTGTTGTGTGCCATGGAAAGAAATGCAGTTCAACTTTGAGGCTGGGGATACATTGGAAACCTGTGATGCAAATATCCCGGGATAGTCCACCAATTTGTTGGGCTATTGACAAAATCAGAACGCAAAAAATTCAACCCGTACACAATATGCATTACATTATTGGTTGTATAAGTTGTTCAATACATTGGAAAAAAGGGTAGCCTTGTAGGATAGCGTTGTCATGGACTGATGGTACGTCCTAATGCAAACCTGACATGCGAAAGTACTTCAGTTACCCTGTCGGACATAGTGACGAGCACGTACATACGATAACGAAAACCGCCATCCACTTCATCATAGTGGACATGTTGTACTATTCTCCATGCATTTGGTCGAGACAGTTTCCATGTTCGCATATGTGGCACACTTAGAATAAGCCCTGTACAAGAAAGGTTGTGAAGTTATGATGCAAATGCACCATCTTACTACATGGACATAATTCCAAACCTAGTGTAAGATGGTTGGCTGGGGTGCGTACCTTGACAATGCAAGACATGCCATGTCATGCCTAGTAAAACCAGACACTTCCACTTTGGAGTTGTCCCAGAGGATGGCGACCCCGCCAACAAAACCAAGGGGCTCTCTGTAGTAGTAGTTGAGGTCGTGCGCCTCGTCAAGGAGCCTTCATACATTATGACTGCCAACACATGTGTCTGTAAGTACTACCACATATGCCCCGTAACAGATTTCATAGTGAATAGGTTTGGTCGGAAAGAAGCCCTTGCAAGCCCTCTACAGTTCCATACATAAATGCGTACATCCTGACATGTCACCGGTGGTACGCGTGAAGCGAAACCCTGGTGGTTTGCAATTGTTGCATTCGATACTTTATACATGACACTGTTTAACTCATTAAGGGTGATCAACTTAATGTTCAACTTTGCAACTTAATGTTCAACTTTGCAGCTTCATGGCTAGGTGGGAGGGCCAACAAGTGCGTGTCATCCGTCCAGCCCCGTAACAGATGGTGTTCACAACCGATTTCACTTGGCTTCGAAGTTGTGGAATGAATGCTGGGGCTGGCATTTGGTCGATGTCGTACGCCTCGAGCACTTCATCTTGTTCGCAAATATGCTCCAAATGGAAGTAACGACATCCATCTGTCCACAGTTGTTCTTTCCACTCCTGTGGCCAGTTTGGATCAAACTCCCTAACGAGGGGGACTTGTCCGGGGACAAGTCGACCAGAGGGCAGCAAACACTCAAGGTTCTGCAACTTCTTCCGCTTAGACAGATTGAAATCATCCCATAACCGCACAGGGAAGTCTATGAAGGTTTGGAGGGAGATGTTGTCAAGGGGACAGAAGTGACCCCCTTGAACCCACCCAAGGGTTGGTAGGGATTAATTAGAACTACCAGGGTTAGCCATACATAAGTTGAGACAATGGTTAAGAATGATTGCGTATATTGTGTGTGTCATCAGTGTGGGTGTTGGAGTGGGAGATATGAAAGGCTTATGTAGAGGTACATATCATAAACGATTTCACCTACCTTCACCCACCCTACCTAGTTGCGTCCTTTTGTTATTAAGTTCCATGGTGACTATGAACCCCGACACAGTGAGAATTGGTACTTATAGTTACCGTTAACAGTGGAATTAGTCAGGTGCAATATGTCGATGTATGTTTTGTACGTGTAATTAGTTGGAAGTACTTTACAAATGACATTCTTCGTAGTGGCTCGTTAATGATCATATTTTCAAATTTCCCAGAACGTTACAACTAACTAAATAACATCTTCACATAATGGACGAATTTCAATCACTTTATTTCAGGTGAAGACGTCTTTATGTGGTAAATTTGCAACAAAATTTACTTATGCCTCAACATCCATTATTTGTTATGATCACTCCTACCATCATGGCAGGTGACTTCCGTTTAGTGTGATGTGGGTACCCTATCCCATTACTTGGTAGATGTTTGGCGGGATGGTTCGGTTGTTGGAAGCAAATCCCTCGGCACTAACTCGAGGTCCCCTTCACAATTCGCCTATACTGCCCCCTTATTTAATGCGCACTCAGCGCATTCCACTTAATTCATTTCTTCCACCCACCTTCCCTACCTACGTTTGTACAACTTCACACCCCCCACTGACCACATTAATTGCCCTCCCACCAATCCAACCACAACTGTGTACACCCACCACTTCGCATAGATAACATGGGATAGGTATTTAAACTGGCGAGTATGCATACCCCGCTTAACATGATACATTCCCGGGATATTCATATGATCATGTCAATACAAAGCCACCCAAGTAACTGGGGAAAAAAAATAAAGAAAAAACTAGAACCAGCATACACAGGCATTGTAAATTAAACATGAGAGGTTGCTGCTTACGTACATGAACTTCCATCAGGCAGACGATTAGGTTCGCAATCCACATGTTTTTACACTGCCCAGTACGCAGTGGAAGGGAACCTGATAAAATCCCGACTGCATTCATATGATCATGTCATTACACAACGGCCCAACTGCATCCAAAACACAAACACCTGTACCACCACACGGCGTTCCAAAATCATTAGTCACGATTGCTGCTTATGTACATTAACTGACAGAAGGCGGCTAATTATGTTAGCAACCCATATTGGTGGGACAACTCTCCTAGGAAATTCGTAAGGAAATGACATGTTACCCTCAGGTTATGCCTCCTGTACATAGTTTCCTTGAAATAAATCCTCCACAAGTATAACAACAGTGGTCTCATCTGCATTGAAATCAGCCCACAAATTCCTGCACGTGTTTCGGTAGTGTCCAACCTCTCCGCATTTTGAGCACCTCCTGAGTTGGAAGCCTTGCCTTTTAGATTCAATTCGCCTCTTTCGTGGTTTGCTTTGAGGACGTGGGTTCATTAACAAAAGGATTCTTCGGTTATATCCGTCATCTAATGCTTCCCCGCCTACAACCAGACCCATGACGTTATCCACGGTTGCCGAATCATGCGTCTCCATTAGATGTATGCTGTTCATGTATATCGTATTCTGATTGCTAGCCTTGTAACAGTTGCTGACATAATCATACACCCACAACTTATGCTTGTTAATGACTGCCATTGCATGTGCACACCGCAGGCCCTTCAACTGCCACCACTTGCAGCTACATGTCCTTTCTGCTAGGTTCACTACTAGACTACGATTGTTCATGAGGAGCACACCATAATCTCCAAGGGCTGTGTTAAATAGCTTCACATCTGCTACGGAACCAATGTTTGCCAGTGTCTTCCTCAGTTTCATCTTAATCCTGTCACCTACACCATTCTTCCACTTTCCCAGCTCCGTCTTCTGCTTATCAACTTTCAAACTGAGCTTTTGCATACGCCCACTAACAAGCCACGGGATTGACATACGCTGCAATGAACATCCAGTTGTTCCAGCTCTCCACAGCATTATTATTCAACCTACCCCATATCTCCTTTGTGAATTTTGACTGCGCCCAGCATTCAGGCTCATTAAGCTCCCCCCAAGCTGCCAACTGCGGCTTGTATTTCCTCAACTCCTCTATTGCAACTCCATACTCAACCCCCGTTGTGGCGTATGCAATCCTGTTGAACACCTCTTTCAACAAGTCCTTCGATGCTTGCCGTTGGATCCCTAACTTCCTCGCGTACGTAAGAAAGTTCTCCCGCACGTGCCGCAAATAGTAGTTGTGGTTCTCAATCCCAAAGACCCTCGGCACCGCAGAAAGTAACCCTTGATTCCTATCGCTCATGATCACAGGTTGCATTCTGCCCAAACATTCACGTAGAACAGTAAAAAACTAGAAACACTCATCCACGTTCTCCGTGGACACAATTGCATATGCAACGTCCATCCGCATCAAGTGCAACAGCTGACAGTATAGTCACCTCATGCGGCCCACTCAAATGAGCTCCATCAACAAACAATATCTTCTTACACCCAAAGATGAAACCATTCAGTAATGCACCATATGTAACAAACATACTCTTGAACCTAGATCCCTCCAACTCACAGAATGCTCTTGAATCAGGATTAGCCCTTATGATAGCTACACACATTCAGGGCAATAGCTTATAATGGTCCTCTGGTCTTCCATTGGCTAGCAACCGCACATACTCACGGGCCCTCCAACACTGCATATATGTTACATTTATTCCCATCTCTAGTTACAAATCCTTCAATATCTCCGGGGGTGTGTGACTATCACTTAATCGAACCTTCCCTTCAATTAGAGTCCTAAGGAGACTCGCTTGCATTTGCCTACTCCCCCACTTCCCCATTTGGCACTCAGCTCCCACACTATGCATGTGCCCTGCTACAAACTCCTTCACATACATTCCACTTCTTTTTAGGTGGCTCCTCACACATATGTAAAACCCACACCCTTCTGCAGTGCACTTTACAGCAATTCGTTACCGACAATTACGTACATACTTATATTCAAATCGGTTCGCTATGTCATACTTCCAAATACTTATCTTCACCTCACTTGCAGAAGCAAATAACTGGCCCCTTCCTTTGATTTCGTTCTTCCATATCAACATCCTCTTCCGGTATGCCTAAGCTTGCACCCCGATGTTGGTCACACTACACCATCCCCTGCTTCATCATCATCAGAGTCGGAACTTGAATCACTAGATTCGTCTCAGGTGTATCGAACAATACACAGCTCCTTATCGCGTTGATACGTTCCTCGACGATCGTAGCCTCATCAACATCCTCCCCCCCTTTTGTGTTAACTTGCATAACATCCCTGCAGATTACAAAAAAATTCACACATGATCAGTACAAACTATGACCCACACCCACATGCTTCTCGGTTACAACAATTCTTGCCTTACAACGTGGTCCATAACCACTCCCCCGTCCACCCCGCGGCCAACATCACTAGCAGTATTGCCAGTTGCTCCACCCCTCTGACGATCACTAGAGCCACCCCCCTTGATTGCTCTTTACACGCTTCATTCCCATATACCCGTCCCACACACGGACCTTCACTCGCTGCCACATATAGGTAAGCATACTCATCGTTCCCCTTCATCAACTTCTTCACATCAGCATCCCGTCCTAATGGCAACAACTCCAATCGATTACACTTCAAACTATACCACATTCGTCGACCCGGTATACCCTCTCCCATTGCCTCTTCTACTAATCGCAACACTTTAAGCATACCCATATTCTCCTTCACCCACACACAGTCTTTCCTCACCTTGGTAACATAACTTTCCCCTCGGACCTTCCTCCAACAACCCTCCCCAACATATACACAACGTCATCTCCCTGCCACAACCACCTCCTCCAATAGCATTTTGTCCTTCCATTGTGGTGTACACTAACAATCACCTGCAAATACGCATATGCTTGTCAGCACCAATTCCACACACTAGGTATATACCACCTTCACAACCTAACATATCTCATCACAACTTCACATACACCACTAACATGGGTTACAACAAATTATCAAACTCAAGTCACCCTTGAAACCAGCACATGATACTGTCTTCCCTAGGTATGTCCTATGATGAGTTCATTATCCATTGTTACCCACCCAACAGATAACCCAGTTTATTCATCACCGATACCCGAGTTATCCACTACTATATCCTCCGTTATTCAATACGCATTTACGGGTCACCCAATACAAATGAAGATATACACCCTCGTGCACTTAACGACACCTGTCCACATCAATTACAATTTACAAGCATTCTACACATCTATTAGTGGAGACCATCACTCCAAACATGTTCATCCACAACTTCTCCAGCAATTAACCCAGGTTCGTTAATACGTATTACTGGGTTAACCGCTCTTACTTTCTAGATTATTCATTACGCATTCACGGGGTTGCAACCATTTCAATAGCTGAAGTAAACTATCCCTAGTGTAATTGTTATCCTGGGTTATTCAACAGACATATCCGGGATAACTAGCATAGAGCACATGCATACCAAACAAGTACTCTCTGATCACATGGATCATACATTCAGCACCACAAGCACACAACAGTTGCATACATCAATTTCATCCAAGCCCTAGCTACCCCCAGGTACACTAACCCCACTTCTCCAACCTCATCACCCAAACCCTAACCCTTCATCAACATTACAACAACAATACATTTACCGCCCCAAATCTCCACAGTCCCAATTCGAAGTTAAAATTGACAAATACAAGTTACACAACTAATTAACTCACTTACCTGTGTACAATGCAAACAAGAAGTAGTCCGCAGATCACCACCCACACAATACGCACAATGCTCGCCTGCCTGAACCCCTTCACTCTCTTTCGATCCTTCACAAAAACGACATCTTTCATACACCAACACAAGCTCCATTCCCCACCTTCAGTTTACAACCCACTCACACCCACCTCTTCCTTCATCATTAACGACTTTTACAAGCTCAGAAATTTGATGAGTCTCATTTGTGGGAGTCTTCTCTCACAAACTATCAAATCCCAACTCTTTATTCAGTTGACTTTTCCCCCCATATTGCAAAGAGTTCATTAGGGACAGTTAAGTCTTTACAGGCGATAAGAAATGAGCCCCTCAAAAGTTGTTCCAAATCAAAACAACACTTCTAAATACCAATCTATGAAGTGAAAATTATTAATTTGAACAACACCATTTGATAAATTTTTCTTGTACATAGGTTGCAAGCAAACTTGTTTCCGAGAGGAACGTGCGTTCCAACCATGCAGCTGTCCTCATGCCATACATGATCTGTCATGAGGAAGCAGGACTTTAAAAAAAAAAAGGAAGGCAGTTGTTCTTATTATATTTTTATTTTTTAATTAAGTACAGCGACAATCAAGGTAGTTGGGATGACCAGATGATCGTCTCCACCACTTCCGTCAACCTACTTGGTCCCATACCCCGCCCCCCCCCCCCCCCCCCCCCAACCTCCAAGCAATTTGTCAAACCAAAAAAAAAGAAAAAGAAAAAGAAAGGGAGGAACCTGAGAATATCCCAATTTGATTATCAGTACTCCTCATTCTCAATTCGTATCCTACTCCAGAAACAACATCATTTTCAACAACCCATTTAAAAATCAATTCCATCGTTGATCTTCTATCTCTCTGTTGTAGTCCACCGCTGTGCTCAGATTGAAAGTTGGTAAGGATTGGTGGAAGTCATCTTGATTTGTTTCTGGGATTTGGGTTTTCAACAGTTTTACCTGCAAAACGATGATTTCAACATATTGAGTTGAGGTAATTTGAATAAGGTATGTCTTCTTTTGTGGGGCTCTTTTAATCATCGTGAATTTCTGAAATTTCTTCATTTTCATTTCATGGAATTGAATATTCTTTGTGGGTTTGGCTTGTGATTGTGTTTGTACGATGATTTTCTTCTTATTTGGGGGTGACTTACACGCCTATATCTGTTGGATGAAATAAATGTCCGTCCAATTGGAATTCGAATCAGGTGCATGACGAATTCGTTGGTGTGGGTGGGGAATTCGGCAGTTATGATCCTGAAAACACTTTTTTTAGAAAAAAACAAAAAATTCCTATGTTGACCCTTATGATGCTAAATTGCTATGAAGATTTTCTGTTTTGAAAATTTCGTGGGTTTTCGACCTGAACATCAGAATACTAAAATGGAGGGTTAAATCTGTGTAATTGTGTCCAAATGTAAGTGTGGGAAGTGGCCGCCTGAGAATGAGGTGAAATGAATAAACCAAGAAATCACTGTGACAGACCTAAGCAAAAGGAAGACAGAACCTTTGTACAGAAAATAGTGCTTAAGACAAAGTTAGAAGTCAAAATCAAACCAACAACAACACATGCTGAAAAGGCAACCAGTGAGAATAAAGTGTCCTCCAAATGGTAAATAATCTCGATTGCATCCTCTATCTTGCTATCCTTGAAAGTTGCTGCACATCTCTACTAAGATATGTACCTAATTCTGCATTTAAGTGTCCTGAAACCATTGCTACTTGAGATATGACCTTAAACAGCTCTCTGAAAGGTCTACTCTTTTAGTTCTTTTTGAGCCAAATTTCCTTTGAAGATCAAAGGATTAGCTGTGCATCACTTTATCCTCATTCGAACATTTTCTTATGTCCTTTATTAATTGAAGTCTTCCTTTCTTATCTGACAAGATGTTTAATTCACTCATATGGCCCCAAGGATTCTAGGGACCTGAGCTATCACAGGGGGGGGGGTGTCTTTGAGTGATAATCTTCCTTCAATAGCTACTCAATTATCTGAAAGAACATTAGCAAATTACCTTACACAAATAGGGTGATGCATTAGCAGGCAATCATGTGATGTGATTATGATGATGTTCTGGTCTTTCTTTCATAGAAACATTATGGGAGACCCTAATGCTAATATTTTCATCTTGGTGATGGCCTTAGAGACTTGAGTAGTCAATCTTTGTTTCCTTGGATCATCTTGATATCAATATCACAGGTTTAGTTGGCAAAATATTTGCCTTTTCTCACTGTACCTTCATTGGGTAATTGTCAGGGTCTCCATCAGAGCAATGAATAACCGCACACACCTTGGCAGACCTGCATCAGGTATAACACGGCTAGGAAACCTCAAACAGTGCATGAAATTGGAAACAATGCTAGACAGTCTTATCCGTGCAGTGGTTAACATGTCGTATGGCAATCCGTCAACAATGTAGGTCATACTTGCTTTATCAGTTAGTGTGTTGTGTATTCCCTCTTTTATAGGTAAAAGAAGGTTGAAGGATTTATTGCTTCACAAAGATAATCGCTTTTGTGCGGACTGTGGTGCCCCTGATCCTAAATGGGCGTAAGTTTCCTTGTTTTGGGCTTACTGTTGTCTTTCTGCAGCTGTTCTTGTTTTCACACTTGTAACTCTTAACATGTTTTGACTGTTTGGGCATATTAGCCAGTTAAATTTTGTTTTGCTGTTTTCCCAGTTCCTTCCATCTACCACCTTCCTCTTCTTGTTGTTCTACTAGAATCTTGTATTATCTGGTGCATGTGCAAGAGTGCCCATCTTTTCTTTTCTTTTGTGTGTGCGCACGCGCGAAGATATATTGCTGGTTTTATATGTATTATTTATATGTCTATATACAAACACACACACACACATACACACACACACACACACACACACACACACACACACACACACACACATATATATATATATATATATATATATATATATATATATATATATATATATATATATATA
>JACYFF010031954.1:33400167-33436069 GCA_017589665.1 Selenicereus undatus | reverse complement strand
AAAACATTTACTAAAATCTGGTCACTTGTTACTGCTCCTTCCTTAATCCAGTGTGAGAATGCTCAAGCTTCTCTAATCTCTATCCTGGAGACAACTAGACTCCTATTATCAGTTTCCACTCTTGGATTTTTTGGGGGGAGGGAGGGGGAGAGGGAGGAGCTTTAGGATATTGGAGAATTGAAGCCAAACCTCATATGGGTCTTGATTCACAAGAAAGCTGCAACAGGATGCAAACGTCGCTGTGTTTGGGCGGGAAGCCAGGAATAGCCGGGTAATGGTAAAACTAGGGAGTTCAAGTGAAAAAGCTTTCAAGCTAGGAGAGCGAAAAGAAAAAAAAGGGTGAAGGTGGGAGCAATGAATGTGTCAAATGGAGCTATTGCAACATAGTATTTCTTTCCGCCAATTGAGTCAAAAGAAACAAAAAAGTTTCTTTTTTTTTTTATATGGGGGTGTGGTGTTGATACAAGGAAAACATACTTTCCAGATTTTAAAAATAAGGCTAGGGTAGTGGTTTTGCTTTAAGTAAACTTATGAAGATTATTAATGGCTCAATGTTCCCTGTGTTTTGTGTATAATGAGGTGAAATAAGGTTCAACTAGAGAGAGAGAGGGGGGGGGGAGAGCTTTGGGTCGATTTGAGGTCATCGGAGGCAAACCTAAGGTTTGGTGGACCTTGGGTCTCTGGGAGCTTCAATTGGTCTGTTCACCCCTGCCGACCGGTGGGCATCTTGACGTCGTCGGAGTTGTTTGCACTTCTCTTCGCGACCTTCCCTTGGTTTCTTTAGATCTGCGGTTTTTAGTGGGCCGCTTCCTCCTTTCTCTGCCAGGGTAGTGGCCGGTTTTTTTTGGTCTTAGTCGGAGCTTTTCACGCCGGTAAATCTGCAGTTGGCGACTTTTCCGGTGGTCGGAAAGTCGCCGGATTTCCTGTTTTTCTAGATTTCCTCTTATTGGTGGGCTGCCTCCTCCTTCTTCCTCTGTTAGGGTGATCGTCGGCATCTTCTGTCCTCGCCGGAGCTACTCCCACCGGAAGCTCTGCCACCGACAACTTTTCCAGTGATCGGAAAGTCGCCGAAAATTTGTTCACCTCTGTTTTCCCCCCAGATCAAGCCGTTTTAAGGGTTTCTAGTAGTAGCTTGTCCAATTGGGGTGCCGGTGGTGCTGGACGTTTTGTGGCTTTTTCTCTATCTGCCTCTGGGAGGCTTTTTTAGGTGACTTTATTATGTGGTTGCAGTGGGTGGGGAGTATGAGAGGGGGCTGTAAGAAGTTCTTGGCTATTGAAAGCAAGTCATTTGATTTGAGTGTGGTGGATACTAAAGAGGATATTTTGAAAATATTTGAGAATGGCAGGGGTAGAAGGTTCTCCATCTTGTTGCCCGAGGAAGTGGTTTTATGGCTGTTGAGGGTTTGGGCTAGGTTTCGAAAATCCAAGTCTGTAAATTGGTGTAATCAAATGAGACTAGGATCAAAAATTTTTATGTTGGAGTCCAGGAGTAATCGCGTTGGAAAGTACTTGCAACTATCAGTGATCATTGATGGCAAACGTTCCTTTGTTATTCTCCCTGTAGGCTGGAATGAATGGGGATGGTTCAAAATGTTTGGCTTCATTGCTGAAATGGTCGGCCGTACTCCATTAGATCCTTCAGTTCAGCCGGGAACTTCGCCCTCCCAACCATCATCCTCTTTGGTTGATGCCGTCATTCCTCCTCCCTCTCCTCCCCCGCCTGGGTGTTGTCCCAAGTGTGGATTCAAGGGAGAACCAGCTTCATTTCTTCGGTCATATGCTGACACAGTATCTTCTTCAGTTGTGAGGAGAGGTAAGGAGGTGAGTGATTTGGGTGTTACTCTTGATCATGTTGAGCCGTTGGAGGTGCAAAGGAGGGGGTTGTCTTCTGGGATTAGAAGGATGAACCAGGAGAGCCTAAGATGTGTCTCTTGTCCTAAGAGTACTCAGGTTTATACTCGTCGAAATCGTTCCCTTGGCTTTAGATTGAGGGACAATGGGGGAATCCTCTTAGACAATGAGGACTTGGGTGGGGTTGAAGCTACTGCAGATGCTCTCCTTACTTCACTCCTTATTGCCCAGTTGGACTCCTTTTCTCTGGCTAGAGTTACTTCATATGATCCAGCGAGGTTTGAGGCGGAAATCAATGGTCAGCTTTCTAATGATAGTGGTATTGCTTGGGCTAAGAACCATTCTGTTGCACTCTCAGGTTCATCGAAGGGCTTTGTTGTGAATTTGTTCTCTAATTATGTTCCCCCCGTTTCTCCTCCTCCCTTGGCCCTATCTTCTCCAGTGAGTCTTCCTTGGTTCAGGGGACATGATGACCATCCCATTTCATCTTCTCTATTTTTTGTGGGAAGTTCTCTTCAATTGGGGGTAGGCTTGTATGGTAGTGTTCCCTGTGATTTGCCTCAATATGTTGTAAGGGATGCACTTGCCCCGAGTTTAGGATCCCGAAATTTTGCAGCTGTTTATGAGGATAACGTTGCAAGGGGGAGCCTGCAGTGCATAATTGGCCCTTGATCTCCGTTAGGCCCCCCGTCAGGTTCGAAAGATTTGGTAGCCCCTCTTGCAGCTGATTTCTCTTTTCTTCAAAATTCCAGTGAGTCTTTTTCTGTTGAGGATGTGTGGGATGGTCAAAATGTGAATTCTGAGAAGGTCTCTAAATGGGTAGCCTCCACACTCAAAGGCATTGCATCCTGTATTGGTGTGGCCGTTTCAAGGTATGAGACTGAGGTGATTTAGCTTCTGTCAAGAATTGAAAAAAATAATAGTTTGCCTAAACAAAAAGTGGTTAGAACGCCTCCGGCAACTAGAAGACACAGAGAATTGCGAAGACTTGAATTCAGAGTGAACTATGATAGAGCTAATGCCTCTACAAGTGGGATGTTAGTGCCTTATGTTTAGATTGCTTTCTTGGAATGTGAGGGGTATTAATGATCGCGACAAGAAAGTTTTGCTTAAAAGTTTTTTGAGAGACCGGGAAATGTGACCTTGTGTGTCTTCAAGAGACAAAAATGGAGGCCGTTTCACCTTCTGATATTCGCTCTTTATGGGGTTATCACTCTGTTGATTTTGCAGCCCTTAATACAGTAGGCTTGTCAGGGGGTGTCCTTGTAATGTGGGATAAGAGAGTGTACCGCTTGGTGTCTTCTTTTTGTGCTGACTTCTCGATCACTTGCATTCTTCAAACGGTCGAGAGTGGTTTTGCTTAGGCTTTCACAGGTGTGTATGGCCCTCAATTAGGACTGATAAATTGAGATTTTGGGAAGAGCTCCGTCTTGTTAAGGACATCTTGTTAAGGACAAGTGGTCTGGGCCTTGGTGCGTAGGAGGGGATTTCAATGAGATCTTATACCCTCACGAAAGGAGCTCGGGTTTAAGTCCCTCTAATTCTATGGAGGAATTCCATAGCTTTATTAATAGTTGTGCTCTCGTTGATCTTCCTTTACAAAGGGGTGATTTTACTTGGTCTAGATGTGGCGAGGTTCCAGCTAGTTCAAGGCTTGACCGTTTTCTTATATCCTTGGATTGGGAGGAACATTTTATTGACGCAATTCAAAAGAGGTTGCCTAGACCTCTTTCAGATCATTTCCCTATTTGCTTAGAAAATGGGTCGTTTCAGAGGGGGAGAATTCCTTTTAAATTTCAAAATGTGTGGCTTGAAGTTGAGGGTTTTTGTGATTTTATTAAAAGGTGGTGGGAAGAGGCTCGTGTTGGGGGATATGCTAGTTTTGTGGTTGCGAAGAAATTGAAGGTGATCAAAGCGGAAATCAAGAAATGGAATAGAGAGGTCTTTGGGGATATCAAGATTCAGAAGTATAACCTCATGGATTCTATTAACCAACTTGACATGAAGGAGGAAACTTCTAGTCTTTCTAATGAGGAATTGGAGCAGAGAAAAGCTGACAGAGATGAGCTAGCGAAGGTCATCCTTATGCATGAGATATCTTGGAGACAAAAGTCGGAGGGCATTGAGGCTTAGAGTTGGAGATCGAAATACAAGATTTTTTCATAGAGTAGCTAATTTTCATAGGAAATTCAACTCTATGTCTTTTGTGATTGTGGATGGAAACCGTTTTGAGGATTGGGACGAGATGAAGTCTTCCATCCATGGGTTCTACAAATCCCTCTTTATTGAGTCTGAAGCTTGGAGACCAAAGGTGGAGAACTTGATGATGCCCTCCTTATCGGTCTCTGCTAGAGAGGGGCTTCAGTTGGAGTTTTCAGAGGAGGAAAATTTTAAAGCTCTTTATGATTGTTGTGGCGATAAATCTCTAGGCCTAGATGGTATGACTATGGCTTTCCTCCAGGCGAATTGGAACACTCTTAGGAGTGATGTTTTAAGGATGTTTTCAGAGTTTTACGACACTGGGAAATTTGTGGCAAGCCTCAATGCTACTTTTATTGGGTTGATTCCTAAGAAAGCCAATGTAGAGGATATTAAAGACTATCGACCGATCAGTTTAGTCAGATGCATTTACAATCTTCTTTCTAAAGTTTTAGCCCAAAGATTGAGGGTTGTGATAGGGTCTCTTATCTCTGAGAATCAGAATGCCTTTGTAGGGGGTTGTCAGATTCTGGATGCCGTACTAATTGCAAATGAGCTTATTCACTCTAGAATCAAGTCCGGGATTCCGGGAGTTGTTTGCAAGTTGGACATTGAAAAGGCCTATGACCATGTCAATTGGGAGTTTTTGATTTATGTCTTGAGCAGAATGGGATTCGGGGAGAGGTGGATCACTTGGATTCGGCAATGCGTCTCTTCGGCTTCCTTTGCAATACTTGTCAATGGTTCTCCTACAAATTTTTTCTCGGCTTCCAGAGGCCTACGCCAAGGGGATCCAATCTCTTATCTTCTGTTTTGTTGGTCATGGAGGTTTTCACCAAGATGTTGCTTGCAGCCACTTCAGCAGGTCTCCTATTTGGGTTTTCGGTGGGCCGAAGGAACGCAACTACCATTAATGTATCCCATCTTCTCTTTGCTGATGATACAATCATTTTTTGTGACAATGATTGTGAGCAGATGGTGAACCTACGTTGTATTCTCATTTGGTTTGAGGTAGTGTTTGGTCTACGAGTCAACTTGGCTAAATGCTCTATTTTGCCCGTGGGCCAGGTGGATAATATCCAATTGCTAGCGGGTGTGTTAGGATGCACCATGGATTCTTTTCCTACCTACTATTTTGGTCTCCCTCTTGGAGCAAAATTCAAAGACAAATCTGTCCGGGAGCCAGTAGTGGAAAGATTTGAGAAAAAGCTCTTTGGATGGAGAGCTAATTGTCTTTCCAAGGGTGGTAGACTCACTCTCATCCGACGCGTCCTGTCTAGCATTCCCACTTACTTCCTATCTCTTTTTCCGATACCGGTGTCAGTGGCGGCCAAGTTGGAAGCCATTCAAAGGAAATTCCTTTGGGGCTCCTTTGGTGCTGATTTCAAATATCATTTAGTGAGATGGGATATTGTTAAGCTTCCCATATCAGGAGGAGGGTTGGGAGTCAGAGATCTGAATCTCTTTAATGAGGCTTTGCTTGGTAAGTGGCTATGGAGATTCATGAATGAGAAGACCAATCTTTGGAGGAGGGTGATTTGTACTAAGTATGGTGAGGAGGGGCTTGGGTGGTTTCCCTCTAGACCAAATGGTCCTTATGGAGTAAGCCTTTGGAGGTTTATTTGTAAAGGATGGGATAGATTTTTTCCTCATCTTTCTTTTGAGGTGGGCGCTGGCTCTACCATTTTGTTTTGGCATGACCGTTGGTGTGAAGGTGCTCCCTTGAGGGACCTTTTCCCTTCTCTTTATACTCTTGCGGAGAATGGAGAATAAAGAAGGTACTGTGGCTGCATATTGTGACAATGTATCTGGGTCGTGCATTTGGTCACCTATTTTTATTCGTGATCCTTAGTGGATGACGCCTCCCTTATAAGCTTGCTTATTAAGGTGAATGGGATTCTTATCAGGCAATCCTCTCTTGATTCAGTTAGATGAGATCTTAATCCTAAAGGGAGCTTCACGGTGAAATTTTATTATACGAGGCTTGCCTCTGAGCCTTCTTCACCTTTGCATCGAATATGGGGAATCTGTTTCCATGGAAGATCATTTGGAAATCTCTGGCTCCATTTAGAGTGTCTTTTTTTGTTTGGGAGGCTACCCATGACAGTATTTTGACTTACTATAATTTGCAAAAGAGGGGTAAGATCTTGGTGAACTGGTGCCCGGTATGCAAGGCTGCACCAAAATCGGTGAACCACTCATTGCTTCATTGCCCTTTTGCAAGAGCTCTTTGGGATCTAGCCTTTAGTTGCTTGGGAGTTTCTTGGGTTATGTCCAATTCTATTTCGGATCACCTCTATGCATGGGAGGGCTTTTTTGGTAGGAAAGCGAAAAAGAAGAATGCTAGATTATTTCCTCATGCAATTTTTTGGAGCATTTGGCGTGAAAGAAATAGGAGAGTCTTTGAGGGTGTGGAGATGCCACTTCAAT
The DNA here is from genome assembly GCA_017589665.1 of Selenicereus undatus. Classification (NCBI taxonomy): domain Eukaryota; kingdom Viridiplantae; phylum Streptophyta; class Magnoliopsida; order Caryophyllales; family Cactaceae; genus Selenicereus; species Selenicereus undatus. The sequence continues at coordinate 33,429,589 of JACYFF010031954.1, read as the reverse complement.
GTTTTAAAGATTATTTCGTCAAGGCTCTCTATTTTTGGGACAAAGGGATCTTTTGTTACTCTTCTCTTGATCTCTTAGATTTTGTGGATACTGTGCATATTGGATGTGTATAGCCTTTTGTAGGATGCTAACTTTGCATCCAGCATTTTGTTTATGATATATATTTATTCTTTTCCTGATAAAAAAAAAAATGTTCCCTGTGTTTCCAGATCAGCAAATATCGGAGTATTTATATGCTTAAAATGCTGTGGCGTGCACAGAAGCCTTGGAACTCATATCTCAAGGGTATTGACTGATACCATGCTTCACATTTTAATTGAAATTATATACTCTTAAAAGAACAAACATGTTCTTCAACTGATCTATGCGAGCTACTTGATATTGAAACGAGGAAGGTAAATGGGATGGTAATTTTATGTAGTTCTTTCCTTTTCATTCTTATTCGCCACTCATGTTTCATTCAGATCTGTTGTGCACATTTGTGTTTATTGAACTAATCCTGTGTTGCTTCTAGGGTTGTTCTACTGCAAGGTTTGAATTTTAGTGTAAGGCCTGAACATTTCAAGTTTTCAACCTTCCGTAACTCTGAAGATTGTATGGCAAGGTTTTGTTTTAGGGGAAGCTTCACTGTAGTCTGAAATTATCTTCTACACATTCTAGACTTGAAAGTTTTGGATTCTTTCTTAGGGCCATATATTTTAAAAATTTTATCCCCTCATCCCCTTCTTTTTTTTTGGGGGGGGTGGTTTCTGTCTTGGGGAGAAGGGGGAAGGCGGAGGTAGGAATGAGATATGCAACCCTAGAATGCAAGGATTACTGATTTCCAGTTTCATAATTCTGCTAACGAGAGACACACGTCTGGAGGGAATACTTTAAACATTTGTTCTATAATCAATCCTGATCTTGTATGGATCTAAATAGCAGAATTTAGCAGTAGCTTTCCACTCATGTGGTATATGTATTTGCAATACTACTAGAAATAGAGAAATGGATCAGAAGAACCAAAGAAAGAGACTTGCATGAAGTAGCTGCAGATAATCGCTAGCATATGCTCTCCTGCCACATTGGGGAAATGACAGGAATCTAAGACAAGTGATATAGCGTGTGAATATCGGAGTTTTTGTGTGTGTGTGAGTGTGTGCGCGTGCGCGTGCGTGTGTCTGCGCACACGTAATCCTAATACTATCTGTTTCTGATGCTTGAAGAACTGTGTTCTATTCTCACTGGTGTCCAGAACTGTGAGGCTGGCATGCCTTGAATGACTTTTGGATGCCCTTAGCCTTTCAGAATCTCAAAATTCTAGGCAAAAGAATCTGGGTTGTATCAGTGGTGGATCCAAGATTTCACCTTGATGGGGGCTGAGTTATATTATTCCATAAATAAGAACAAATTTTGTGGTTGACCTCTTACTATTTTACTAATTTTTCCTATTTTTTACAAACTGCCTGCATGTATTTTGAGGGTCAGATTGGATGCTGAGGGTTGTCCAAACGAGGGCAGGGTTCCACCCTTGGGCTGTACTCTGAGAATAGAGAACATCTTAAACATGTGATAGAACTTTTTGAACTCCAAGCTGATGTTGATACAATGGATATTTTGCTGTATGTCTGATTCACCCTTTCCATAGATTTTTCTCGTGTCTGATATGGGACAAGCCTATGAAAACAACACTTTTTACCTGATAGTATTTCCCTGCTCATTTGCCTTCTGGCATCTGCGACTACCTTATTCTATTTCCACTGTGGGTTCAGGAACTTCTTCGCTGACCAACTGACCTTTTATGAACTTCTTTCAGGTTTTGTCCGTGACATTAGATGAGTGGTCTGACGAGGACATTGATGCAATGGTTGAGGTTGGAGGCAATGCTGCAGCTAATGCAATTTATGAGGCATTCATTCCAGAAGGAGTCTCAAAGCCTGGTCCTGATGCAAGTCATGATGATCGTAGGAGATTCATCAGGTTCAGAGATTCACCTTCCTGATTTTCTAATCCATGCCTTGTCCTTTATTTCATATTGTTGATAGTTGTAGTTTTGTTTTCACATGTTTTTATTCATGCTCAAATTGCATGGTGCTGCTCATATGCCATTCCAGGAAATTAAACTGAAAATGTGTACTTCTGTTTCTTTGTTTTCTTTTAGGTCTACAAATTGCCCCGGCCCTCTTTCCTTCCTTTTTTCTAAATGGGTGGTGTGACACAGACAAATAATGCATGTTGGTTATTTATTTTAAACATGATTTTAATCGTTGCCTTTTTACTCTTAACATGTAATTAGAGAACTAAATGATACATATTAAACTAAACAATTTTGTAAATTTGTAACGAAATATTCTTTTTTAAAAACTGCATCATACTCATAAAATATGATGGCATGTATAAAAAGGCTGCAAGTGTTTCCTGTGTTTGAGGAAATTGTGCTATCATGAATATTAATGTCATGAGTCATGAACATTCATGTCTATATGACAGATATAGGGGTTTTAAGTAGACATAGTATTATAGTCGTATGGATGTTTGTGTAGAGGTTCTGTTATTTTTTGGGTTCCAGTCATTACAGGCTGGGTGTATTTGTGGTTTGAATTTAAAAGTGCCAAGCTGCATGGATTCAAAATGAGTGGTCACGCGAAGAAATAGCCGCAGTGGAAAGGTCTTAGATTAAGCGAACCATGTTTTCACTCTGCAAGTTTTGATATGCGATTGCACGTTGGTGTGATTCCATGATTCAACACCCGTTACTGCAATTGTGACCCAAACTAAACTGAATTTTGAGTCGTTGCCCAGCCGAGGCCCCAAAACTTCAGTATGCAGTCAACCGCAGGGCTAAAAACTGTAATTGATTTTTCTTCTCTTTTTTGGTAAGGAAAAGAAGAAAATATATAATGATATCAGGAATAAGAAAATGGACGCATAGCTAGCATCCTACAAAACTATACAATTCAAATATGGAAACTATCCACGAAATCTACCAGAGCTAGAGAAGAATAACAGAAGTTCCCATTATCCTAAAAATAGAGGTCTTTATGAAATAATCTTTGTACCACTGAAAAGGCAGTTCCACACGCTCAAAGACTCTCTGTTCCTTTGACTCCAATGCTCCAAAAAATTGCATGTGGATGTGGGACTAAGAAAGCATTGTTCTTTTTAGCTTTCCTACCAAAGTAACCCTCCCAAGCAAGGAGATGGTTCCTAACTGTGTTAGACCCCACCCAAGAAACTCCCAAACAACTATAGGCTAGATTCCATAAAGCTCTAGCAAAAGGACAGTGCAACAGCAGGTGATCTGGTGATTCCACATCCGCTTTACAAATAAAGCACCTGTTCACCATCATCTTACCCCTCTTTTGCAAATTATCGCACAACAAAATACTCCCATGGGATGCTTCCCAAGCAAAAAATGAAACTTTAAGAGGAGCCAATGATTTCCACTTGAACTTCTATGGGAAACGATCCCTAAAAACGATCGAATAGATGAGGAAGCCAAAGAGATGAGCTTTGAATTGTAGGACTTGACAGTGAAGATCCCCTTGGACATAATATCCCATGTAACTGAATCATGAATGGTGATTTCATTGAGCATAGAAAGAAAGCTAACAAGAGTGAGGTCATCCACAAAGGCATCCTGCACAAAAACAGGCGCCCAAACAAAAGATCCAGAAACTTGCTCACGATAATCAGCAACAGATGCATCTTTTTTTTTTTTTTTCCCGCAAGAGCATAAAGAAAGGGAGAAGTTTCAACAGGCCCCTTCACACCAAGCGTCATGCCAAAAGAAAATGGTAGATCCATCACCAACTTCAAAAGAGATAAAAACGTTCCCATCCTTTAGAAATGTACCACCAAAGGCTTAGCCTATAAGGGCCATATTTACTAGCCTATAAGGGCCATTTGGATTACTAGGAAACCACCCAAACCCCCCCCCCCCCAACCATATTTAGTACACATCACTCTTCTCCAAAAGGTTTGATTTCTCCTTCATGAACTTTCATAACCACTTGCCACGCAAAGCCCATTAAACATGTTCAAGTCTCTTATACCGAACCCTCCATCAAGCATGGGGAGCTTAACAATATTCCATCTCACCAAGTGATACCTGAAATCACCACGAAAAGAGCCCCAAAGGAATTTCCTTTGAATAGCTTTTAATTTAGTGGCCACTGATGATGGAATCCGAAAAAGAGAAAGGAAGTTGGCGGGAATGCTAGATAGTACACTCTTAATGAGAGTCAATCTACCCCCCTTAGAAAGGTAATTTTCTCTCCACCTTGAGTCTTCTTTCGAACCTCTCCACAACCGGTTCCCAAATGAACTTGTCCTTGAATTTTGCACCAAGAGGCAGACCAAGATAGGAAGTAGGAAAAAAATCAATTAAGCATCTCCAACATAACCGCAAGTAATTGGATATTATCGACCTGACCAATTGGTAAAATATGGCTTTTAGCCAAGTTAGAGTTTCCATTGCCTTAGACCCGCTCAAATCAAATAAGAATACTCTGACAGTTTACCATATGCTCACAATTATTATAACTGTGTCATCAGCAAAGAGAAGATGCTAGACATTAATGGTAGCCGAATTCCTTTGGCTAACTGAAAACCCTTAAAGGTGACCTGCTGTGCCAAGCAGAGCATCCTAGTGAAAACCTCCATATAAAAAACAGAAGAGGAGAGAGGGTCACCTTGGCAAAGCCCTCTTGAAGCTGAGAAAAAATCTGTGGGGGAACTGTTAACCAATACTGTAAAGGAAGCTGAAGAAATGCAATGGAGAATACATGAAATACTGCAAAGAAAGTCAAAGAAATGCAATGTTGAATACATGAAATCCATTTCTTCCCCAAGCCCATTTGCCTCACAACATAGATCAGAAACTCCTAGCTCATAAGCCTTCTCAATGTCCAACTTGGGATTCCTTGATTTAATCCTAGAATCAATAAGTTCATTAACAATAAGTCCCCATCTAGAATTTGACGCCCCCAACGAAAGCATTCTGATTCTCCAAGATAAGACCACCTATAACACTCATTTGTTGGGCGAGAACGTTTGAAAGTGACTTGCAAATGCACCCTTTAAAACTAATCGGTCGGTGGTCTTTAATATTCTCTGCATTCGCCTTCTTGGGAATCAGACCAATAAAAGTGGCATTAAGACTGGCCACAAATTTGTCAGTCTGGGAGAACTTAGAGAAGAGTCTCATAAGCTTGGAGGAAAGCCATAGTCATGCCATCAAGGTTGGGGTATTTATTAGCACAACAGTCATAAAGAGCTTTGATAACTTCCTCCTCGGAAAAATCCAACTCCATGCCCACTTTAGCATAATTCGATAAAAAGGGCAAAGACAAATCATCAACTTTTGGTCTCCAAGCCTTTGATTCAGAAAAAAGGGATTTATAAAACCCAAGAATGTAGTCCTTCATATCATCAAAATTATCAACACGATTCCCATCCACAATCATGGAAGACACGAAGTTGAACTTTCTTCAAAAATTAGCCACTTTATGAAAAAAATTGTATTACGATCACTAACTATAAGCCACAATGCCCTTGATTTTTGCCTCCAAGAGATCTCATCCATAAGAGTAACTTTGGAAAGCTCCTCATAGCCAATTTTTCTCTGCTGCATTTCCTCATTGCAAAGACCAGAAGATTCTTCTTTCATATCAAGATGATTAATAGAATCCATCAAAGTTGTATTTTCTAATCTCGATATCTCTAAATAGTTCTTCGTTCCATTCCTTAATCTGATCCTTAATCATCTTAAATTTCCTTGCAACCACATAGCTGGCATAGCCCTCAGCACATGCCTCTTCCCACCACCTTTTAACAAGATCGCAAAACCCCCAAATGGTGCAAGACAAGAAGTAAGGGAAGAAAATGCAAATATTGGATGTTAGGAATATGCTGAATTATAGGAAGTTTTATATTTTGATTGTGTTTGTGGTTATTTCATAGCTTACCTTAGCAGCCTAAATAAAAAAATTTGATAGTCTTTTAGGAAGATTGGAATTTTTTTAGATTAGTTACTTTGTCATTTTATAGTTTATTCGATATCTTTTGGTTTCCTAATCCATGTAAGACTTTTGTCTATCGAAGCCCCTTTGTAATTGAGATTGGTAGATTATGAATGAGAATTGAGTTAAATTGAGTGAGTATAGTTCTTTGGGTGAGAATTTTCCCCGTAGAAATTGCTTTCTGAGTATCCTACACCAATTATTCCCCGTTGTAGGAATTGTTCTCAAAGCAACTCTACATCAGATTTGGTATGAGTGCATTTGGATCTCGATTCCAACTACCCATTTTTTTTCCTTGGTTGCTGTCTTTGTTTCTCAAACCCACAAAAAAGGTCCGAACCCAGAAAACAATAAATTGTGTACTGACATCCCTCAATTGCGTCACCAGGACCGTGGACCACCGCCACCTGACTACACCCATTGACCACGCACCTCCAGTAGACCATCTCCCTGCCATCACCAGACAACCATTGTCGGAACCCTAAAATCCTAAATTTGCAAACCTTAAATTTTGAAATTCCCATTTTCGAAACATAATGCCTTCCATTCGTCAAATTCATCTAAATTGACTTAATGCCTCCACTACCCACTCTATTTTGTCCAAGAACCCCAAATCAATTGAGTTGAATGCAATCGAAATTCGGTTGAATGGATTGCTTAACTAATCGCGAAAACTCTAACCCTAATTCTTGACGGTTAGAACCCTAAAACCACAAATTCTCCCATGATCCACCTAGCTCTCCCCAAATTGACTTCATCCCTTCCATATCCTTTCCAATTAGTCCCAAAGCCCTCTATCATTTGTGCGAAAGGGGCTCATTGTCCCTTGTTTGCATGTTCCAATCCTACATTGTGATCCTTTCTTTTCTCGCAACTGAGGGGTCTCGGTACCTTTGGTCATCCATAGAGAGGGCCGAAACCTTCTTAGTCGTGCCATCTCGGCACAGTTGCCCCCTCCTCTTGCCAGAAATCATCCTCGATTGCTTAAGTTGCTGTTTGTGGTTGGTGGTCGCTTCTGCTGTTGTTATAAGTCCCTTATTACTACTGATGCAACCATGGTTTGGTGTGAAAATCATCATCGACCTTTATTTGTGATCATTCATGATAAAGAACTGCCTGATACAACAAGTATTCTGTACGAAGTTCTCTCCTTATTGGGGCGTAGAAAAGATCAAATTTCATACAATGGGTGATTCATATTCGAGTGAATTTATGCTCACTTCCATGCTTTTGCAAACTTCAAGGTCATCAAATTTATAAAGGTGGTTGTGAGTTAGATCTTTACTTTGCTAGTGATGTCATTTGTGGTTATAAGCCCTACATTCCTCAATATATGCTAGATTATGAACCTCCTAGACCCCCTTTGATTCGTTGGCAGCTTCTTACTAAAGATTACAGGGTTCCTCCTTTAACACTTTCTAGGGAGGGGACAACCAAATAAAAGTTTGGATGAGGTGATTAGAGAGGACTTGAAAGTTGTCGGTTTGACGGAGGAGCTGGCTCAGGATAGGAAGCTGTGGTGGGATAGGATTAAGATCTTAGATCGCAAAGAGTCGTCACCGTAGTTGTCTTTTGGTTGCTGTGGCATAGTGCTAGTAGCGATTGTTTCGTATGTTGTGTTTGTATGCAGGTTGTACTTTCTTCTGGGAAGAGACATCGTTTGCTTACCTTTGGTTGTTAAGGTATATTACCTTCCTCTGATATAGTGTTCTTTTGTTACATAGCTTCAGCGACTGGTCTTTTTAATATATCTTAGTCATTCCTTGCTATGTGTCCTTAATTTTTCCATTTAATGTTTTCACAAAATCTTTCTTCTATAAAATATTTTCACAAAACCCTTTTTTGTGATCTCTTGGAATCAGCCTTTGTACGAGTAGTAATGCCGGTAGAGGTAAGGTTGCCTACAGCTGGATCTCCCTAGACCCCGCGAAAGCGGGACCCACACTGGGAGGTGGTGGTGTTGTTGTTGTTGTACCCATCTAATAACCTATGGTGGGGGAGCATACATTGAGGAAGATAAAGGTGAAACTGCTAAAGAAGAATCTACCAAAGAAGAGAAGCAATTAGCAAAGGACTTAATTCACCAAGTTGACGCCTCTTAGTCGCATGTGGATGTAGTAATCAATATGGAAATGTGCATTCCAAAAGAAGCCTTGAACGAAGAAGCTAACAAATAGCTTGCACAGGCAGGACCATCAAGTTTTCGACAACATCTCACATGATGTTCTATCAGATTATATCAGATTATATAAATGAAGTTCCTGGCCATAAGTTGCATGTACATGTGGCACCCAAGGAGGAAATATTCGTTTCAAGTATGGAAGATGAAGTATTTGCAGGGAAGGTCCAAGTACACTAGTATGGGTGTTCAGTTTGTATAGTTATGCCAATACCTCTAAAAGCTACTTTCCTTACATCCCTCATGAATCTTTGCTAGGAGTTGAGGAATTTCAACAAATGCAACAAGAATTTTAGGTGAATCAAGCAATGGGAAGCCATGTTGAATCTTTTCTCGCAAATCCTTTCTTCGACAAATGTCCTGGGCATCTTGCAATTGCATGGTTCTTAATATTGGAGAAGCTATTAAGGCTTGAGTTTCCCCATATGTTTAAGGAAGCCACATCAACCTTTTCATCTTTGTCTCTAGCTCCTTTTCATTTTAAAACTCTTGGTCAAGTTTTGAGCAACTAGGGGAGAATGATGCGAGAGAAGAGTAAGGAAAGAAAGTCCAAATATTGGATATTAGGAAAGATTATGAATTATAGGAAGTTTCATATTTTGATTGTGTAAGTAGTTATTTCATAACATATCTTAGGGCAGCCTAAATAAAAAGATTTGATAGTCTTTTAGGAAGATTAGAATTTTACTAGGTTAGTTACTTTGTCATTTTATAGTTTATTTGATATCTTTTGGTTTCCTAATCCATGTAGGACTTTTGTCTGTTTAAGCCACTTATTTAATCAAGATTAGCAGATTATGAATGAAAACTGAGGTAATTTGAGTGAGTAATATTTCTGTGTATGTGTATGAATTTTTCCTGTAGAAATTGCTGTTAGAGCGTCCTACACAAATTATTCCCCTTTGCAGGAATTGCTCTCAGAGCATCCTACATTACTTAACTTCGAGCCATATGTTTTCAAATTTGAAAGGAACTTCCCCCCTCTTGAGCTTCCCATTCTCTTTACAAATAGGAAAATGATTGAACAGCCTCCTCTGAATCGCATCAGCAAAGTGATCCTCCCAGTCCATGGAGAAAAGAAAGCGGTCCAATCTAGAACAAATTGAATCATTACCACCCCTAGACCAAAGTAAAATCTCCTCCATGTAAAGGAAGGTCCAACAAGGCACAAGCACTGATGAAGTCATGAAAATCCTCCATAGTACTAGAGGGACACACACCGGTACTCCTTTGATTAGGATACAAGATTTCATTGAAATCCCCTCCTGTACACGAAGGCCTAGTCCACCCATCTCTAATGTGCTGGAGCTCTTCCCAGAATCTCAATTTTTCAGCCCTAGCGTTAGGACCATACGCGCCTCTGAAAGCCCACATGAAGTTCTGAAAAATGCAGGTAATTGAATAATAGTCACTGCAAAGAGAGGAAACCAATTTGAATATACTCTTGTCCCACATAACAAGAATGTGTCCTGAAGAGCCTACTGCCTCAAGAGCTGCATAATCAAAAGAGTGGCATTGGATGTCAGAATGTGAGACTTCTTCCAATTTCGTTTCCTACAGACAAACTAGGTCACGCTTTCAATCCCCCAAAAAATTTTTATTCCCCTCACATTCCAAGAAAGCAATCTAAACTTGTGACACCAACATCCCACTTGTGGTGGCAGTGAGGCACTAGCTCTATCATCGTTCCCACCGAACTCAAGTCTTCGTAACTCCCTTCTAGTAGCTGGTGGTGTTCTTAGCACTTTCGATTTGGGCAAAGAGTTGTTTTTCTCAATTCTTGAAAGGAGTTGAATCACCTCATTTTTATACCCTCAAAAAGCCACTCTGATACATGCTGCAATGCTTTTAAGCTTTGGAGGCTACCCATTTAGCAACATTCCCAGAAGTCAGCTTTGCACCATCCCAAACATCTTCAACCGAAAAAGACTCACTTGAGTTTTGAAGAAAAGAGAAATCAACTGCAAGAGGACTTTACAAATTCTCAGAGACTATTGCAGGCCCAACTGAGATCAGAGGCCAATCACAAGCTGGAGGCTCATGAAAGTCAGCATTGACCTCAGGAAAAGAGGCCAGACTCCGGGAGCTTACACTCATGGCTAGTGCATCTCGCACCATGCCTTGAGGAAAATCACAGGGAACATTACTTCCATACAGCCCTAGCTTTGGTCCCAATTGAACTGAAAGTCCCACAGAAGAAAAGAGAAGTAATAGGCTGGTCAACGTGATCACTGAATGAAAGAAGACTAACCGAAGATGCTGAAGCCAAGGAGGTGAAATGGAAGACCTAGAAGGAGTACCCAGGTTCACATCACCGAAGGCAGCAACAGAAGCAAGTTGTTCACTGATTTTAGCTTCAAACCTGGCTGGATCGAAGGGGAACTGCAGAAGGAGAAGAGGAGCCCAAATGCTTATCAAGGAGTGAAGCAAGGAGATCATCTGGAGATCCTTTCGCACCATCACCACACAAAACCTCATCACCTAGACAGTCTCTGTTACTATCTCTCGATCTTAAGCCTTCTAAGTGAGTGCCATGGACATAAACCTGAGTGCTTGTAGGACTAAAGACACACCCAGGATTGCCCAAGTTAACTCTTGGGGTCCCAGTAGACAGGCCACTGACTTGCACCTGCAAAGGGGGAGCATCCAGCGCAAAATCTCTACGTTCGACACTCTCCTTCCCACTTCTCCTTGACACTGAAGAAGATACAGCATCAGCAAAGGAACAAAGCAAACAAGCTGGTTCTCCAATAAAACCACACTCGGGACCGCACCTGGGCAGAGGAGGTGGAGGAACGATAGCTTCTGGCGCAGAGTTAGACGGTTGGGAGGAAAACTTTTTTAGTTGAATCAAAGGCTCTATTGACGATTGACCCACCATCTCAGCAATGAAATCAAACATTTTGGACCATCCCATTCGTTCCACCCTGTTGGGAAGATAACAGATATTCTTTTTCCATCTTTAATTTAAGAGAGCTGCAAGAACCTCCCAGCCCGATTGCTTTTGGCCTCCAAGGAATAAATTCCTGAACCTCGGTGCATCTGATTACTTCAATTAGCAGATTTAGAACTAAGAATCTATCCCAGGCACTCAACAATCACAATGCGACTTGCTCAGGATGTGGAGCCTTCTCCCCCAACCGTTCTCTGAAGTTTTCAAAAAATGCTCTTTAACCCCTACCACACTTGAATCAAATGACGTGCTTTCTATAGCCAGAAATTTCTTAGAGCCACCTCTCCTACTCTGAACGACATAAGCCCCCCAGAAAAAAAAGCCAGAAAGAAGCAGGAATTCAAACGAAAAAAGGCCCACCATAAGAACTTCAGCTGAAGAAACTGGGTCCACAGACCCAAAGGTCGGCCTTCTCTGAGTAATGAACAGACGGAAACAGCTTTTCCTGCGACTTTCTGGTTGCTGGACGAGTCGCTGGCGGCAGATCTTCCGGAATTCACCTCACCGTTAGTAACAGAGGAAGCCGGCGTCGCAATGGCAAAGGAAAAAAATAAGGAAGATCTACAAACAAAGCAGATCTCAAAACAAAGAGAGCAAACAGCTGCAGACAGCAGGCGGCAACGGCAAGGCGCTACACCAGCCGGCCAGGGTGAACGGACTGACTGAGGGTCCCGGAGACCCAAGGCCCAGTGGACCTTAGGTGACCCTTCAATGACCTCGGAGCTGACCTAAACCAATGCCTTGTGCTAAGTGCTAACCCACCGAAGTACTGTCACGCACTCTCTGTGTGAATGAAAAGATCAATCATTATGAGATGATGAAGATCTTGACTCTTGAAGCATCAGAGATAGTTGAAGGGAAATTGATTTTTCTTCTCTTATGATACTATGACCATTTAAAGCATTTAAGTAGGTTATGTAGGCCTTATCTATAACCTTATGCGCCTGGTCAAATTGGTATGCTATTAGGTGCCCGATTTTAATCAAATAAATAACTGTCCCATATTATTTGACAAGTGCAAGTAGTATCTTAAAAGCAAGTGTTTAATTGATAATGTCAACAAAATACTAACTTACGATCAAACTAGTGGATATAAAAGCTTGTGTTTCTGGTTCGCTTTGGTCATTAAGTACGACTATTTGATTACAATTTCAATCGTCGATATTGATTTACCTCAGCCTAACGTGGTAGACTTTGAGCTGTAACCCTAACATTTTTCCCTTTTTTTGGGTTGGGATTGAGGTGATTGTGATTTTGTGTTATAAGGTTCCCGAAACCCTGAATAGGTTAGATTTTCACGTTGGGTAAACTTCTGCTAGATCTATTGTCTATTCGCATGCATGTGTATGTTTAGTGCATGGATCTGTCTTTGATCTTTTTCTTTTGACATATTATAAAAAATTAAAAACATGCAGATGCAGTAAACAAAAAAATAATTTCTAAATTTATAATTAATATTTTTTGTGATGAAATCTCAAGATATAAACAGTGCATTTACAGATTTAGTTTGTTGAAATCTAGTTCGTCATGTTTGTTGGACATGAACATGAATATTTTAGGTTCTGAGTATGTGGTTTGCTTGCCATAAATATGTAATTCTTGAATAGTGAGCATGTAGCTGCTGAATACGGAATACGTAAGTTATGAGCAAGAAATTGCCAAGATTGTATATGTCTCATATGTAACTTAAATATATGTTCGTGATGGGCATTACCGTGGTATGCTAATAATTGTTTACAATGATCATGAACATTTGTGATGTAAAGCATGAATACAGTACTGTGTCCGCCAAGTATGTTATCCATTTCCTGATTCATGCTTGTGCTTTGTTTCAGACTGTTGATAGCCATAATTTAATTGTCACATTTAGTTTTGATTTCTTCTGTTTCATTTCAGATTTTGATTTCCTTATTTCTGATGTTTTTCAAGTCTTGAGCTTTATTCCTTATTTCAGATGTTTTTCAAGTCTTGAGCACCATTAAACTGTGTTACTGGCAACTAGAATGGGAATATGATTGTTGGATCACTAGCTGTTCTGGCAATAAATCTCTTTGGATTTGTGACCTGTATTACCTTTTTTTGTGTTTTCAATTATCAATGTAGATTGAAGTATGAGCTTCAAGAATTCCTAAAGCCTAGCTTGAGGATTACGTCAACACCTAGTACAAAGGGACCACAAGAGGAAACAAGGAGCCCATTACAGGAAAGCTTTTCTAAGAAGCTAATGAATAGTTTCCGTAGTTCAAATTCTACTAAGAAAACAGAGAACTCCGTGAGTCTCCTGCCCTTTCTTCCCCTGTGTATCCTTTTGGACTATGCTGCTGATGTGAGGAATGTGGTCTAATCAATTAATAGGGAACATAGGATATTGGTTATCGGGAAAAAATGCTAAATCTAAATCATGATTCCTTCCTCCCCAACCCCTAGCCGATCACACACTCCAAACTTTTTTTTTTTTTGTTTTTTTTGGGGTGGGGTTGGGCGTGGGGAGGGAAGGGGCAGCTCTTGGGCTATTTCATTTGGTTCACCTTTTCCCAACAGTGCAAACTCCTTGCATCTGTACAATTTAGCATGGAAATTAGGCTTGCACTTGCTTTGAGTAACTTATTTCCTGCCAATAACTTCAAATTTGAGATGATGGTCAAACCATTAAGCTGATCTTAAGTGTGAAAGCTTGAACCTGGATGCATGGTTTCCTCCAAAATGAGTTTGTATAAAGAGCCCCAGCCTCCAAGGATTGAAACTTTTCTGCTGTTGATTTTTATGGATTTTTCTTTTAATTTGAGTTCTGATGCAAAATTTCTGTTATCTTTTCCAAAAGGAAATCTTTTTTCCGTTTATCCTGATCGGTATTGGACCTCGTGACAGGAAGGAATGGTAGAATTTATTGGTGTTTTGAAGATCAAAGTTGTAAAAGGGACTAATTTAGCTATCAGAGATATGATGACAAGTGATCCTTATGTCGTTCTGAATATTGGACAGCAGGTGAGTTGCTCTGTCTAACGTAAGTGTTATTTATTCCTTAGCTGTAGGATTGAAAAGCTTTTGTAGCTCAAATGTCACTTTTGGGCTCTCTGGTTACTTTTAGCTGCTTTCCATTCGTCTTTCATGCTGATCGCTTTATCATTGCCTCAGCTTTTTTCATTAATTTGCTTCCACAACACAATGGATGTCTTTGGCTTTTGTATCTGATGGGCTAAAAGGAAAAGATATGCTTTCAAACTATGCTATGCTTTCAAAGTCTAATTTCTTGAGAAGCTGAAGGAGTTGGTAAGGAAAATAGTTGTTCGACTTTAGATGATGACAGAGTGACACATTGTATTATGGATTAAGAGCTCAGTGCATAAAAGCTTATTTATTTGTGACTTGGTGGGTTGCTGAGGTAACGTGCTTTTGCTAATGATGCACCTGCCCTGAAGCTGCATAAATATGAGTCTGCAACTTTTCATCTTGTAGGATTTAGTTGGGACTGGTTTACTGGTATTATTGTTAGTTTTTACAGTTTTTGTCCATGTTTGCAGCTTTGGTTAATTTTCAAGCTGATGCTAATGAAGAAAAGCTCCATCTATCTAAATAGTATTAAAATTGAGTGATTGCACAATATTAGGACGTGTCTTCCATGTCATTAGTCAAGTCATCAAGTTTCATTATGTGTATTGCAACATAAGTATTATAAATAGAAAAATTAATAGCATTAAGTAATTGGAGTAATAAATTAAAACATATCAGAATTAAGACTTAAAATTGTGTATGTGCTTTCATCTTACATTGGCAATAAACTTGCTTATTTAGTAGTGACAAGCCAATGACCCAACTTCGAGCATTAACCTTGGTCCGAAAAAAAAAAAAAAAAAACCTTGTAATGCATTGACCATATAGCGATGCTTTTCATTTGTTGAGTATAACTAATTTACAATGGTTTGTAAAGTATGCTTTAATTTCTGACTATAGTTATTGTAATACTTCATATTTACCTTCATTTAATTAATTTCATTTATTGTAACAGCTTTATGGCTCTTATCTATAAATATGCTTTGCTTAATAAGCACAGACATACAGTGGATGGCCAAAGCTTTTCCTTCCTATATATTTTTTCTGAAGTACATATATGAAGTGATATTCATCCTTCCATTGATAATTCGCCTGTAGGTTCAAAACGTGTAATCTTAATTTCTTATATTGATATTTGTTTCTTATTGTTCGATAATTCGCTCTATTCATGTATAGTATTGTATATTTTTTTCATTTCATATATTGATTGTTTTGAACAATGGGAGAAGGCAACATTATCACTATATTGTCATTTATGGGAGCATTTTTCCTTCTAAAGATAAAGTGATATGTTTCAAACCATACTAACAGTAAGACAGATTGATATGTTTCAAACCATACTAATAGTAAGCCATCTTTGTTTCTATCTGTCACTTAATTCAATGCATAATGATGTATAAGTTTCTCCATGTTGTTTATATATGTAGACATGATGGATTTAAGTTGGTGCTATTTTTTTTAAAAAAATTATGTATTGTATCCCAAATTTATAGGCGTGTTAGGCATTTTGCATTACATAGCTTTAACATTGGAAAATACATTAGTTAGCCTTAAACTTTTTTGTTGAGAAAGGACTATAAAAGTAATGGAAGGTCTTAAAGATGTTGGAAGAGCACAAAGGATGGGGCTATTGAAAATTTGAATTATGTGTTTTTAACTGTTGAGCAGCCACTGATGCCTTTTACTGTTGAGCGTCACTTTCTCTTATCATCGTTGGTTGTTACCTTTCCTGTATTGTAGTAAGAAGAGTTTCAAACAATATGAAAATATGTATTTCATATTTACAGAAGTTGAATTCTGAAAATGATAAAATTGTACTATTAATCGGTATCACTATTATGGAATATTTTTGAAATTAAAGATATCTCATATATCAACAAAAAAAGTATTGATTGATGAAAGTCTATCATTTATTTAATCATATTTGTATTTGAACTAATCATATTTTTTGAGTTAAGGCATACTTCAACCCAACTATGGAGATAAACTAATTATTGGGGCTTAAGACCAACCCTTTGTTATGGACAATTGATTATACACCAAGGCAATAGTTTTTCCCTCCTCTAGATATGTAGTATTCCATAGTTGAATGGAAGGAAAGATACTCACCAAAGGAAAAAATAGCACTTTTTTTTTTTTTGGTTGGCTCATCGATTATCTTAGATGAAACTAATGAAAATCGTGCAACGCACAGGAATAGTGCTAGTTTAAATTTGTTTCTGAATGGTATTGCGTTTCTCAATAGCATGCTGTAGGCGTCAGCCCTTTTTCTTTTGGGCGGGGGGTGGATTTTATTCTTGAAAAGTGCAAAAAGATGACTACTTTCACTTTTCCTGAAACTAGAAATGGAATGCTTCTCCACAGGCATAGTAGAGGCAATGGCCAATCAATCTAAATGGAGCCTAAGTTCAGTTTAATTGTTAACATAATCAATTCATTGTTCCAGACTGTACAGACATCTGTTATCAAGAGCAACCTGAATCCTGTTTGGAATGAGGAGCTTATGCTTTCTGTACCTCAACAATATGGGCCTGTAAAATTGGTATGTCTCCTTTATTCTTTTTCTTTGCGAAAAGAACATGTCCTTCCTCCCTCCCCCACCAAAAAAAAAAACCAGAACAAGAAATCTGGGCCATGGCTTAATCACTTTTGTGTGCTGGTTGTATGAGATTGGATTATAATGAGTATGAAGAAATGCATCTTTGCAACCAGTTATCACATCATGGTATGCTGCATATGCAAAGTTTTTGACAATTTTTCATGCCATTAGTTTGGGCATTATGGGTCAATAGCTATTTGTACTTGATGCAGAACAATTGCATCATGTCTGTCAGGCGCTGATATCACATGTGGGAAGGGGTTTTCTTGGGTTTTTTTTTCCTTTTTATCTTTTGGGGGGGGGGGGGGTGGGGTAAGAGGCAATACAAGGAAAAGGAAAAGATTTGGCAGAGAAATACCACTGCTTGTTTTGTTTTGCTATTTTCGCTTGATGGATAAACTATCTTGCAGTTCTCTTGGAGACATCAAACTATACCGTAAGCATGAGAATTAGGTACCAAGTTACCCTAGTTTTCGATATATTCACCACTGAACTTTGTGTAATTAACTATCGCAGAAGTAGTTGATTGATGTAATGCCCCCTCTTAATGCTGGGTGGTGTGATACCCCTGTGGTCCTTCGAAGGAGTTCAGGAAGAGAAACCAATTCATGCTAGGTCACTCATGACATAGAATTTAGAAAAGTTGGTTTAGTCCTAATTAATGCTTTCATTATTCAGATCTTAAGAGTTCTGAGTTCATTGTACTCTCAAACTTTACTCATGACTTAATAAGAATTAGGACTGCAATATTACAAATTTACAGGTCAGAACTATTATGTCCAACTTAACACGAACTTTAAATTTCATTCAGAATAGTTACAAAACCAAAGAAGTACAATTTCAGAGCCCTGGACCAGTTCAGTGAGAATGCCAAGATTCAGTGACAACTAAATCACTGTACCATGATATACTGACAGTAGCTTTAGTAGGTGACCATAAAAAGATCCTTTGACATTATTACAACAACAATAACAACTCGTAGTGTGGGTCCTGCTTTCGTAGGGTCTGGGGGGATTCAGATGTAGGTAGCTTTACCCTGGAAGCACTTGTGTAAGCAGAGAGACCCACAAAAATTTCAAAAAACATTTTGTTGAGATGAAATCTTGTGAAAGTAGTTGAAAGTAGAAGCTATAAATATGGCATATCAAGCAGCAGTAACTATTAAATAAATAAATAATCAATATGGGAACTCGTTGTGAGGAAATAATCAAGATCCGGTAACATTCAATTCACAATACTTTGATCTGGTGGACAACCTTTACTAGGTGACAAAATAAGATCAAGTGACATTCAACTCAGGTTACCATGTCTGGTGAACAAACCGTTAGAATACGATAATACTAAGAGTCCAGTTAGATTCAGTACAATATGATCTGGTGGCAAAACCTGTAGTATGTCACAATAGTGAAGGTCAGATGACATCGAATGCCAATATCATGTGGGAAAATACTACAATGTAATCACTTTTTGTGACACTGAAGGGGTAAGATGTTTCACAGAAAATGTTTTCCTTATTATTGAAAAAAAGGTAGTGGTAAGAGAAGATAATTGTGGGAAGATCCAATAGATCACTAGCAATAAAACATTCGATACTAAGCAGTTATCTCCATTATTGTAACTTCAACCCATTCATTAAGCTAGTCATGTTCAAATGCATGTGCCAATAAACATGGTATTACTAATATGCCCATATAACTAGTTATGCCCCCAACACTTAGAAGGATGCATGGATCCCATATGTACATCAACTTGTGATTGGTCAATTACAATTTGATCATCATAAGAAGACAACCGAACTTAACATTTATGGAAATAAATGAGTGTGGCAAACAGGGGAAACATTACCATGCCCAAAACGACCTATCTGACTGTCTGGGTGATGAACTTTTCAAGTACACAAGTCATGTGGGCATATTCTTGTGTTATTTGCAATGATATGCAGAATACACCGTGTAACTCTTTTCCATTCCAGAGATGAACACGTTTTAGGTTGACCCTTCAAAACTGTTTGGGATGGTCCACTGCACTGCAGTCAGGGCGTGCCCATCAACGGGAGAGAGAATGTCCCATTTACACCCTGTCTATGGATAAGTAACACCTATATATAAAGAGATAGGCACAGCCATTGTGCCTGATTGCTTCTTTGAAGCCATGAACACGCTTGCAGATCCAGATTCTTTCATACCTCATCCGGGCTTAAACAGCTCTGAAGCAACTCAGCTCAATCCATGATTCTCTTTCCAAAACGAAACCATGATTTGTGACTTTATGAACTTGAATGAGGTCATGCATGAAGGAAACTTGACCCATTTGACCCAACTCGCATATTATCATGAAGTAGACCTCTGAATTCACAAATTACTTGCATAAAACAGCTTGAAATAGAGTGAGTTGGGTGCGTCTCAGTTTACTCTGCTCCTAGGATTTAAAAATATATCCAGACAAGTTTTAAAGCTGAAGGATTTCACCTACATGATGAACCCGTGAACCCTGCTCAATTGAGACTTCTCCTTGGATTGCTTTCATAAAAAGCACTGAAAACTTGTATATGAGACTACTATTGATTCCCATTTAAAGGAAATATTGTAGAAGTGGAATAGGATCACTTGCCTAGCTTGACTAGTTGAAGACAGAGGAGTGGAGATTACTCTGAATTACCTGCTTGCGAGTTCTACTATTCTCGGCTGAATTAGTGTTATGTAGAGAGCGAGACAAACAGTTCGATGGAAATTTGGGTTTTGAGCATGATTGGAGTAAGATGGGGTTTTCTTTACTTATTTTAAAATTTAAACTGGATATTGCTAAGGATGTTGGGGCCGTTTGACTGTTTTGATGAGAAAGAGTGCTAAGAAGCACTTGAATTGGGGCTCTACTGCCTAATGCGAATAGCTGTGCACTTGAACCACATAAAGACTAATGCAAAGTTACTTATATTTTACTGTGAAATGTTCATAACATAGTATGATGTGGTTAGTTACTAGCCATTATTTCAACTTAATATTATTTTACAGGGTGTTGACCTTGATGACTTGGTTTCAAATAATAGAAGCCTTATTTCTGAAATCAGTAGTTCAAACCTTGATTTAAATAACTGACATAATTTCACGCTCATTTCTTAGTTTGAAAGAGATTTGGGGGTTTCTTTTGATGCAAATTTGTTTAAACCAGAAACAGATTCTCCTTATTCTTTGTTGATCTTCTGCAATGAAAAAGGAAAGTGGCATGTTTGGCCTTGTGTATTGAAACTTCCTATGTGGATTTTCAGGTATTTCCGTTTTGTACCTATCTATGATTTACAAGAATAATAATGCCAGTCTCATTAACATAAATCAACGATCCATACTTAACCATGCACTGATCTCTGGTGTGTTTTATTTTAAAGAATTATGCACGTTTCCCTTGTGTCTTCAACTTTTCTAAATGGTGCACAACGTTTTACAAAATTCACATGGTGCCCTTCAAGCTATGACACTGTCCATGCTGTGCCCTTCCTTTGGCGTTTGCTTCGAGAAATGTTAGTTGTCACGCGCTTGATGAATTTGCATCTTAATTTAATGCTATTAGACCTAAACGCCCCTTGCTCATATTTCGTCCTCATCTTTTTGGGCCGGGGGGGGGGGATTATATTTCATTGCTAAGAAATGAGTGAAGCTTGTAGTCTACAAATGACTAGCTGAGCATACCTGGGCTGGGGAGTAAATAAAGGCAGTCCCCTACGGCTCACAGATTGCTCGTGACGTCCTCTCTCAGGACTCGACTAACACATGCTTTTCGCTGAAACTTCACCAAGTTTCTGGTCCTTCGAATCTTGATCTGAATGTCTTGCCTTTGACATTTTGTATGAACCATTGGGTTTCTGTCTGAAGGGCCGTGATCTTGCAGTAACACCCATCCACTCCAGCACTTGGCTCTAAACAACATTGGAAAAAAATTGCACCTGAAAAATAAGTGGCGTGTGTTTTTCAGGAGCCTCAAAACCAGGTGAGCATGTTCCAATTTGTATATTGAATATTTGGCAACTCTATCTCCTGTCAAGAGCTTCTGATTCACTGCCATCTATGTCACAAAAGCATGCCTGGCATCACAACAGGATCTGGGAGAGTGGAGAGTTTCCTACATCCCCTTTATGAGAAACTTTACCTGTGAGTGAACGATAGCGGTTGCTTCTGAGAGACCTCTGTCATCAGGACACTTGTCCAGAGTGTTGCCTATTTGCTATATACTCCTTGTGATAAAATTTACCTCTAACTTGGTGTATTGATCACCAGATCCATGCATCTGATGTTATAGTCTTCACCAGCCAAATGTCACTTCATGCAAGTGATATTCGTAAACCCACTTAACCTGTAAACCCTAGTCTCTCTTTAATTTTCCACGATGCTGTCTTGTTCCAGCTTAGCAGTCCTTTAAAATTGAGAACCCCTTTCCTCATTACTCCTACGGATACCATTTCCTTTTTCAGGTTTAACTGTTCATAGAAAGTTTCTACAAGCCTTGACTTTTTCATGCACTGCCTTTTTAAGGGGCAGAAAAGCAGACCTCCTGTATACTGGAATGCTAACTAAAACCAAATCAATTGCCTGTTTCCTCCCAACAAAAGAAAGAAGTTTACTTGACCAATATCATATCCAAGGAACCTAGGTGATACTACAAGTGGGCGAAGGGTGCACATAGATGGTTAGATATTTGAAAGTTGTCACCTCTGGGGAATGCCCAAGAGGTTGGTTCCAAGCCCATCTTCCAAGCTCTCCACCACGTGTCATGGACGGTTCTAGAATGCCCTGGATTTCTCGAGTTTTTTCTAGTGTTCCCTAAGGTTTCACACAATTCGATACTCGTGTAGAATCTGAGATTTGTATAGAGTAATCTTGATGTACAATATTAGGGGTTGGATCAAATCAATCTATATCGTCCATTGAGGGTGTGGATGTGTATAAAAACCCCCAAGGGGGCTCATTTGTATACCAAGCATTCCGAGTGCAATACAAGACATTCTTCCAAACTGCCTTGTGTCCTCTTTCTCTCTAAGTTCTCTTTGAGTGTGAGTGTGCTTATTTAGCCTTCCACAAGTCTAAGTCAAGCATCACATAAGAGTAAACCAAGGAAGGGTTTCTCGTGAGTTTTGTAGCACTATACCTGCTTGAGTTTGATTGAATTATTAACCCCATGACAGACGGTTCAAGCCTTGGGGGAAGCAATATACTCATTATGAGGAAATTGTGGGATTGATCGGCCAAGCTTATCCTAGGTAGTTTGCCACCTATGCCCGTCCCCTTGGGCCTGTTTTGGCCTACTGGGCTGCTGTGTGATAGGGGTGCAGGGTGGGCTCTACTTAACCTTTTTAGAATGAACAAAAAACAAAATTCACTTCTAGGTTCTTGTATTCTGCAGAACACCCTGCTGGTCTTGTAAAGTCACACCACCAAAATGGATGCACGGCTTAGAAGGATGAGCTTTGAATCCTAAAAACTTCACGAAGGGGGACCTTCACAATTGTTGCTCACAATTGTTGCATGGACTTCTCTGGTAAACAGAAGAAAGTCATCATCAAATATCAAGCGTTTTAAGGCCAATTTTTCTGCATTTACGGTGGTACTTGAATGGGCTCCCTTGCCATCTGGGTTTAACCATCTTGGTTAAAACCAACAAACATAAACCAAACGAATAGGAGGGAGAGTGGATCACGCGGTCTCAAACCCTCTATTGCCTTACATTCACAACTGCCATTCTTGGCAATGGAGAAGGAAGAGTTCTGACGCATGTCCTCATCAAGTGAACAAACTTTGGAGGAAACCCAAAGCCAATCAACATCTTATGAACGGCCTCATCTCTGTAGCATGAAACTTTACTAACGTTGACTTTCACCATTGCTCTAGATGTATTCTTCCTAGCGTACTTGTAACTTGTAAGTCAGTTCATTTGCAAGAAGAATATTATCTTGGATGCTCATCCCTTCTATAAAAGCACTTTGATCATCAAGAAGAATGTCAATGGGTAAGGGTAAATGTTTGATTTCATATGAACCTAATGAACTGAGTAAAGCACATCAGGGCACCATGCTGATAAAAAGTGGCAGGGGAAAGAAAATGACCAAGGCTAAGTATTTGATTTCATATTTATTAATGGGTGAGTAAGACAAATAAGGGTACCGTGTTCATTAAAAGAGGCAGCAAAAGAACAGGTTTCGTTACCATGTGGATTTCTTTGATTTTTTTTTTTCTTTTTTTTGTCCATGGGTTCATCTTACTGCTTTGAATTTTTTCCATATCACAGAAAGTATATGATTATGACACATTCTCAGCTGATGACATCATGGGTGAGGCCGAGATTGATATTCAGCCACTCATCACTTCTGCAATGGCCTATGGTGACCCAGGAATGTTCACTGATATGCAGATAGGTAAATGGCTGAAATCACACGATAATGCCCTCATAGAAGATAGCATAATCAACATTGTCGATGGGAGGGTCAAGCAGACGGTGAATATCAAGCTCCAGAATGTTGAATCTGGAGAGTTGGAATTAGAAGTGGAGTGGGTTCCTCTTGATCAATAACGAATATTCAACCCCCTGGAAATGAAATGAAGAAAAAAGGGGGGAAAATGAAGATTGAGTGAATAGAAGTCTAATACTGCAGAGCAGCATGTGGCATTGCAATCTACCATTTTTTTAATCCATGTTGAAATTGGTTTCAGTTTCTATTCTGTTACTGGAGAATTCTTGGTTTGGCGTAATTTGGTGAATTATGAATTGTGAATATTACTCAGTAACTCAATGGAAAGTTTGTAAGTGAAAGAAAACTTTGCATGAGAATCTTGTACAGCGGGGGAAATGTACGGTAGGAAATGATCAAAGTCCAACCCCCCCTCCCCCTTTTTTGGAAGTTAGGTTCAGGTCCAACCCTCTTTGGTTGTAGAGGGATGATATAGACTACTTACAGGGAGGGTTAATGGCTAAACTGGGAATGGAACCTTATAGTAGGAAAATTACATACCTTTAAGTGCGGAAGTGAAGGATTTCATTGTTGGGGAATCGCCCATGAATAGATACAAATGATCAAGTGGCGGCTTCTAGAGTCACCGTTGAATGCCACGTTCCAAACTCGAGTGAGAGGGAAGTGAGAGGGAATGGGAGAACAGGGAGTTATGTTTGGTGTTACTGTAAATTATCATTATTTAGATCCCTGAACCCCCTTTATATAGGTTAAGGTCATATTAAGCACTCATCACTTGGATGACACTCGTTGCCGCCTAACCCTAGTCCCTAGGGCTGGCCAACGGTTTCCATTCGACCATGTAAACCATAAGTCACATGTCTTTCCACGAATCAAAACTATTCAAGCTTAATACCAGAAATGAGGCACGCGATAAGAAAGTAATCAATAATTTTATATTAAGTCACCATCTAACTTATATAATATTTTTATGAAATACGATACTCAAAATCATCCAAACATCACATGTGGCATATTCAATGCCTTTATGCCATATAATATATCACATGATTATGTATTTAATATAATCGCCCGAGCTAATATAGTGAGAGTGGATACATTTTTCCTTAAAGCACTTATGACATTTCATCTCATCCTAATTGCTTTCATAACGTGTTCTCGCTGAGCCGTATACTCGTGGCCCCTAAGAAACACATTAACATAGCACCATCATGTTTCGACTTCATATCATAATTTTAAGTCGAAAGGTTATCGTTCATAGGGTCACATAATGACAAGAGATAGAGAAGTCAAATGTCACTCGATGTATGGATCGCCTTATAAGCACACACAATATGAAATGTGTTTCATGACGTAACTCCTAATAAGTTGGGCACGTCACTATACATGCCATGCAAATCGTCATATTTTACCTAAAAATCTTACTTTAGCCACTAGATTAACATACAAAATGGTAATCTTGACACTTAAGATTTGGCTTTTAAGGCTTCAATATGAAATCAGATATTTTGTATTCTCCTCCCTTGAGTCTCATCTTAGACTTACTAAGGTAATTGTAATTTATCATTCATACATTGCTAGTATGATGGATCATTGTTTCACACCTAGTACTAATATGATTTAGTGTCATCTTACTCGCCACTCAAGCATCAGAGTGATTGTCTATGTGACGAGACCAATAAGAAGCATGTGACATTTCCATATGCGTAACATATGATAGTAAATCATAAGCATATGCGTATTTATAAAAGTGTCCATCACACAACAAGATACACCTAAGCACTAAACATTACGAATTCCTAGACTGAATATATGAGCTTTGAACGCATTACTAGGAATATGTTTTAATAAGAAAACAACTATCACTTGCTGGTGTACATATAGTTAATGGTGATGCCCTTGTTTTTATGGTAACAAGCAATACAATCTACCTCCATAACTAATAGTGTAATATAGTTTTGCTTCTTACTGCACTATGACATGACTCCGCCACCCTAGTTAAAGACAAATGCTGAGGTTGATCTAGACTAATTTGGGTCACCACCCTAATCAACATATGAGTATCCTTTTAACTTGAGGTCTCCACCTTGGTAGCAAATGACCAAGTCAGCAATGCCACAAAGGTAGCATATGATTCTTTTGACGACTTGATAATAAGCAGGTCTAATGTTACTTTAGTAACGACTTACCATACCAACCGCAAAGCAAATGTCAAGTTGTGTGCACATGACGCACATTAAACTTCAAATAGCACTAATGTAAGGGACATTGCTTATGTTCTCTTTTTCATCATGTATTTTAGGACATTGACCAAGATTTAAGGTCCTACCCTTCTCAGCAGGAGTGTTTATGGGCTTGGAATTAAGTCCTACCCTTCTCAGCTGGAGTGCCTATGGGCTTGGAATTAAGTATCAGAAAATGTTCCAAGACCTTTTTAATATATGCTTCCTGGCATACACCCAAGACCTTCTTGGGACAATTTGTCACTATTTCCACACCTATCTAACTTCACCTTTGTCCTTCATCTCAATGAGGGAGGACAATTACTTCTTAGTAGCTTTGATAATCTCTTAGTTGTTCCCAACCAGTAGTCTGTAATCAATGTACAGGGGGGTAAGAAACATAATCTTCCCAGTTGTTCACATTATGGTACTCTCAATCCATGGAAAGTCAAACGAAGTTTTGGCTTCATGGAATCTGTAATACCAAGTTCTAGAAGATTGCTTAAGACTATATATAGACCTTTTAAGGTGGCAGACTTTGTCCTCTTATCCCTTAAATACAAAACCAATGGGTTAACCCATTTAGATATCTTCCTCAATGTTATCAGGAGGAAAGTAGTTTTTACGTCTATTTGGAACAACTCGAAGTCCAAATGGGCATCCAGGGACTAGTAGTAGGCAAATAAAAGCTAATCTCAATGTAGGAGAAACGTTTCTTCGTAGTCTACACCCGCATTTTGGCTGTAACCATTTGCCATTAAACGGGCCTTCAACTTGCTAGTCGATCCATTTTGTTGTTGCTTTATCTTGAAAATTCACTTGTTTCCAACAGACTTACATCCAGGTGGAAGATCGTCCAGTTTCCAACCTTGTTTCTTGTCATTGAGTCCATCTCATCTCTCATGGCGTGCATTCGCTCTTTGGTGAATCCACCACCTCTTTTAAAGAATTAGGTTCCTCTACTTCTAAAGGAGTGCATGAGAAGATTTCTTCTTTGGTTTGGAAGTATCATTGAGGAGTTTTTTCATGCTTACTCCTTCGGATTCCGGGACCTTTATTATTTATCTGTCTTGTTAAGGAATCCCTCCCTCTATTTGTAAGAGGTATGAGACCCTTTTGCACGTGGAGAATCACCCCTACTATCACTTTGAGGTGTGGGATCTTGAATATGTGGAGTAATTGCAAATTCAAGATTAGATATTGAGGATGAACCTTATTCTTATGTTGATTCAACTCAGGAATTAGAGATTGAGGACTAGTCTCATTCTTCTGAAGACACAAATCTTCACTGTTCTTGTCAAATAGGGGAGGTGTACCATCCTCGATGACTTGGTGAGAATTCAAATCCTTCCTCTCACCAAGAGATGGTTGAAGATCTTGTTGTAACTCACATAGTTTAAGGTCCTTTTTTTAAAAATTTTGTCGGATGCTTAAGAGCTCATGCTCAAGAAAATCAATATTGCAAGATGCAATCTCCATCATGCCACCATTTCAGTGTTCCATGTACATCACATATCCTTTGTAATGTTCGGGATTCCTTATGAACACCATCTTAGTAGCTCTTGAAACAAATTTCTCATGTTTGTAGGTTGGGTCATGCACATAAGTAGTGGAACCCCCCAGGGTGTAAGTGATCCAAAGATGAATTTTTACTAAATCACCACTCATACGAAGTGACAAGTACACTTTTTCTTGGCACATGATTAAGGACATCATGTGCCGTCATTGACCTTACCGTGTTAAACAATGTAGGATTCTTACGTCTTGCAACACCGTTTTGTTACAGAGTGTGTGGAATCGTTAGCTGTTTCTGTATACCTTTTTCCTCTTAAAATTCTATAACCATGTCAAAGAGATATTAACAATGTTGATTGGTTCGAAGAGTTCTAACTTTTTGTTCTAATTAAGTCTCTACTTCCACTAAAAAGTGTTTGATCACATCAAGTACCTAACAACGGTGAGATAATAGGTACTCATACCTATATTGCAAATAATATATAGCTTCATGACATGTTTTCACATTCATGGGCCTGCAAATGTCTGAATAAATGAACTCTAATGGACTCGATGCCCTCAAAGCCTTAGTGAGAGACTTTATAGTTGCTTTGCTAGCTAAACATGGCTCACACATGGGAAACTTAACTCCAGTGAGTCAGTCTGGAAGACCGTCTTTAGTTAACTTGCTCATTCTATTTTGGCCCAAATGGCCAACTAGAGCATGCATTTTAACATATTTAAAAATAGAGTTAAAAATGAAACAAAAACAAAAGATGTTTTATTTCGTCCAAAATATCGATAACACCTTTCAATGTTACATGGCCAAACAGGTTGTTATTGTACAAGATATCTAAGACATCAAGACAAAAATTAAAAGAGAAAACTAATTGTAGAAACAAAAAGATACCAGGGAACATCGTACTCTATGTGCATAGAGGGCATCATGAAGAAGTAATGTATTCCCTTTGCGAAGTTTAAGTTGATATGTCCATATGTCAAGGAAATCGTCTTCATTGTCGTTCCCTAGAATGATAATATGTGAACCCATCAGGTAGCAAAGAAAATTCATAGATTCAGCTGGGTACTGCACTATGTGCTTGGTTACTCCCGTGTCTACAATCCACGAAGAGGAAAGATTCACAACTAAAGTATTGTTCAAGAGTAACTGTGAAAGGAGGTACCTTAGTCGACTCAAGGCAATTTCGAGCGGAGGGTTGCTTCTTTCCATAGTTGTAGCACTTCATATGTGCTATATTCTTCTGTATATTACCTTTGGCCTTTTTCCTTTTAGCAATACCACTCTTACGTCTAGAGTTTGAAGGAGAAATGAATCTGGTCGAAGCTGATGTTAAGCTGATTCCACAAGCACTCAGTAGTGGGATAGCTTTCAAATTCCTCAACAAGAGCGTCATGCATGCAATACAATATATTATAACGTGTTGATTGGTCCTTCTCGAACCATTTTTGTTATGCCTTTAGCTCTCTCGACACTGTTCACTAGCATTTACATTTTTGCTATTCTCATCTTTGTTTGCCCTAGCAGACATAGAAATCTTTAGGCATTCTAACACTTCACACTTGTTTAGAAGACATTGAATCTTCTAACACTAGTTGACATAGTATCATCTTGCTTTTCATTAGTGAGCAAATCACTAATCATATTTTTAGTTGCCAAATCTCAAAGTATAGATCAAAAGATGGACTTAAGGCTTATTTGTAGTGATTAAATTATCAAAAACTTCATCATTTGTGTTGCATGATCAAAAATTTTGCCAAGCTCAGTCGTAGTTATTACATATTGAAACGAATTTAAAGCCCATATAATTTGGTTACCACATTTTTCCATGAGCAAAACTTACAGAGTACATAGTTCGTTAAACTAATTAACACAAGTAGAAATATCACAAAGATAATCAACTTAATCATGTAAACCAAATTTACACGAGGCTATACAACATAAAATGAATTTATATAATCATGGTAACATACGACATATTTGTTATATAAAACTCAACTTAATGACTTATAATATGCAATTATATCCAACCAGAAATTCACATTATTATATAAAACACATTTATTTAATTACAAGAAACTGCATTGTGAAACATATTTCAAAAAAATATAAAACGAACTCATATACAAAATAACATGTTACAAATCAAGTTCATAAAAGCTCAAATAGCATAATATTACATTAAACACATTTATATTATTATAATTAACATAAAACGTATTCAATTATCACTTGTAAACAATGCAACATATTCATAAAATTATGAGATTAGATTTTCCGAAACAATTCATCAAATGCCACTAAATTACATGAAACACGAAATAATCCATATGCAATAAGATGGGGAAGGACACAGTGCCAAAACAATTAGCAGATGGACAAAAGCTCACACACACACACACACACACACACACACACACACACACACACACACACACACACACACACA
>JACYFF010031954.1:33288238-33360167 GCA_017589665.1 Selenicereus undatus | reverse complement strand
TATATATATATATATATATCCTTCGAGATAATTTTCACAAATTATTCAGCATGTATAGTTAATTATTACTTTAGTATCATATAATTACCAAATTATATTTCAAATTTCATAAATCTACAACTGAATCAGCTACATGATTAGGTAGAATTTACTTGAAAATTTCAAAGAAATTTGGCCACAAATGGGGGTTGAAAGTTGGCAAGGTCGACGGGTACTAAAGTGTGGGTGTTTCACGAAATGAGATATGAAAAGGTCTCTTGCAAGGTTAACTTTTGGATTCTGATGGAATTGTCTATCGAACACTGTAACACCCCCAACCCCTAGGGCCGAAAGCGTTACGTGTGCTTAACTTTCTACCTAAATTCTGGGACAAAACGGACAGAGTTTCCCTTAAAAACTGACCGTTTCCCCAGGCTTAAAGCCTTACATTACACGCCTGCAATACAAAAGGGTACTAAATATCACCAACAGCTCAACTGCTACACGCCGGAGTCCACAACTCTACGGGCCACACGCACGGAGTACACAGAGCTTTCTATTTTTCATAAACTTTACAAGGAAAATGATTAATTACATAACCTTACAAACATAGTCGACATTACATAACAATATCATAAACACGGCAATACACTCCAAGCAAGTCCACTCTGGGCGCTCCACGCAACAGTCACATACCTGTAGATCTGGGAAAATGGGGGAAAAGTAATGGGAATGAACAACCACCGCTCAGTGAGTAAATCCTCTCTCCCAAAACATACTTAAAATACATATTAACTTACGAAAGCCTTTCGTAATTCATTTTAGTTGAAGAGCTTACACATAATACTGCATATTCAAACCATAAACCAAGTGAAGGAATAGTCATACTCAAAAAGCTTAGCTTTAGTGAAATCGTAAAGCATGGACCTACCATAAGAAAGTTACGTAAATCCATAAACATAGCATAAAAGGGGTTTTACACATAAGTTTCACTTACCGAAAAACATACATAGTAACTTATTCACGTAAATGAGGAGACTAGACTCTTAGAGGTACTTTGTTACCGCCATCCCGAGTCGGCCAAACTCGAGCGGCAACATACGCCTATCCGGGCAGACATCATACGATGCTGAGACATAACTTTCATACATAGACTTCAGGCAGGAATCAAACCACCATCCCTGAATCTATCATAACATAACATACATGATACCAGGCGGGAACTAAGCCACCATCCCTGGGTCTCAGACTTAAACTTAAAGTTTCTAGAGTAGCTCCTCCACATATACATAGACATAAGCATAATCATTCGTACACATACATACTTATACATAGACATAAACATGATCATTCGTACACATACATACTTATACTTATTCATATATGCATCTTAGGAGCTTATAACCTTCATACACATAAATACTTACATACACATACATACTTAGTAGACAAAACATACTTATACTTATTCATATATAGGTTTTACGAACTTAAAACCTGAAAACATAATTTTCTTACAACTTTAGCTTTAGGAAAACAACAAGAAATGCCTCTTAAAACATGGTGAGTACTCTAACTCACGATTCAAAACTTGGGTAGTTACTAGCATGTACTTCAAAACTAGGATTCACAATACACAACCCCAGTTGCCTTTTTTAAAATCGTTTCAACCCTTTTAACGCAAAAGAATGAATTTGATGCAAATCAAGTTTACTAACTCATAAATCGATTTTGCAAATAGTTTAAAAGCTTTTCATAATCGAAATAAATGTGCTAACGTGTAAACTATTTTGTGAAATACGTTTACGAATTCATTTCTAACTTAAAAGTTTCGTAAAAACGTAATTCGTTTGCTAAATCGTAAAACGATTTCGTTTCTAACTTAAAAGCTTCGTAAAAACGTAATTCGTTTGCTAAATCGTAAAAGCTTCTTATAAATGTTATAAGTTTATTAATACATAAATCGACTTCCTTTGAAACTTCAAAACTTCTTAAAAACGTAATAAACTTGTTAAGTCGTAAAACGACTTCGTTTTCAATTTAAAAGTTTCATATAAACGTAATAC
The DNA here is from genome assembly GCA_017589665.1 of Selenicereus undatus. NCBI lineage: Eukaryota > Viridiplantae > Streptophyta > Magnoliopsida > Caryophyllales > Cactaceae > Selenicereus > Selenicereus undatus. The sequence continues at coordinate 33,358,122 of JACYFF010031954.1, read as the reverse complement.
GGCTGCTAACTCGCAAAATGACTTCGTTTTGAATTTAAGAAACTTCTTATAGACGTAAAACGTTTGCTAGTTTGTAAAACGACTTCATTTTTGACTTAAAAGCTTTTTAAACACATAATACGTTTATTAACTTGTAAAACGATCTCACTTTTGACGTAAAAACTTCTTATAAAGGCAACACATTTACTAAATCGTAAAACAACTCAGTTTTCAATTAAAAGGCTCTTTATAAACACAATAAGGTTGCCTAATCACAAACGACTTTGCTTCTAACTTGAAAGTTTTGCTAAATCACACAACCGACTTCGTTTGTTTACAAACATAATAAGGTTGCTTATAAACATAATAAGCTTAATTCATTTGTTTGTCCACACATACAATCGAATACATACAACAACTTTGAATTAGCATCTCGAGCATAAATCACCACAATTGATTCAAATCGATGCTAAACATATATAACTCACTTCGAATCAACACCTCAAGCATAATTCACCCAAATTGATTCGAATCGAAGCTAAACATATATAATTCACTTCGAATTAACATCTCAAGCATAATTCACCCAAATTGATTCGAATCGAAGCTAAACATATATAATTCACTTCGAATTAACACCTCAAGCATAATTTACCCAAATTGATTCGAATCGAAGCTAAACATATATAATTCACTTCGAATTCACATCTCAAGCATAGTTCATAATGATTATGCATAAATACTCATAGCTACCAATCCCATAAACTGATTCATATAATTCTTATTCGAAATCCTTAAAATAGGAGGGATTAAAGGATTACCCACCTCGAATCCAAGCTATTTGCGTGCAAATTGGCTAGATTGAAGTTGAATTCGAACTCCACACACCCAGAAACTCTGTTGCCCTTGCGTGAGGTTCGAACACCACCACCCAAAAACCCTAACTTAATTTTTCTGATAAATTTAGGCACAATTAGCACGAATTGAAGGGAATTCAAGCAAGGATTCAATTCATAGAGGTAAGGTTGCTCGAATTCTCACCTGCATGCGCGAAATCCACCGGGTTGGCTCTGTTTTGCGCTGAAATGGTTTGGACCACGCACAGGGGGAGACGCCGACACCTAGTGGGCGTCGCCTAGGGTCCGGTCAGGCCTGAGACGCGGCGTGGCGGTAAGGAACAGAGAGGAGAAGGCAGGAAGAAGAAGAAGAAGAAGAAGAAGAAGAAGAAGAAGAAGAAGGAAGAGGAGAGAGAGGGTGTCGGGCTTCAGCGTGAAGGAGGAAGAAGAAGCAGGCACAGGGGGCGGGGTTGTCGTGGGCAGGGGGGAGGAGAAATAAGGGGGCACGCGAAATTACCACTTTGCCCTTCCCTACTCTCTTTCATTTATTCGACCTAAGGTAGTTCATATTTAACACCGCTAGTCTAATTCGTAAACCGAATTCTAAGCCCAAATCGATAATATAATTCTTCATCAACTATTCATTCCCAAATCTCTCTAGGTTCGATTTAATAACATCGAAGTACTTCTAAGGTTGACAGGTATTCAAGTAAAATTTTCCAACCCAACAGGCATAATGTTTATTAAGCAAGTACGACAAAACTCCGGGTTTCACAAACACCCTGTTCCGACGGAATTCCAATGAATAATTTGGTCGAAACCCAAAAATTTTTCAAAAAAGGTAAAAAAATTTCCCCAATTAATAATTGGTCAACAGATCCAGCTAACCGACGAAAAATTCCGTTGGAGATCCATCGGAACATTGCAATTCCGACGGAATTCTATCCAAGAATCCATCAAAAAAGTTGTTCCATCAGAGAATCCGTCGATCTCGTCGTGGGATATCAACATGCCGCAAGCACTCTGTCGGAGACTTCGACAGATGGGAAAACTGTTGGAGATTTCTGTCGGAAAATGCAGATTTTTAGTGGTGTGTGCATATCTCTAAAATTGTACCATTTATAATAACGAAACGGTTAGTCAGAATTTCTGATTACAGGTGCAAATTACCTATCCCTTAATAACCTTTTAGTGTTCTATGTAGCTCAGACTACCATTCCTTATGGGTGGATGGTGCACCTAAGTCCAAGTGTCCAACATAAGTATTACACAAATGAGAATTGCACAGTTATTTAGAAGACTTAAAGAAAGTTCGATTCATATATAATCAAAGTCTTCACACCATAGCTTGTGAATGGATTAGTGTACTAGATGGATTAATGTTGCATATATCCGTTGAAGGAGAGCTTGGGACAAGAGAAGAGTGCTCCACCCTATTCTAAGTCAACGTCGTTTTCTAACGCATAATTTTGCAAGGAAGGAATTTTTCTATATTATCTTAGTGTTATTATAATTAAAGTTGTAGGGGCAGTGGATCAAATTGTCATTTTTCAATTCAGGAGATATTGGATGAATCTCCTAGGCAGCATAACTTCTGTTTTCAACCCAACTAAAGTAATTAGGTGTTTTAATAATCTAGAAAAACTAGGCGAACAATATATCTTTTTGATGATTTTTTTAAACAATAATAAACATGGGCATCCATTAAACCATCTATCTCAAAAAAAAGCCCGATGGGCCAATACCTCAAGGGGTGGAAAAGCCCAGGACAAACTCCAGTACCCCACTCACTCGTCGCATTCTCAAAGTAGAGAAATTGAGACCAGCCAAGGATCGAACCCGAGTCACACTGTTGGCAAGCACGTGGGATACCAACTAGGCCATTCCCGGCCAATCTAATTATCCAAAATTTAAAAAAAGAAAAAGACTAATGCAGCATTAAGCTGGATTTTCCATTAGCAAGTTCAATTCTCGTGTGCTCTCAATCAAGTTAGGTTTCTCGCTAGTAATAGAAGGGGAAAAAAGGTTCAAATGAGGGTTTTCCTATAATTTTTTTTTATCAGGAAAAGAATAAATATATATCATTAACAAAAGGTTGGATGCAAAGTTAGCATCCTACAAAAGGCTATACACACCCCATATGCACAGTATCCACAAAATCTAAGAGATCAAGGGAAGAGTAACAAAAGATCCATTTGCCCCAAAAATAGAGAGCCTTGATGAAAAAATCTTTAAAACATTGAAATTGCATCTCTACACCTTCAAAGACTCTCCTATTTCTTTCACGTCAAATGCTCCAAAAAATTGCATGAGGAAATAATCTGGCATTCTTCTTTTTCGCTTTCCTACCAAAAAAGCCCTCCCATGCATAGAGGTGATCCGAAATAGAATTGGACATAACCAAAGAAACTCCCAAGCAACTAAAGGCTAGATCCCAAAGAGCTCTTGCAAAAGGGCAATGAAGCAATAAGTGGTTCACCGATTCTGCTGCAGCTTTGCATAACGGGCACCAGCTCACCAAGATCTTACCTCTCTTTTGCAAATTATCGTAAGTCGAAATACTATTATGGGTAGCCTCCCAAACAAAATAAGACACTCTAAATGGAGTCAGAGATTTCCAAATGATCTTCCATGGAAAACACATTCCCCATACTCAATGCAAAGGTGAAGAAGGCACAGAGGCAAGCCTCATATAATAAGACTTCATCATGAAGCTCCATTTAGGATTGAGATCCCATCTGACTTAATCAAGAGAGAATTGCCCGATAAGAATCTCATTAAACTTAATAAGCAAGCTTATAAGGGAGGCGTCATCCACTAAGGCATCATGAATAAAAACAGGTGACCAAATGCACGACCCAAATACATTGTCACAATGTGTAGCCAAAATAGCTTCTTTATTCTCCGCAAGAGCATAAAGAGAAGGGAAAAGGTCCCTCAAAGGAGTAACTTCACACCAACGGTCATGCCAAAACAAAATGGTAAAGCCAGCGCCCACCTCAAAAGAAAGATGAAGAAAAGATCTATCCCATCCTTTACAAATAAACCTCCAAAGGCTTACTCCATAGGGACCATTAGGTCTAGAGGGAAACCACCCAAACCCCTTCTCACCATACTTAGTACAAATCACCCTCCTCCAAAGGTTGGTCTTCTCATTCATGAATCTCCATAGCCACTTACCAAGCAACGCGTCATTAAAGAGTTTCAGGTCTCTAACTCCCAACCCTCCTCCTGACATGGAAAGCTTAACAAGAAGCTGCATCTCACTAAATGATACTTGAAATCAACACCAAAGGAGCCTAAAAGGAATTCCCTTTGAATGGCTTCCAACTTGGCCGCCACTGACACCGGTATTGGAAAAACAGATAGAAAGCAAGTGAGAATGCTAGAAAGAACGCTTCGGATGAGAGTGAGTCGACCACCCTTGGAAAGATAGTTAGCTCTCCATCTAGAGAGCTTTTTCTAAAATATTTCCACTACTGGTTCCCAGATAGATTTATCTTTGAATTTTGCTCCAAGAAGGAGACCAAGATAGTAAGTAAGAAAAGAATCCATGATGCATCCTAACACACCCGCTAGCAATTGGTTATTATCCACTTGGCACATGGGCAAAATAAAGCTTTTAGCCAAGTTGACTCATAGACCAGATACTACCTCAAACCAAATGAGAATACAACGCAGGTTCACCATCTGCTCACAATCATTGTCACAAAAAATGATTGTATTATTAGCAAAGAGAAGATGGGACACATTAATGATGGTTGAGTTCCTTGAGCCCACTGAAAAACCTAGATAGGATACCTGCTGAAGTAGCTGCAAATAACATCCTGGTGAGAACCTCCATGACTAACAAAAACAGAAGAGGAGAGATTGGATCCCCTTGTCGAGGGTTTTCCTATAATGAGATGCCATTTGCTTCAGATTTTGAAGTCTATCATTCCAAAATTTAGAAGCAAAAGAACCTAGTCAACTTAGAAGGAAAAGCCACTTGGGCAACACACTTGGGGTGGAGCGAGGGCTGCACATAAGCCAAAATAACATGTCAAAGATCAAAAAGCATTCCGAATGCCACAACTCAGAAAATGGCCTATTCAACTTTGGCACCGTTGTATTAGTAACAGATTTACACACAAAGCTTAATCATAATCAAAGGCAGTACATATTTGGAATTACATGAGACTTTTCTCACATGCTTTTCTTGCCATCAGAATTTAGGCTTTGCTCAAGCTCTTGCAACAGATTGCGAAGATTCTGGTTGTCTTCCAGCAACCTGTCATACTCCTTCAGCAGGTTTTCAGATTGCTTTTGTAAAGCTTCTGATGTAGCTTTTGCTGTCTTTACCTCGTCATCTTTTGCTGCAGTGTCCGATTCAAGGGTTTTGACCCTCGACTTCAGCTTGGCAATCTCCTCCTCCATGGCTTTAAGCTCCTCTGGATTCCCATTCTTGGCATCATCAAAACTCCGGGCCTGTTTCTTTGCAACCTCCATGGTCTTTCTGAGCATACGAAGTTCTCTAATGTAGTGATGCAGTCTGTCCATCATTAGTCCAAGGAACAGTATAAATCCTGTACATGATTGAATGGTTGTGAATTATTAAAAGTGAAATTTGTTAACGCAATCTTCCAACTCCTTTAAGGATATTGTCGACTCGGCAATTGAAAGCTATATCAAGTGCAGTACTAAAATTTTCCCATTTCCATCCATTCTAGCTCTAACAGGGGAAATTAGACATCTGTTCCCAGCAATCCAAGCAGGTGAATGAGCAGCAAAGTGAAGATCGACAAACAAACGATGTTCAGAAACATTCAATCCGCATTAAAAAGTTCCGTTTTCCCAGTTGGCCAGTCCCGTTTTGAGATGACAACTCTGGCTTAATTACAGCAAAAGATGTACCCTACCCTTCAAATCTATGCTTCACGTTGATGCCTTGTAATCCTCTACCCGAGGTAGTTAATAGACTGAATTAAAGTTGACTAACACTAGCATAAAAGGCAGCTTATGGTGCCTATCTCAATATTCCCTCCACACCATTTTTCTCCCCCTCTTCCCAAAATCCCAGTCCAAATTCAAACCCTGAGAGTCCAACATAGACAGGAGCCATGTGGGGTTTTTTTTCTTCTTTTTTTTGGGGGGGGGGGGGGGGGTGGTGTTGCTTTAGCAACCTCAGCATTCAATTAAAGAAACGCTTTTTGCAATGGATGCTAGATTAAGAAGCACAGACGGTCAACTAATCCACAAGCAGAAATATAGGACAGCGTAGCAAGCCATCTTATTTTAATCTCTTACAATCCAAGCCAGAAATCCACCCAAACATGACTTTTTGGCCTGTCCAAAAGATGGAAACCGTATGAAAACTGGTTTTCTCCTCCTTCCTGATTAACAGGTCTTCCATGTAAAAGGTCAAGAGTAACAATACTCCTCTATTTCTTCTCTCTTGGGCCTTGCAAGCAGCATAGCAGTAAGGTTTGCGAAATTTAATAGTATGCTCAAGATTACAAAATATAATTTGATAAGTAATTTTTCCTGTATTTACAGCTTCAGAAAGTTCCATTAAATTATCCACAAGGAATGGACAATCCTTCAAGAGCACCGTTAGTAGTCTAGGAGCGCTAAGTCGTCCATGCCCTCAGACAACTACAAAATGATTAGTCGGTTGATCCAGTGTTTGATATGATTGACCTTTTATGGAGCCTTTTCTCATGCATCACAGTGGTTGACATCATATTCAGCTTAGCATGAAGTAATTCATTTCGACCCTCTAACAGTATCTAATACCTAGTTATTCTTTGTGTGACCAATGAACACAGCTCGTGGAAGAACAAATTTTATTGCCAACAAGCCCATCATCATCTAGTGGGCCAAGATCTACAAGTCCAACTAATGCAGGATAAGGATAAAGGAAAATTAAGAAGATATGGATATATCTTAATATTGGCATATGTGGAGTATTTTTATAATTTATTATCTTTGTAGGTTATCTTTTAGGATAAAACTTATCTTTTTTATCTCTTAGATTATTTCTAGTTATCGTAATCTTATCGTAATCTTCCAATATATTTTCTATTCTTTTTTCCAGTTGTATTGATTCCTATATAAACCCCCTCGTGCATTGGGGAAAAACAAACTTGAATTGAATTAATGTATTAAATATTTGAAAATTCTTGTATGAATTTTCTCGTGTGGGAATTGCTATTAGAGCGTCCTACATCAATTGTTCTCCTTTGTAAAAATTGCTCTTAGAGCGTTCTACATCAATTTGGTATCAAAGCTATTCGTTTCTAGCCCTTGCCTTTTGTGCTCCTTTTTTCAACCCTTCCACGTTCATTAGGAAAAAACAAAAAACACCAACCCAGAAACCCTAGACCCTGCCCCAAGCTGTCAACACCACCCCTCCAATCGATCACCAACGCGAGGTCGCCACCTCCGCCCGACCTCCACTCGCCGGAACCCTAAAATCCCCAATTGCGAACCCTAGCCGCACGTTCTTCCATTCTCTCAAACCACAACTAAACGGGGCATCCACCATCAACGACCACCAACCCCTAGTCGACAACACTGGCCATTTCGCCGGAACCCTGAAAAGCGCAATTCCATCAACCTAACTCACGAAAACCCTAACTACCCGAAACCCTAGACCCGAATACACGTCCAATCCCTCACATTTATCCCAAATCGATTTCATTCATTCCTGCATTACCCACTAAATTTCGTCCAAAACGCCGAAAACAATTGAGGTAAATCGCATCAAACCTTGCTTCAATCGATTAGCCAACACATCGTAAACCCTAAGTGGCGAACTGCCTTGTACTTGCGAATTGAAGGCTTCTGAGCTTTTGAAAATTAACAGAGGGCCGAATACATCTTGGTTGTGCCGTCCCATCGCGGTTAACCCACCCTCGCGTCAAAAAAGGCCTTTGCAAGCCATCTCTCATTCGTGGGTTATGAGTTCTTCTCGCTGCTGCTATTTGACTCTTGTTGCAATTCCAGTGCCGGTGCCGCTGTTAGTGCTGTTCACTGCTGTTGTTACTAAAAGCCCCTTATTGCTATTGTTGCAACCATGACTTGGTGCGAAAAACATCATCGGGCATTGTTTGTGATAATTCATGACAAAGCACTTCCGGTTACCACAAATGTTCTGTATCAAGTTTTCTCTCCTTATGGAGATGTAGGAAATATTACCATATTTCAAACAAGAGGTGATTTTCATGCTCCAATGAATTTCTACTCCTACCAGGATGTTGTCCATGCTTTTTGCAAACTTCAAGGTCGCCGGATTTACGACGGTTGTTGTGAGTTAGATCTTTGCTTTGCTAGTGAATTCATTTGTGATTGTAAGCCCTATATTCCTCAGTATATGTAGGATCATGAACTTCCTAGAGCTCCTTTGATTCCTTCGAAGCTTCTCATTGAAGATTGTAAAGTTTCATCTCTAAAATCTTTGAGGGTAGAACCGACTTCTTATTTGCAGGAGACAGATCCAATCTATTATGACGCATAAGATAGGGGATTTATCATTGAGAACAAGAAAGAAGATACTCTAGATGATGAAAATATGCAAGCAAATGTCCAAGTCATAGAGTATCGTCAACTTCCAAATATAGAGGCAAATGATGTTAATAACAGTCTCCTCGATTCTATGAATCAAGAAATGGAAGCTGGGGATTGCGAGTCATAAGCAAATGAAGTCCACAGTGAGGAAATGTTCATTCTAGATAGCAATGTGGACGCTTTTACAAGAGCACCTAAGGAAGAGGATGTGGAACCACTAATACAAGGCAAGTGAATGAAGAGTCAAAGATAATAGCACAAAACTCTTCCATTATCCCCCATGAATATTCAATGGACATTCAAAAATCTAAACGCATGCAAAGAAAATTCGAGATAGGGCCAAGCAGCGAGTATACATGTTGATGCAGAATCTATAATCCTTGATCATGCTTTCATGGACAATACTCAACATTCGATGGCTAGACTTGAAAGTGAGCATGTTGATTCATTTATCCCTAATGAACTTCTAGTTGGCAAGAAACTACATCCGCTGATTGCATTGCTTCTTTTCTTGGAGAAGTTGAATGCCCTACAGTTTTTCCATTTGCAGAGTCGCGAAGTTGTTTCTTTGCTTGGATTCCTTCTTTCTACCTCTTTACAAAACTCGAGGACAAGTTTTTTCTAACCAATGGAGAATGATGCAGGATAAAGATAAAGGAGAATTCAGAAGATATGGATATATCTTAATATTGGCATATGTGGCGTATTTTTATAATTCATTATCTTTGTAGGTTATCTTTTAGGATAAAATCTTATTTTTTTTATCTCTTAGATTATTTTTAGTTATCGTAGTCTTGTTGTAGTCTTCTGACATATTTTCTATTCCTTTTTCCAATTGTATTGATTCCCATATAAACCCCCTCATACATTGGGGAAAGACACACTTGAATTGAATTAAAGTATTGAATATTTGAGAATTCTTATGTGAATTTTTCTCGTGTGGGAATTGCTCTTAGAGCATCCTACATCAATTGTTTCCCTTTGTAGAAATTGCTCTTATAGCGTTCTACATCAATTTGGTATCAGAGCTATTCATTCCTAGCCGCTGCCTTTTTCTGCTCCTTTTTTCCCCGCTTCCACTTTCATTATAGGAAAAGAACAAAAACAAAAAACAAACCAACCCAAAAACCCTAGACCCTGCTACCAGCCTTCAACGCCACCCTTCCCGTCGGCCCCCAGCCGATCACCAACCCGAGGTCACCACCTCGGCCCGACCTCCACCAAACCTCCACCACCGCCGGTCACTCACCGGAACCCTAATATCCCCAATTGCGAACCCCAACCGTGCGCTCTTCCACTCTCTCGACCCACCACTAAACGGGGCGTCCACCATCAACGACCACCAACCCCTGGTCGGCAACACCTGTCGACCACCATCTAACCTCCAACACCGCCGACCCTCTCGCCAGAACCCTAAAAAGCGCAATTCCATCAACCTACTTTGCGAAAACCCTAACTACCCGAATTCACGTCCAATCCCTCACATTCATCCCAAATCGATTTCATTCCTGCATTACCCACTAAATTTCGTCCAAAACCCCCAAAACAATTGAGGTAAATCGCATCAAACCTCACTTCAATCGATTGACCATCACACCGTAAACCCTAAGTGGCAAATTGTCTTGTACTTGCGAATTGAAGGCTTCTGAGCTTTCGAAAATTGCCAGAGGACCGAATACATCTTGGTTGTGCCGTCCCATCGCGGCTAACCCACCCTCACGTCAAAAAAGGCCATTGCAGGCAGTCTCCCAGTCATGGGTTATGAGTTCTTGTCGCTGTTGCTGTTCAACTCTTGTTGCAATTTCATTGCTGCTGTTCACTACTGTTGTTACTAAAAGCCTTATTGCTATTGTTGCAACCATGAATTGGAGTGAAAACATCATCGGGCTTGTTTGTGATGATTGATAAAGCACTTCCGGTTATCACAAATGTTCTGTATCAAGTTTTCTCTCCTTATGGAGATGTAGAAAATATTACCATATTTCAAACAAGAGGTGATTTTCATGCTCGAGTGAATTTCTACTCCTACCAAGATGTTGTCCATGCTTTTTGCAAACTTCAAGGTCGCAAGATTTACAACGGTTGTTGTGAGTTAGATCTTTACTTTGCTAGTGAATTCATTTGTGATTGTAAGCCCTATATTCCTTAGTATATGTGGGATCATGAACTTCCTAGAGCTCCTTTGATTCATTCAAAGCTTCTCATTAAAGATTGTAGAGTTTCATCTCTAAAATCTTCGAGGGAAGAACCGACTTCTTAATTGCATGAGACAGATCCAATCTATTATGACGCATAAGATAGGGGATTCATCATTGCAAACAAGAAAGAAAATACTCTAGATGATGAAAATATGCAAGCAAATGTCCAAATCATAGAGTATCGTCAACTTCCAATTATAGAGGCAAATGATGTTAATAACATTTTCCTCGATTCCATGAATCAAGAAATGCAAGTTGGGGACTGCGAGTCATATGCAAATGGAGTCCGCAGTGAGGAAATCTTCATTCTAGATAGCAACGTGGATGCTTTTACGAGGGCAGCTAAGGAAGAGGATGTCCAACCACTAATACAAGTGAATGAATAGTCAAAGATAATAGCACAAAACTCTTCCATTATCCCCCATGAATATTGAATGGACATTCAAAAATCTAAACGCATGCAAAGAAAATTCGAGATGGGGCTGAGCAGCGAGTATACATGTTGATGCTGAATCTATAATCCCTGATCATGCTTTCATGGACAATATTCTACATTCGAAGGCAAGATTTAAAAGTGAGCATGTTGATTCATTTATCCCTAATGAACTTCTAGTTGGCAAGAAGCTGCATCCGCTGATTGCATTGCTTCATTTCTTGGACAAGTTGAAAGCCCTACAGTTTTTCCATTTGCAGAGAGTCACGAAGTTGTTTCTTTGCTTGGATTCCTTCTTTCTACCTCTTTACAAAACTTGAGGACAAGTTTTTTCTAATCAGGGGAGAATGATGCAGGATAAGAATAAATGAAAATTCAGAAGATATAGATATATCTTAATATTGGCATATGTGGAGTATTTTTATAATTTTATTTTTTTTTTGGATCAGAAAAAGAATAGATATATTTTATTAACAAAAGGCTGGATGCAAATATAGCATCCTATAAAAGACTGCACACATCCCATATGCACAGTATCTACAAAATCTAAGAGATCAAGAGAAGAGGAACAAAAGATCCCTTTATCCCAAAAATAGAGAGCCTTGATGAAAAAATCTTTAAAACATTGAAGTAGCATCTCCACACCGTCAAAGACTCCTATTTCTCTCACGCCAAATGCTCCAAAAAATTGCATGGGGAAATAAACTAGCAATCTTCTTCGTTGCTTTCCTTCCAAAAAAGCCCTCACATGCATAGAGGTAATCCGAAATAGAATTGGACAAAACCCAAGAAACTCCTAAACAACTAAAGGCTAGATCCCAAAGAGCTCTTGCAGAAGGGCAATGAAGCAATAAGTGGTTCACCGATTCTGGTGCAGCCTTGCATAACGGGCACCAGTTGCCCAAGATCTTCCCCCTCTTTTGCAAATTATCGTAAGTCAAAATACTATCATGGGTAGCCTCCCAAACAAAAAAAGACACTCTAAATGAAGCCAGAGATTTGCAAATGATCTTCCAGGGAAAACACATTGCCCATATTCAATGCATAGGTGCAGAAGACACAGAGGCAAGCCTCATATAGGCCCTGTTCTATTTCGCGTTTTTTAGGATTTAGCTAAGAGCTTACATCTTCTTACAGCTTCTTACAGCTTCTTACATCTTCTTACATCTCCTTACATCTTCTTACATCTTCTTACATCTCCTTACATCTCCTTACATCTTCTTACATCTCCTTACATCTCCTTACATCTTCTTACATCTCCTTACATCTTCATTTTATTTATTGTGTATTGATTTTGCATTTTTTATTTTTTATTGTTAATTTTAAATTTTAAATTTTTTTGTTCTTTATTTTTTTATTTTATTTTATTTATTTATTTTTCATTTTTCATCTTTTATTTTTAATTTTTTAATTTTTTAATTTTTCAATTTTTGAATTTTTTTTTATTTTTTTAATTTTTAAACTTTTATATTGTAATTTTTAAATTTTTAAATTTTTAAATTTTTAAATTTTTTATTTTTTTTGTTTATTCTTTTATTTGTCAATTTTCATTTTTCATTTTTTTTATTTTTTATTTTTTGTTTTTAGTTTTTTATTTTTAATTTTTTAATTTTTTATTTTATAATTTTTAATTTTTAATTTTTAATTTTTAATTTTTAATTTTTAATTTTTAATTTTTATGTTTATTTTTAATTTTTAATTTTTTATTTTAAAATTGTCAAAATTTTAAAAAATTTTAGTTTTATTTTTTTTCATTTTTTTATTAAAAAAAATAAAAAAGTAAAAAAGTAAAATTCAAATTCAAATTAAAATTTAATATTAAAAATTAAAAAATTATGAATTAAAAATTAAAAAATAAAAAATAAAAATAAAAATTACAAATTACAAAATTACAAAATAGAAAATTAAAAAATAACAAAAATTAAAATTAAAATTAAAATTAAAATTAAAATTTTAAAAAATAAAAAATAATAAATAATAATTAAAAAATAAAAATAATAAAAATAACGAAATAAAGAAATAAAAAATAAAACAATAAAATAACAAAAATTACAAAATTACAAAAAATACAAGAAATACAAGAAATAAAAAAAGTAAAAAATAAAAATAAAAAATAAAAATAATAATAATAGTAATAATAATAATAATAATAATAATAATAATAATACAAAATACAGCTTCTTAAGTATATTATTTTAATATTATTATTTTTCATCTAAAACAAATTATATTATACAACTCTTTTACAATTCAACAACTCCTTATATCTATCCTTACAGCTTTCTTACAGCTCCTTACAGCTTCTTACATCTTCTTACAGCTCCTTACATCTCCTTACATCTCCTTACAGCTTCTTACATCTCCTTACATCTCCTTACAGCTCCTTACAGCTCCTTACATCTTCTTGCAGCTCCTTACATCTCCTTGTATCTATCTATCTATCTAAAACGCGAAATAGAATAGGCCCATAATAAGACTTCACTGTGAAGCTCCCTTTAGGATTGAGATCCCATTTGACTGAATTTTTATAATTTATTATCTTTGTAGGTTATCTTTTAGGATAAAATCTTATCTTTTTTATCTGTTAGATTATTTTTAGTTATCGTAATCTTATCATAATCTTCCAATATATTTTCTATTCCTTTTTTCAGTTGTATTGATTCCTATATAAACCCCCTCATGCATAGGGAAAAGACAGACTTAAATTGAATTAAAAATATTAAACATTTGAGAATTCTTGTGTGAATTTTCTCGTGTGGGAATTGCTCTTAGAGTGTCCTACATCAATTGTTCCCCTTTGTAGGAATTGCACTTAGAGTGTTCTACATCACCAACTCCATAGTCTCATTCTTCAAGCTCTCCTTCGCCTAGAGGAGGGTGTCAACGAGAAAGGCGTACTCCGGATTGTTTATAATATTAGGAATGTCGCCAACGAGTAGCATTCTTTGCTGATGAAGCACAAAACTTTCAAGAGGCAGCTACAGATGAAAGATGGATCAAGGTTATGAACGAAGAAATGGAAATGATTGAGAATAATAATACATGGCAGCTGGTGGACAAGACTCGAGACAAAGAATTCATCAGTCTCAGGTGGGTTTATAAGATTAAGCACAATGAAGATGGCTCAATTCAAATAAAAAATATAAGGCTCAACTAGTCGTCAAAGAGTACTCACAACGATCGGGAATTGATTTAAAGGGACATTTGCTCTGCTGTTAGCAGTCAACACAGAGACAAAAGGGAAAGTGCTTGATAGCAACGCAGTTAAAATTACGAGTCTTTCAATAGGATGTCAAACCAGCATTTCTAAACGCAAGCTAGAAGTTTATGTCGAGCAATCTCAAGACTAGGTGATTGAAAGACAAGAAGACAAAGTTCATAGACTAAAAAAAGCCCTTCAGGACTAAAGCAAGCACCACAACCCTAGAACAGCAAGCTCACAGCTATTTACTCCAAAGTGGCCTTGTCAAAAGCCCAAGTGAGCCGTCCTTATATATCAAGACCCAAGGACCAAATTTCTAATTTTAGGTTGGTATGTTCATGATACATAGATGATGAAAGATTTCAATAAGGCTATGATGCCTCAATACGAGACACATTTGGCATAATAAGTACTCTCTATGTATGCAAGTAAAGCAAAGCATGGGTCAAATCCTCTGTCCCAAGAAACATATGCAGAAGACCTTCTCAAAAGGTCCAATATGCTTGATAGCAAATAGAGAAAGTAGATGAATCAATTTATTAAACTCCGGTTGGCTCATTAATCTATTTAACATACACCCAACCAAACATAATCCATTGGTACATCTTGTTTACATTACCCCTTGATTTGTGAGTAAGCCTAGTAAAGCTCACATGGCAAACGCAAAGAGATTTTTGTGATATACCAAAGGGACTGGGAATTATGGTGCTCTATACAAGATAAAGGAAGAATAAAAGCTCACTGTGTGCACCAACAGGAGTGAATGTGTAGATGACAGAAAAAGTACACAAGTAGCTATATGTTTCAGCTTGGATCTCAAGTTATCTCCTAGTCGTCAAAGAAGCAAGCTAAAGTTGCATTATCTTCAGCAAAAGCCAAAATGTTGCAGTGGTGTAGGATGTGAGGCAACACGGCTTAGAATACTTTTGAGCAATCTACAAGTTAGGAGCGAAGGACCAAGAACATTGTTTTGTGATAACATATCTACGATAGCCAGGACCAAAAATCCAGTTTTCCACAGCAAGACAAAGCACATCGAGATCAAATACCACTTCATTCGATAACTCATGAAAAAGAAGAAAATTGAATTGTGATTTTGCAACAAAGAGGATCAACTTGCACAAATATACTTACAAAGTCAGTTCCGCATGAGAAATTTGCTCATTTTCGGGAGCAGGTCAGAGTACAAGATTTTTCTAGACTACGGAGTGTTGAAGATAATTAATCTAGAAAAGTCATGATTAATTTGATGCTTTACAAATATCTTAGGAAGATAAAGAGGAAATCAATTAATCTTTCCAGTTCACCTAGGAGAAATTAATAACTTAAGTTCAAAAGTCAAGAACAGATGCATGAATGGGCAATTAATGGTGAAAATGCCAAGGCCTTATTACACTTCACATTGGATGTAAAAATAGGGAGTGCACCATTTGTTAATTTCAATAACATGTAGGACGTTAAATTTTTATATTAATTGGGACTAAAACAAATGAGCCATGCATATAAGCCTCAATGGGCTTCCCACCCAAAATTAAACGACAATAAGTGGAGTTACTCGCCAAGTTACAAACATATTCAAGGCCACTAACTTTCTCAATATGGGATGAACCCCACTTTTATAAGTCCAGCACACCTCCTCAAGAGTGGGCTACTAACCATGACTAATCCATGCACAAAATTAATCAAGCAACGAGCACTCAGCTCTAAATACCATGTTGGTTTTAAGGGCTTGAAAGTGAAGGATCAAGAGACTTGGAAGTTGTACGCAATTCACTGGAATGATAAGAATAAGCTATGATTGTTGCATTGGTTTAGAGGCTTTAATATAATAGTGTAGATACTAGCTACAGAGAGAAGGAACTAGAGATTATAGATAAAACGTTGCTGAATTTGATTGCTTGATTCCACAACAAGGGCTAAACTCCCTATTTACACAAGCAATATAACTATGAAATAAGGTGTACATATTTCCACTAGTAGTTACCCATTCATGCATCTTTAATTTATTTATAAACTTAGCTTATTAATTTCAGATTCATGAACTAGAAAGGTTAATTCTATTTTTCAACTCTTTATCTTCCTAAGATAGCCTTAGAGCACTAAATTAATAAGATTTTCCTAGACTAATAATTCTCGACATTGCACCTTAATCTAGAACAATCTTGGACTCTTATCTGCTCTCGAAAATGAGCGAATCTCTCTATTAAAATTGTCTTTGTAAAGTTGATCCTCTAACTTGTAAAATAGTAACTCGATTTCCTCCTCCCAGAAGCTCTCAAATGAGGTTTCATCTATAAGTCTTTAGTTCCCTCCCTTTATCGATATTATTCTACACCTTATACCACATCCCAATCTTCAAATTCATCCCTGTTCCACGAAGTTCTACTTTGTGAAAATGGACAAGCCTTAGATGAAAATAGGACATATCAATACCTGAAATGAGGAAAAAAATTTGTGGGGAGGGGGAGCGGATTGGCTACACACCCAGAATGCCTCTTTTACTTTCCATATTCCAAGGGAAGTTTGACTTCAGATCTCATTTTGCAGGAGGGGGGATTTTGGCAAGGGGCTTCGTATTGACAAACCATAAGGGAGACACCAAAGAGCTTCGTGAAAGATACAACCATGGATTCAAAATGTGGCCAAACCGCGATGAAACAGCCGCATTGGAAAGGTTTTGAAATTGAGCGAACCGCATTTTCAGGCTGCGATATGGAATGCGATTGCTGTATTAGAGAGATTTTGCCGTACTGCGACCGAAACCGCAATTTGAATCCTTGGATACAACAACAATTCCATATCAATGCCCTTGTCACGTCTCGCTGGGGAGTATATGGCGTGTAGAATAGCTGTTAAATATAGGCAAAAAGAGATAGACTGGGAGGATACGTGAAATCACAAGGAATGGTAGACAGAGAGGAGAACCGGGAAAGTGAAGTCCGAAACAAGAAGTTAGGAGGTGGAGAACCATAGTCCCAAAGTAGAATGATGCAGCCTCTGCACAAAAGACACTCTTTGAACCCAAAAATCATCCCACTTGCTATCATGCAGCGTTCTATCCACAAACCATCAACACAACGTATATGAAGAGAACTTGAAGATCATTCATCGTCAAACTTCTGTATGAGCAACACCAATTTCCACGGGAATCAACCCAACACCATATTGCGGTATTACAACAATTCTCATATGTCTTTTGCTGAAATGGGGTCTAAGAAAGTTCGAATGTTAAGTATCTTAGCCCTCAGTATTTAACAAACTAACATTTTTGTCAAATCAAGAAGCTAAATCAGTTCCTTCCTTACATATTCAGATAATTCTCCATTTAGATGGATAACTTTTTGGAATTTCTCTCTCCTCAAGAAGCTACTGTGCCTCATCATTTAGATGTACATCAGTACAAGAGCTGGCTCCACACCTAAAAACAGCATCACTGAGCCTTTTTTTTCTCGGGGGGGGGCCGGGGGGGGTTCCTGGGAGCTTCTTTATATGTCAGAACTTTAAAGATAAACTGGAAGTCCTCATTGAAGATCAAGATGATACCTATAAGTCAATTAACTCAATAACACATCAGCGATCCTATGTAAGACTAACATAACTAAATTGACAGCCTTTATGCTCCCTCTGCAAGGCAGTCTATTCTGTTCAACAATTAACCCTTCCCCTCATTTTTAAGCAACTAGAAATTTCCATCAAGAAAACAAATTTGAAATTAATCAGACAAGTGGCAAAGCTTATCCACTACTAACCAAAAACCCATCTAAACACCATAGTTGACTCAAAAACATACAAATTATCCTAGATAAACTTGAAATAAGGCCAGAGCTGAAAATCAAGATCATATCCGTAATTCAATCCACTCAAAAACACACAAGCGATCATACTTTAAACATGAACTAAAAGTCACAGGTGACGATCACGATGATGCCCATACTCAAAACATACTTAAACTCCGATCTAAAGTATGGAGCATACGTATTGCTCGATTAATTAATCATACTTAAGCATGAACTAAAGCTTGAATTTCAAGATCAACATCGCACCCCTTGAATCAATGAACTCAGAAACACACAAATGATCATACTTAAACATGAACTAAAAGCCAGAGGAGAAGATCAAGATCATACCCATAAGAGAAGCGTCAAGAAGGTTGCGGAAGAACAAAACTTGATCAGTGGGATTGATGGTACCAGGATCGATTTCACGGTGCTGGATGGTGACAACGCTGGAGATGCTAGAAACGAGCAAAATGAGTATGGTTCCACCAACTGTTGTCACTACAACTGGTCCTCTTCCTCGTTTCAGCCGATCCAAACCCAAAATCACAAGCTTCCTGAGAGGGGTTCTGAAGAGCAGCAGCATAATTATCGTCATCTCGAGGACGATTATGGAGAACAACAGGTGAATCATTGTTGATCGATGAAACCTAAGAGAGAGAGACAGAGAGAGAGAGAGAGAGAGAGAGAGAGAGGACGAGTTCTGCTGCCGCAGAGGGTTTACGACTTAATTAGGACAGTGGGGTTCCGCTTTCATCGAGAGTAGTCAAGCCAATCAACTTCATTGCCACTGGTCTTCTTTTCAGAATTTAAATCTCAGGGGGCAGTAAACACTAATCAGCTACCGGAGGCCGCAGCCCCGAAGAACAAATACGTTTTGGGAACCTTATTTTTTAAAAAAAAAAAATTTGGAGTATAACAACTCCAACTTTAGGTGTAATGGAAATTAATATTTTGAACATAAAAATAAGAATACAGCGCTCAAAACTTTCTGAACGTTTATTTTCAGCAATAGAGGATTATTTCATGCTGTATTTTTTTAGACAATTTTAAATAATATAAATATATGAAATTTAAAGTGTTAAGATTTATTTTGAAGTTCAAATTTTCTGAGATACAATACAAAATGATCTTGTACTATATTGAAAATAAATACTCTCAAAGTTTGGAATGTCAGGAGCTATCTCTTATGGTCAAAGTATTTGTTTCTATCACCCTTAAGTTTAGATTATTATATTCCATTTTTGTTTTTGGTTTATCTTTTAGAATGAGGAATGGGCCTCCTCATTTTGGCTAGAAATTACGTTAAAAAAGTAAAGGTTGATAAATATGGGAAATGTAGTATGATTTAAAGTTTGTTAATAATTGACAATTTCTTACATAGAGGAGATTTGTTGCCACTCGAGATTGAATCAAGGTAGCTTCAACGAGAAGTGTTAAGATAGTCATCCAACATAAAACCTAGGCTTATTAGGAACATTTATATATTATGGGGCTTTATTTGAAAGCTCTAGTTAGGATAAGAATTAATAGAAATATGAAGGGTCGTTTAATTCACCTCTAGTGAAAAATGAAAATGCATGAAATCATGATTATTCCTAGTGGGTCTCTTCAAAGTCATATGATGAAACTATTCTTAGTGAGATGGGAATGGAACTTGATTTTTGATATCATATATTTGACTCGACATAAGAATGAAATAATTACTTAGTTCTTATTGTTCAATTTAATTATGGAATGAAACGGAACCTTTTTTTTGGTCGAAATAAATCAAAATTGTTTTGTTTTTAATTATCTTTTTTATTCAATGGTAAGCTATACCTTTTTTATTTAATCTAGAAACATATGTGGCTTAATTCTTATCTAATCTTTTAATATATCAATACTTGTAATTTTGTTAGTTAGCTAACCATTTTGTATGTCTAGTATAACAGCTCATATCGTAATTTTTAGATTTATTTTAGACTTATTTTTGGGATGGCCTATAATGAAATTTGATCCCAACCTTTTAAAAAAAGGTGTTAAAATGTACTGAGCCAAATGACAACAGTAGAGCTCAGTAGCAGGAGATGAGAGCAAGGAATGAGGAGCATTGAAGAAAATATTAGAGTTCATTCTAGAAAGCAAATTAAATGGTACGCTCACAAGCCAGGTGTAGAGTAACTTCTTATTACAGTCCTATGATATTTAGGGAAGATCCATTATTGAGTGATGATGATAGAATTAGCAAAACTAAAAATGTCGCGAGGTAATTTGTGCTGGAACAATAAAATAGCTTCCCGAATGTTCCCTCAGATGTTATTGTCTGGAGTTGAGGAGGAGAGAGACAACAAAGGGTAGATATTGATGATTTTTGAGGGAGAATGAGAACAAAAGTAACATTTGAATGTCAAAGGTAGAGTTAATCCAATTTGTGGAAGCACATGGAAGAGCTGGTTATGGATGAAAAGAGATTAATGCAAAAATATTAGATCCCAAAAGGAAATAAAGTGATGTAGCTACGCCTACGCCCATGCCATTTAGGGGGAGACGCGTGTTCTTTGCTATATTTTTCTTTCTAGTGCTCTATAATATTTTGCTAAACATTCTTGGGTACTTGCATTAATATTGTTCGCTTAGGCATTTGGAAAAATGAAATGCAGTGTAATTGATTGTTTATTAGCCAACCATAGATGATATTTTGGACTTTGCCCTACTCAATAATTCAAAGACTTGAAAATGAATTATAGATGACGAGAAACTCTTCAGATCCTACTATGAATGGAATAATACTAAATTGGGATGAACTAAATATTGATATGACTTCGTCAGAGGAAGAGCTTAGGGTTAGATTCTCTAAATGGATTGATGCATTAAGGAGACAACAACAGTTGAATTTATGGGCTTTGGTAGTAGAGTGTGCTCAACTTAAGGAAAGTAACATTGGCTCTGATATATCTGCCCCTAATTTGGGATTGAAATTGGATTATGTTCCCCCTCTTATGCATAATCGTATAAAAATACAATGTATAGATCAAACTTATATTCAATATGAGGTTGTTTTTTTTTTACTATTTATCGATTGCTTGCTTTCTTGTGTAAAACCTCATTACAAGTTATGGATGGATTTTTCAAGAGAATTTGGGTTAATATAGGTTATGAGCTATGACGATACTATCTCTAAACTTGAAGGGGTCTTTCTTGTTTGATTTCATTTAATGCTCAGAAAAGATGATGTTTTGAGGCATAATTTCATTTTTTTGATAAGAAATTGCTCAATATGAATGCTTAGTCTATTAGTCAAGTAATTAACAAGGGAACTAGCTAGAATACTGGCCTAAGCAAGCTTTTCATACTTGATTTTAAGTTCTTGAGTAAGGAGAGATTAAGTCTGAATGCTAGCCTTCTTCGACATTGTTTGACTACTGAAAATGCCACGCAAAGCAAGACTAGATCAAGGTTTAATCATGTGCTCATTGCTATGAAAATTAATCAAGATTTCTCATATGAAGTTATGGTCATGGATGAAAATGGTGTTTTGATGGTACAAGCAGTTGAGTTTGCACGCATACCAATCAAACGCTCCCATTACAATATGTTTGTGCACTCCATTGAGAAATGTAAAAAGAACTGTATGATACGGAGAAGAAAAAAGATAATAGATATTGTTTAGCAACCATAAGATTAGGATGATGATGATGTAGTCCAAGACAACAATAATAATGAAGAGCAAAATAATACAATATAGCAGCGGAAGAGGAAGTTTTTCAAACTCAATTAGAGGCTAACGTTGTTGCTAACCAAGTGTAGGTAATGATAGAAATATTCAATGCATTACTCCTCTAGTTGAGATAATTTTACAAAATAGCTTTAGTAGCTTATCCAAAAATAATGGATATGTTATGTTTTTCAAAATAAGGGGTTTTTAATGACCCCAATAAATAGCGGGTTGTCAAAAGCCTCTTAAGGCAAAATAATCTGACATGCTTGGACTGTAAAAAAAACTTTCAAAAAAAAACTATAGTACCAAGGGCAAGAAGTGGGAGATTTAGCAAATTCAACTATAACCAACGTTACATCACTTACAGTGAGAAGGATTTGGTTTATTTGGAATAATGCCATGGATTTGTGGATATTTTGTAGGTACATGAACAATTTATTCATGTTCTTGTGGATAATTTTATGAGGAAGACTTTATTGCTACAGTCCATGGGCCTAATAATGGGAAGGAAGGAAAGGCTTTATGGAACATAGTGGAGAAGATTTTAATAGTCTCTTAAGAGTGAATAAAAGACTAGGTGGTGAACTTGTCATCTTTTCTAAGGGGGGTATTTTATGAACTTTCTGGATGATTGTTAGCTATACGAAATTAGACTACACAAGTTATCACTTGACATGGAACAATGAGCAAGGTAGCATTAAGAGTTTCTTAAAACTGTGTAGAATTCGTCTACAGAATAAAGCTCTTACATCTTTTCCTATTACATACTATGAGTTCTTCTAGAGGATATATTTGATCATTGTCTTTTGCTATTTCATTTAAAGCAAGCACAATCTCAGAGGAAAGGGCATTTCAAAACTTTCAATATGTGGATAAATGCTTTAGGTCTAATGGCAACAGTTGGGAATGTAGAGTGAATGGAGGTTTCGAGGCACTGCATTTTTTAAACTAGTTATTAAGCTAAGAGCTTTAATGGTCCGTTTTAGAAAGTTAAATAAGTCTAAATTTAGGCATATTCATCCTAGGGTGCTAGAAGCTCAATAGAAATTACATCATACTTAAGAAGCTATTCCAAATGATACTAGCTTATATGAATAAGAAAAGGAGGACCTAAAGCAGTATCAATGTGTAATCAAGGTAGAGAGACTTTTTGAAATAAAAAGGCTAAAGAAGACTAGTTAAGACTAGGAGATCAATGCTTTTCGTTCTTTCTAATAGTATTACTAAGAAATGTGACACAAATGCATTGAAAGCTATGATAAATGACAAAACAATTGACATTTAACCAATATGAAATTGGTAATATCCTAGTGGATCATTTTTCTTAGTTTTTGAGCGCTAGAATGGAAGGTGTAATCCCTTCTATGAGATTATGTTAAGGGGGAAAGTGTCCCATTGTTCAACAGTAGGATAACAATAGAGCCTTATTTGTTAATGAAATCAAGCAAGCAAACAATGTTCAATACTAGAAGTAATCGAAGTCTAGGCCCAAATTATCAACTCTTATCTGTTCAATGTAGTTAAAGATTTCTTCTCTTTAGGGAAACTTCTTACTTAGGTGAACAAAACTACACCTACTATAATACGAAAAGGTTATAACCAAACTAAACCGACTAAATTGAGGAACACATCATGCTGTAATACAATTCATAAATGCATTACAAAACTTTTGCATGAGAGAACTAAGCCTAAATTGCTTTGGCTTGTAGATGGATCACAGGATGCCTTTGTTGCTGGAAAATTTTTTCTATATAATGTGCTTGTATATGAGGACTTAGTCAAATTTTATCACACAGAGAATATTTCTCCTAGATTCATCATGAAGACTGACCTTAAGAAGGTCTATGATATTGTGAGATGAACTGTTTGGAGCAATTCCTAATCCGTTATGGTTTCTCTACGCATTCTGTGACGTTAATTGTGATGTGCGTTTCAACACCTAGATTTTCTATCAAGGTCAATGGTCATATGTGTGGTTTCTTTAGCAGTTGTTGAGGATTGAGAGAAGAAGACCGATGGGCCCACTACTCTTTATTTGTGATCATTGCATATCTCACGAGGGTTTTAAAAGCTGTTGTTGATCAATAATGCTTCAAGTACTATCTAGGATGCAAAGGTATCTAGTTAAGCTCATCAAGCTTATAGTCTTTTGTTGTTTTGTGAAGCTGACCTACCCAATGTTTAGTGTGTGATGTATGCCTTTCATTGCTTCTTAAACTACACTAGACTGGAAGTTAGCTCTATAAAAATCATTGACGATGATGGTTGGAATTGGTGATGGTTAGGTAAACAATTATTGAATGCTACTGGTTTTAAGTTGGAAGCCTACCCTTTAAATACCTAGTGCAACACTCTCACCCTCTCGGCTAAACCTTTTTGTGATTTCTTAAAATTTTGAAGTGAAACAGACAAAGTTCTGCCTAAAAATTGACCATGGCCCTAGGCTTATATACTTGACGGTTACATGCCAAAGAAGCCAACTCTATGGCCATACTCCCAAAGTAGGAAGACTGGTAATTTAAATAAGATTTAAATAAATTAATATACAACTCCACGAACCACAAACCTAGAACTTATGGGGTTACATTTCGAAATATTCAATCCCAACTAGTCAAAGACGACTAATTGCCTATATGGTTGGCTCACACGACCATTCAAATCAAGAATAAGACGACATGTGATACATGAGTTCAAATGTTAGATTTACATGTGCTCAAATGAGCACACAAATCAAGCATGATACAACGTTTAATTCCTGAACTACAATATACATATAGAATTCCTAAACACCAACTAAGAGGAACACCTAAGAAAAAACTAGTCATCTCACAGAACCCAATAATGTCCTTAAGAACCTATAGAAAGAGATAGGGGGTGAGCTACCACACGCTCATTGGATAATTAGCATCCTGAAAAACCAAAACAGTCGCATGCAATGCAATAAGTACTAGTCACATGGAACTTTAACTTTATAGTAACTTATTTAAGCAAATGACGGGGAACCGGCACTTATCTTCTTCACTAATAGCACCAAAGCTCAGGAAAGGTAAGTCATTTTTCCTCTTAATGCAACATTTAGACACAAAGGGTTCGTTTAAGTCACAAACTTTAGGAATAGGCTCCTGCCCTCATTAGCGTAGTTTCACTAGAGTTTCTATTTAATTTCATATATGCTCCCTAAACCAAGTCCTTTATAATTAGGACTACCATCCTTGCTCAAAACATCTTGAGTACGACTCGCTTTCAATTAGGTAAAACTGCTCTAATTATCAAAATAGTCTTGGTAATAGTAAGTCCTAACTCCATTCGAAATGTGACAAAAGTTTAGAAAGCGACTTTTAATCTCATAAGTTCGCAAAGTAACCACTAAATATTTATCACAAGGATGCTCTCAAAAACTTGTTTTCAAGAATTGAATGTTACATAAACTGCCTATGATTAGGAACATTTATTTGAAAATAAGAATTTTGGCCTTTTTGTGGAAACGATTCCTTCCAATTTTGTTTTAAACTCATCCAAATATGGTTCATAATAAAGCATGTAAAATCATGTTAACAGGTTTGGACTTCTAAGCTCAAATTCCCTTGCAGGCTGTGTGACTGTATTCGATTCGTTCTATGCCAACTAAGGCTAGTATTCACGAGATCCTTTAACTTGGGTTCCTAACCTATAGGCAGACCTAAATGACCCAAGCTATGGTTAGGGACATCATCTCACACACAATTACACATGATACACCTCCATAAGGTGAAGTTAAGGCTAAGTGAGGCTTGGCTAAGTTAATTCACATAACAAAGTTGCCACTTTTGATATGAATACGACACACACACACTACACATATGATTTTGATAAAATGAGGGCAAGTTGAACCGAGTGAGCTAGTGCCTAACTCATTGAGCTAGTCTACAGTCAGACCAGGCTATTGTACTAGCAGTGGCACCTCCCCCTCATTTTTAGTTCTATCCCCTCTTTTTCATTACATACAGATTATAACCCTATAAGGTTCGCAAGTGTTCATTTATGAGCCAATAAGGTCATTTTCATATTACCAACTAGACAATTTGGATTGAGCATGCAAAAATTCACATCACAACACAATTGAAAGGAAATGACAAACAATTGCAATGAGCCTCGACTTAAACTCCCTGGTCTCCTTGTTACAACACCGTCCAAAAATAACCTCAAAATCGCATCCAAACAACCTTATAATCTCATCTAATGCATACAATCCTTCTTCCTTTTCGAAAATTGCTTAATTTACCAACAATCAAAATTTCAACAATTCCACCATAATTTCCATGGCCAAACCAAAAAGTTTCGAACTTAAAATGGTAAATTTAGGAGTAAAGACCAACCACCTTAATCCAAGCTTAATGGATTCGATTTTAGGGCTAATTGGGTGAGTTGGGTTAGATTGCTGGCTTCTTCTCATCCTTACACAGTGCGTTGCCCTTGTCTATCTCTTTTCCTCCTCTCGCACCTGCTGCTATTGTCATTCTGTTCTATCTCGGCTCCCCTTCTTCAACCACTTTCCCTCACTACCTCACATTCTCTTTCTCTTTCTATTCGGTGGTGATGGTGATGTTGATTCTTATGGTGTGGATGGTGGGGGCACGTGTGGTTTTTGTTTGGTGGATTCCTGTGAATTGCTTTGGGCTGCTTGCGTCGCGCTTGTTGCAAGAAAAACGCCTACCACTCCCTTATGTTTTTATTTTCAACTCATTTGGATATATTGGGTTTGGGTTTAAGCATGCTAGCTAGCTCTAGTTCAGTCTAACATCAACAACCAAATTATTATAGCTAATTTTCGCGTAATTACACCATAAATCAAGAAAATTCTAAAAATTACTCCCATAAATCAATACATTTAAATAGAAAGAAAATTTCGCCTAATATAACTAATATAATAAAGCATAGCTAATGAAATTATAAACTTAATAATTAATTGTAATTAAAATTGCTCAGCTATTACACCTAGGGGTCCTAAAGGTTTAGAAAAATATAGTGCCATTCTTTTTTTTGGGATTGAAAGTCAGCTTTGTATTCCTTACTCACCAAAAGATATTGCATAGGTTTACTCAAGCATTCTCAAATGTAATAACAAACCACTTAACGCGATAAACCTCTAATTCTGTCTAAATACATTAAGTAACATTCCACTATAATATCAAAAGCTCTCAATACATTTTATTGTATTGCCCTTTTTCTTTCAATCCAACAAATGTATACTATAATATACATAATTGAAGTAATCTATGCTTTCAGCTTACCACTACTTAGGGTTAGAAGTAGACAAAACAATCATGTTTGCCTTTGCTACTACTGAAATTATATGTACATGATGTCTTTTGTGGCATTGCCACACACAATATATGTGAAGGGGCATGAAAAGAATAAGGTTATCATGATTATGATATTCTATATGACAAGATATACATTCTGGTTGATTGTCGTAACCCATACCAATAAGTTTGTCCTTTGTCAAGAGCCTCTTATGTAATGACAGTCACATAATGAAAGTGTATTTTGAAATTTCAACTTATTCTATACTACGACGTAGTAACTAGGCTCAGGAGTCTTAACCCTCAGCTTATCGTGCCCATATTTTGTGCTATACTTCTCATAAGAACCCTAAACTAGTCCATAGTCCAGTTTACATAATATCTCTAACTTTCATCAATTTCCTCCAATACTAGCTATTTTTAGCTACAGGCTTATGCTTCCATGATGAATCTCCTTTCAAGTAGTATTGATGCATCGCTTTAATCCATATAAAGTTGACTTTCTTTGTAATTTGAAGTTTAGCCAGTATAATAACATTCCGTTTGGTAATATCTCTAATGCTCATACCTTCTTCTTTTCTAAGCAAACATATTGTTTCTAATAAGTTAGAGAGTTCCTTGTATAATGCAACCCATAACTCTAAATAAAGTTCTTACAAAGTTGATTAACTCTTTCCAATATAGCTTTAGGCAACGAGGACATCTTACCCTAGTAGGTTGTGAACCTCAAAGTACTGAGTTTACGAACTGAGTTGCCTACACAAGTCAGTTTCTTTGTTGGCCATATGCTAGCTTCTGCTACAATCCTTTCAACAAGCATTTGACATTCCAACTTATTTAACCTCCGAGGTTTCAAAGGAACTCTAAGATATCTAAAAGATAGAGACCCAATTTGAATCTAGTAATATCAGCTAATCGCCTTGCCAGGCTATCATCAGCACTAGTGATTACAATATGAGGTTTCTCTAAACTCACCCCAAAATTGAAAAATTTAGAGAAATGATGAAAAGTAGTACTTAGGCACTTAACACCAGAAGTATTAGCTTTGCAAACATTAGTAAATCATCATCAAAACTCAAGGAGCATAGCTAAATGCCTTTACATCCTAGGTGGAACTTGAAGCTTTGTTCAACTGAAGCAACTTCAAGTGTTCTTGAAAGATATTCCATCATAAGTACAAAAATAAGTGAGGATATTGGATCCCTTGCCTCAATCCCCTACTACTTATCAAAAAAACCATGCCCTATAGAGTTTGATAGAGACTTTGGTCATGGAAACACAAATTGTGATAATTTTCACAAAAATGCAAAAAGGAACCATATGTAGTCAAGAGTCTCTTCAAGCAATCCCATCTAATTATTTCATAAGCTTTTTCCAAATCAAACTTTTTAATGCACCTCAAAGAAATCTTCTTTCTATGATAAAGATTCACTCAATCTTCATATATGAGCACATTATGAAGAATAGACCTACCTTTAACAAATCCCTCTTGGAACCATCAATTAACCATGGTAGAAGTGGTTTAATCATATCATAAATAAGCTTTGTAATGTATTTGTGTAGAGCATTACAACAAGCTATGGCCTTAGTTCTAAAGGTTGGTTTGCATTGACAACATTAGGGACCTTTGCTACTATAACACTATTAATATGGGCAAGCATCTTACCAAAGCTGAAGAAGTCTCACATCTATGCAGACAATCATTCTTGTTATAGACCATGTGCTCTTGAAAAATTGATCACTATAGCTATATGGTCCCGAGCTCTTTTTATTTCCAATATGGAACATAACATTAATTTCTTCAAGGAAAGGTTTCATGATATTGACCTACTGGTGCTTAGTTAGACAATGTACTTGTAAAATGATTTCAAATAAAGGGTGATACCCCTCAATTGCAGTACCTGAGAATTTAGAAAAGTGCTCAACTAGGATATATAGTTTCATTCTTCTCTTGAACATAGGATAGTGCCAATCTCCTTTTGATCATAAGTTAAATTGCCTTTATTGATTATACATGGCTTTAATTGTATTTTAGTAGTGTCTTTGGGACAAACTTGCAAAGAAAAAATGTGTGCCCTGGTTCCCTTATTTCAACTAATCTTTTTTTGATTTCTACATTAAAAATTCTCTTTGAGGTTTAAGAACAAATAGATAGCGTTGCATATCTTCTTTCTCCAATAAAGAAACTACATATCAGTTACGAAACTTCTACCGACCTATCTTAACTTTTTGGTGAAGAAATCCAAATAGGTTTTTATTTAGTGCGTTCAACGGGCCCTTTAGGATTTTAAGCTTTGTGATAAGACTATACATTACGGCACCAATAGCCTTCATTTTCCTTACATCACTCACAACCTCCACAAAATTTACAAGCCAATACCCACAAGTTCAAAATTTTGAAATGGATGTTCCTATGAGCCTTAGTAACCTTCAAGTGAAGTATGAGGGGATAATGATTAGATATGTACTTGGGTATAACTTCATAATATATTTTTGAAAAAGAAGACATAGTTTCTCCATTCATCAAAATTCTATCCAATTAAACAAAACTTTGGATTTTCCTTGTTTTTTATTCCAAGTAAAGCGGAGTCCAACATACTTGACATTTTGAAGACTACAATCATCCACACATTGAATAAAACTTTAGTCTCAACAAACAATATTGGGTCTCCCTTAATTTTCTCATCCAACCATGAAGATTGCTAAAAACTTGTCCAATCAGCTATGTTTCTATCATAGATTAGTTTATATGCCTTGAATTGTTTCATATAACTTCCCTCTCAGCACATCATTATCCCCATAAACTATTTTAAGGAAAATGGTCTTGCTAAAAGAATCAATGAAAGAAGCATGAATAAACTACCTATGTTTTTGTGGAATATTCATCGTTCCTTTACTTGAATTCCAAAGAAGACAAATTCTACTACTAGCTTGAGGAGTAACGTTGGTAACAACAACCTAGTATCTACAAACCTGTGTTGAATGTCCAATTGCCTGTCTAGCATTGTTTTAGTCTCTGATACAGCTAAAACATTACGGAGTGGTTTGGCAAATAACTTTTTGAAGAGCTTTTTGGCTAAAAAAAACTTTTTTGACCAAAATTAGCTGTTTGACTAAGTAAAGAGGCTAATCTAGGTGTTTGATGAAAGAGCTTTTTGGGTCCAAAAGGCTAATTTGAAAAAGCTAATTCCATGAACTTTTCAGAAGAGCTTTTTGAAGAATTAGCTTTTTGTCTCACAACTTATCAGAAACAACTAATTTTACCAAATAGTTTTTCAACAAACAACTAATACAAACAGCTAACTCAAATAGTTAACAGCTAATAGCTAATGCAAATAGCTAACAGCTAACAGCTACTTACCAAACAGGGCCTACATCTATTCTGCCTTAGGAAAGTCTTCACAACTTCGTATTTATTTGGGCCTTTAAAACTCCATTGTTCCAAAAACAAAAGCTATCCATTCTTCCTCGATAGACCAGAGACACTATTTGTAAAATAATATCAATAAAAGGTGTAACACACTAGATATCCTGATAATAATTTGATTATTTTTATTTCCCTTTAGTATCTCAGTTGCAATCTTAGTTCAATCAGTCATCATCACTTCAGTAGGTTTGAAAGTTAGTTCAACCTTAGTAGTAGCGTCCTGGTCTGAAGGTTCTTGTAGTAGCTCTATCCTTCTTTGTTCCATTCTATGTTGCTTCTTGTAACAACCAATCACGTGCCCAAAGAGGCTACAATGAGAACACTTCAAAGGCTTCCATTCGAATTCAACTATTTATACAACTAAAACTCCATTTTAATCCATAAAAGTGACCTTAATAGGGAATTATTCATTGATATTCATATCAATAAGAACTTTAGCATAGCGAGTTCAAGATATAATTTGTAGAGTCTTATTTGTAGAAGGAGGATAATCCAAAAGGGTAGTATTTTTATTCAAACTCTCCTTACTCTAGAATTTGAAATCTAAATTAGGCAAACTAGCCTAGATTGGACTCCAAGCAACAATCTCCTTACTTGTAGGCCAACTTAGAGACCAACATTTCATCACCAGTGCTTTCTTATTAGAGTAAATAAAATTTCTCAATAAAGTTGCATCTGTCTCTAATATAAAATGAAATCGTAAAATAAACACTTCATCTGGTTTAGACACAATTTTATCATAGCCACTACTACCCTAAATCAATTTGAAAAACCCATTCATCGCTTATACCAGAGGATTCTCTCCCAAAATGAAGCAAATGAGTGAGGATGCTCCAAAATCTACATTATACTGAAAATCAGTGGCCTCAATATAATGAACCTTTCCACTATGAGAAAGGGAAGGAGCATAGTCTAACTTTAATCCCAAATTAGCAACATCAATAGCAACATTACCTTTTTCCTATATCTCGTGTTCAACCTTCATAGCCTACGAAGTTTATTATTAACGCCAACATAAGGCATCAATACATTAAGAGAATCTCTTCCTTGTTTCATTCTTAATGTATGAAGACCATCATGCACATCGACACTCGTTGTTCCATTTTCTATCATAAAATTAGGGGTAGATCTCACCATCTTGATTTCATAATGCAAATTTCTAGTATCATTACTAGTCAGCACATCATTCTCATGAGAAATTGATGTAGAGTGAGCAATAATTTTCTTGTAGTTCTTATGGGTTATCTTTCCCATTAGCAAGAATTTCTCTTACTAACTTCTCTTTCTAGACCATTTTTAGAGTGCCAAGGGTTGGTGGAAAAGAATGTTGTAGACTTAGGGATTAGCCAGGCAAAAAGCTAACTTATACTACTCGGTTCAACTTGTAAATTATCTTATGCTAGCATCGCAAGCTGTTGGATTCCAATATTTTTAATAATGTTACTAATCTGGTAGCATTTCGGCCTGTACCGGTCGAGTCATTCTGTCTCACAATAAAATCAGTACAAAAAGCACTGCAAAATTGTACCACTGATGTTTCGAATCATACCGACTTATATTGGAGCTGGACATCCGGCACACATGCACCGTCCGAAATTAGCTCAACTTTGGCATGACATAACCTCTTAAAACTAGCCCAAGCTACAAGCTACAGTCCATAGCTATGTGCAAGGCCTAGTTTGCTAAATGTAAAGATTTTCTTGGAGGCATTTTATATAGGGTTCTCAACACACCAACCTTAGCTTCAAGGTCGATGTGGCACAACAAGAAACCAAACTTTTTAAAGGACCCAAGGCTCCTCACTCGGTACCCACCTCTGTGTTTGTCTCTCTCATGTTTGTTTTAGAAAATGCCTTCAAATACTTGAAATTTGAAATTATTTTTGCTAGATTTCATCGCTCCTATCCCACATCATTTTTGAAGGTCTAGTTTACTACCATAAATATATTTTTGAGATGCTGCTTTTGTCAAAAGTATAGGTGTAAGTAAGTTACGAATGGAGGCGCAACTTATTGAACATTTTATTTTTTTATTAGTGCCTAGTACCAAAAACGATATCAATACGATATATCTTGTTCCAGTAAAAAAACAATACGCTGTCTGGTATGATATTAATAACTTTTATTTTCAATGCCTAAAGGAGTATAAAATAGGGTAAAAATCAAGACTACAGTAACTTTATGTGGAGCTCTATTGAAGAACACATGAGGAATGCATTGATTTCTTAGGAAATTACGTGATTACCTAAAGATGAAAGGGGAATGGGTATTGGGGACATAATGTAATGGAACATGGCTTTAATTAACATATTGGTTTGGCAAATAGCTTTTGAGGCAAGTTACTTTGGATCAAATGAATAAATTATTATTATCTTAAAAATGACCTTTTGGCAATGCTAATCCACAACAAAGGCGAGCTAGTATTAAAGGAAAATTATGAGGGTTAAAGACACCATACAAGCAAAATTTGGCTCTTATTCAAGAAGATGGCCAGTGAATACCGGTACTATCTATAAAGCTAAGTTTGGTTATGAAATGATGGCAAACAAACTTAATAGGACTTTTTGGTACTGTTTAACTTGACAAAATTAAGGAAACCAAAGTGTTCTTTTGTGTTTTTATTACTTTTAAATAGAAGACTGATGCATTCTCCTAGAGTACAACACCCTTAGAGGAGATGGATGACACAACCCTTTATCTACTTAGGGCTAAGGGTGCATTATCCTAGGGTGCAATGCCCTTAGTATAGACACTAGCATAGCCCCTTAGTGAGTTAGGACTAAAGGTGCATTCTCTTAGAGTACAACACCCTTCGAAGAGATAGATAGTGTGACCCTTTAGCTCTTGGAGACTAAAGGTACATTTTGCTAGGGTACAACACCCTTAAAAGAGATGGAATGTGCAACCCTTTAGCCCTACTTGGCTTGCCTAGTGCCAATGGCCTCGTAGGGTGTGACACTCTTAGAGGAGATGAACATTTGTGTCGTACTAGCTTTAGGAGTGTTTGCACATATAGCTATTGTTGTCAGTGGGTGCAAAATAGTGGATTACAAATTTTATATGACAAATTGATTTCTTAACGGGGCACATTTTGTGTAGGAGTAGGAAGAGGAAATGTTGGGAGCTTAGAACCCAGACTTTAAGGACCTACCCTAACGCTTAAGAGAAACACTCCAACAAATCCAAAGAGACAAAGCCTATGCAAAGCTCCCCTTTTTTAAGCAACTGCAAAATACACCCTTCAAAATACTAACCCCCCTCCCTGAATCCTCCCAACACCTCCCATTCCCCTTTGGTCGAAAACCCCACCTGATCCCCTCCTCTTCTGCCTCTCCAAACTCTCGACCTCCTGTTCCTGATACCTAGTTTATTGAATGTCCGACTCAAAATCCCCCTCTAAACCTTCTTTTCCCCTTTTCCCTTCCCCCTCCATCGTTATTAACCCTTACCCCAACATCTTTCCTTTGACCTTTACATAACCCTTCTCCTTTCCCTCTCTTGGTTTCACTTACCTCTAGTCCAGCTCTTCTTTGCTTATTTCCTTTTAAATTTTGAAATTCAAAATTTAAATTTTATAGAACTTGGTTTTGAATTAACCATTTGTAATGGAATTTTTTTTCCCCTACTTATCTATATAACCCCGTCATAGGGTGCTCCTTTTTACCAATCCAAAAGTTATCATGCCAATTTATCAAGAGAGGGCTAGTGAAAGAAGCTCTTGGTATGGGCATTCCAGCGTGATCATTCTACTAACTACTTCAACTTGCTTAGATCTTTTGTGAGTAGCATTCATGTTTGAGTTTCAACCTTCAAGTTCTTTAATTCCTTGTAGTTGTTGCTTAATGGCTAGCTCATCAACCTTTGTTATAATTTTTTCGCCTGCCTACTTAAACATGAGTTCTTGGAGTAATTTGAATTGATATTCTTTGGGTTTGGGTCAATTGAAGAGGGTTTGAAAGCAGGAAGAATAGACTCGAGAAGTGTTGAGTCGTGACTGACCATATTAGGGTCTATTCATTTTGAGAACCGACCTGATCAACGGTGACTTCTCCAACTTGGAGGTGTCCATCTATCAGCCCACTAAGTGTTGTGTGAGTGAGTTGAAGCAGGCTTGGTTCCTTGGTATACCTTTTGGGCACCTAATCATGTTTCCTTTGCCATACGTTTCTTGATTTATCTTCAACGTATGAGAAGTTATGATAGTTCACTGACTTATAGCTTTGTTAGTGTTAGGTGGAAAGTAGCGTATCCTTAAGAGGTTGCAATATCTCAAGATATTACAATACTTGTCCCAATTTGTATGGTTTTAAACTTCATGATATGGATGTGATAAAGACTACAGTTAGGCCTAAGGCTTTCCTAGAGTTATAGGCATATAGGTACTTCACATATATATCTTTAGGTCATAGCTATTAGCATTTTATTTCTGAGGATTTGCCACTGATGTGGGTGCACCTTCTTGTTCTTCGCCATAAGGGTTGATCGGGGAAAAGGCTGAGTCTTGTTATATTTAAGGTAATCTGACCCCAAGAATCATCTAGGTTCTCATATTTTTAATCTCACATTTGCTAATAAGCGGGAGGTATGTAGGATGGCATAGCAAGCAATAAGCTAACCCCTATAATTATGCACTCATTATCCGTTAGGGGAACTTTAAAGTGAGTTCGCTTTTGTAAGGGTCTTGTGCTTTTTTAAGTGTGTCTTGAGTATGCGGGTTAGGCTTCCTCATCATTATTTGATTGTGACCATATGCAATAAGTTTAACTTACCTCCTACTCTGATTATCCTCAATTCAATGTATTCCATTTATTCTTTTACGGAGGTATGCGAGATGAAGGGTCTTCCTTGTAGCTTGAACACTGTCACCTTTCTCTATGGACTTGCATGATTGGTACAATTTTCCAAACAAGCAAGGGTGACCAAGGTAAATAAGAAATACAAGTTGTTTCACATGGATAAGTAGGGTAAGTATTGGCACTTTCCCTATATGGAGTTGATGAGGTAGTAGTAATCAAGTCGATAAGGGCCAACAAGGTCTATCATATAAATAGGTATGCTGTAGCAAAATAGTTTTGATACAAGATAGTGCTTCATCTTAAGGATAAGACGATAAAGGACAAGGTTCCCTTTAAATGGCTACTTAAAAGGCAATATTTGAAGAAAAACTTATTTCTTTATGTGACTAGCTTGGCCACCTACCCATGACTTCTAAGGGTACATATTTCCTTATGTTTTATTTGGTCATCTTTTGAATCGGCCTAACTTTCATTTGCTTTTTGCAAAGGTGGTAAGAGCTTTGTTGTTCAGACCTATGGTTGCGAATTATTCAAAGGAAAAGAATTAGCAAGAGAAGCCAGTGACGTGAGACCAGCAGCTCCAAGAGAGGGCACTTCATGAAGCCTCCAAGAAGCCCTTAGTATACTCCTATTCCTATGCCTTCATGCTTTAGTTTTGGTTTATGCTAACCTTTTTTCTTATTATTATAGGTTCGTCTAGCCCCAAGTAGTGGTGGGTAGTCCTCCACCGCTCTTCCTACCCTTTCGTACTTGAGATGATTATCAAGTTCTTTAAAGGGGTTATAGGTACTCTTCCAGATCTTTTTAAGAGGCTGAGAGAGTAAGAGTAGGGTTCTTCTAAGAGTTCCAAGAAAGCTTGCTTATGCCTTCCTGCCCAGAGTGCTGAAAGTCCTAGTTAGGCCATTCCTTTCCTTGAGTCCCCGCCATCTACAAAGGTCAAGGATGTGAGGTGTATGACTAATCTACTTAATGTTGGTCGATTTAAGGGTTAGGTGTCCCTTCTAACATTGGACATGAAAGGTACTGCTGTGGAGGTAAGGTTTTCACTTCTAGTCTCTTTCCTTTCCCAATATATCTTTAGGATACCAACTTTGGGAACTTTATTTTTTGTTGGCATGTGCAAGGGTCATCAAGGCTATGCAGTCCATGTGTGTCGTAGCCAAGCTTGAAAGGATTGTTAACTTCAAAGTGAAAATGAAGAATCTTTCAAAGGGGAAGAAGAGGTTGGGAGATAGAGGGGTTTTTCCCTCATAACTAGAGAAGGAGATGGGCAAGGTGTCATAGAAGCTTGTCATGCCCAAGGAGCATGCTAAAGAAGTTGCGGCTTGAGCCAAAGAGGGTAAGATTGGAGCTATGCTAAAAAAGTCGTGGCTCAAGCCAAGGAGGGTAAGACTGGAGCTAAGGAGGAGAAAGTCTAAACTATGAGAAAAAACTTTTGGCAAAAAAAGGCTTAGATCTTAAAGATAAAAACTCCAATGAGGTTGAATATTAAAACTCATAAGAAAAACCTAGCGAAACCCATAAGATGTGGCCACTTGAAAATCCAATAACTTGTAAAATAAAAGCAACTTGGACAAATCAACTTGCCAATCAACCCTTTAAACCCCAAATGCCAAGAATTAACCTAAAGAGAGGACCCACATTCACTAGTCTCAATGAGCCATAAAGAAAATGAGGTTTCTGAGAGAGAGAACAAGCAATACACTCATTTTATTCAAATTCCAAATTTGAAAGTTTTATAAGTTTTAAGGCAATGTATGTCTTTAGACTTATCTTCTCTTCTTCAAGTTTTAAGCCAACCATTGGGATAACAAGGAAAAACAACCAATGAAAATGTAGCTACTTGTATAACCAAAAATCAAAAGAAAAGGGGGACTATTAGCTACAATTAAACTTGGCAAATGGGAATCGGTTCGGATATGGGTCAGGTTAAGTTTGGGTCAGGTTATATTTTGGGTTAACTGACATTTTGGGTTGGTTCGGTTTTGGTTGGGTGAGCTTCGGTTTAGGTCGATTTTGGGTCAACTAATTTTTAGTCAAATATGCTTGTCATGTAAAAATAAACAACTTTGTAAAAAAATTTAGGTCGGATATGATTCGAT
This sequence comes from Selenicereus undatus, assembly GCA_017589665.1. Classification (NCBI taxonomy): domain Eukaryota; kingdom Viridiplantae; phylum Streptophyta; class Magnoliopsida; order Caryophyllales; family Cactaceae; genus Selenicereus; species Selenicereus undatus. The sequence continues at coordinate 33,320,844 of JACYFF010031954.1, read as the reverse complement.
TCGGCTCAGTTTGGGTTTCGGATCTACTTTCGAGAGAGCATATTTTGGATATCAGGTTAGGTATGGTCCGGATCCTTCGATTCCAATCTTGGGTCTTAGGTCAATTTCGCCAAGTCTAGCTAAAATATAAGGACTAAAATTTACCTGCATTTGTCCTTACTTGAGGAATCCTCAACCAATCCAAATGAAGGAAATGAATAATCTCTACAAGCTGAAAAATCTAGGGATGTCCACTAATCATGAACAAAATCTTAGCCCTTAAGTCATCCATTTGATTGCACAAAGAAGCCCATAATTAAAAAGGGGCGCAACTAGACCTACATTGATCTATGCTCCATTTTTGCCAAATAAATTAAGCAATACTTGAGATCTAAAGGTGTTCTGTAGCTTGATTAGAAAATAAACTCTAAGGCTATTTATCCATATAATGTTCATAGAAGTTATATCTTATTTTCTTATTCGAAACTAATTTAGAAGTTCAAGAAATTTTCTGGCAAGAAAGTAGAAAGTAAATAAGAAGTGGCTTTAGATCTTTATTATAGTTGTTAATTTCCCGGCCACCATCTAAGCTTTTAGAATCCTTCAAAGGTCCTAATTCAATAAGGGTCTTGGAGGATAAACTCATGAAGCCTCATCTCCTTGAGTCATCATTACGACCACTTATATTAAGGCCTTGACATAGTGGAGCAAGTTGATTTTGGTGGCTTGCTACGCATTATAGTCACGGGAGCTGAGGATGAGACCAGCGGGTAAAACTGGGGTGTCTCTAATAAATTTGACCTCATTGAGCAGCTCTTGCTGGACATTACTCCTGATTTAGAAAATTAAGGGGCACCTTCTTGAGTGGATGAAGTATGCTTTGAAATGGTTATACTGTAGAGCAGGCATATCTCCTAATGATCCTGTCTATGAGATGGGCATCATTGATGATGATAAGTAGGAAGCTCAGCTAGGTCCTTAGATCCCATTCGCTCTATCTTCTCTTGGTCTTCTAGGATCCTTTTCTTCAAGCGGCTTGTGGGTCGAATGGCTTTGTGTTGATGTCTAACTCTTTCTTAGGGTTTTTAGGATTATCTTCAAGCGGCTTGCATGCTAGAGTATTGTGAGTTGACATATGACTCTTATGGATAACTTGACTAATTCTTGGTGATGTACACATAACTTCTTCATAATTTGTAGTAGTGTAGTGACTGATAATGCATGCTAATTCATGATGCTTGACTTGATTTGGTTTGATTTGGTTTCATGCTTTGTGTTCTTATTCTTTGGCACATACGTTTTTAGTCTTTGCCAAGTTTTAGAATTTTTGTCATTGGGGTCATGTTAGTCCCTGGTATGTAGTTTAAAACTTAGTAATATGTTAGGGGATCATGTTAGCCCTAGCTTTGCCCCCAAACTTGGTGACCAGTAAAAATAACAATATATAAAAATGAGTGTGCATTTTAATGAAGATAAAAATAAGTCTACATAAAGATATGATCGTCTGCTTGTCCCCCAAAATTAATGAAAGTTAATAAGTGCACCTTGTCTCCATCCTAAGATTTCTTCACAACAAGCATTCTTAACTGCGAAGTTCATAGCAATGAGCTACGTAAAAAGAAAAGTGCACCTTGTCCCCCAAAATTAATGAAAGGTGATATACTTGATACATCCTTAAAAAAACTACGTTCTTATGCTTGTCCTCACTTCTTTTGCTTTTTCATTACCTTATAACTTCACTTTGCTCAAGATGATTAATAATAATTGAAACTGTGTCCACGTCAAGATCCCATTATTTCTCTTGACATATATAAAATCCCTCGTTTTACACATTGTTGTTCAATCATTCCTCTTGATTATAATTAAGCTCCACACATTTCAAATTTGCTATAAACAAATTAACTAGCAACTCTTATGAGTCTTAGCTAGCTTGTTTGACCTTTAAAACTCGAAGAATCTTTATAGTTAGATATAATAAAATAGTAGCCAACTTTTATGGCCCTCAAATTAACTCCCTCAATCGAACTAGAATCCCTCAAGTGCTTCTACTAGCTGCACAACTCCTTCTGCTACTTAAATACTACTTAAGTTGCACTATTGGTTCATATATTAGGCTCGTAAAAGATCCCTAGTCAAACTAGCATCCCCTCAATTAATTGATTTAATTAGTTATCCATCTCAAATGTTCGATAAAACAATTAGTTAGACACTTTGACACTTAGCTTACCTAGCCTCATTTCCTAACTTTGATTAACTAATGAATTTCCAAAATTTTCATTTACAAATTCGAATACTTCACTAGGTATGCATTTTCTTTAAAGTCACTTATCTAAACTTGGACATGCCTCCAAGTCTAAGCTAACAATAAATTTAAAAGCAATTCTCAAATAAGCCTCACAATATGGACATGCCCTCTACATGTATGTCCATATGCATCCACATGTTCCAAGTTTATCCATCAAGTTGCCTATTGGTCTAAACTTTCTAATAGAGCCACCTACAAACAAATTTTCTCGACCAACATCTCTAACATAACTTTTAACATAATTTAACCTAATAATCCCATATCTCAATCTGCAGCGAATTGATTAATGTATCCCTATTATAAACAATCGCCTGTCCCACTCTTACGTGACACCATTAATGTAGTGAATCTTATTTATTCTCCACGAAGAATTTCATTCTAAAATCAATTAACATACAAGCTTAATTCCTCAATAATTTATGCTTCATTTACATGAATCAATTTCAAATTTAGTGTACCCAACAATTTAGTTGCATTTGACAATTGAAAGTACATTTAGATCAAGGTAAAAGGGGGTAAGTTTTTACTGTGACAAGAAAAGATGAGGGGGGAATTGAAGGGAAGCCTGACAATAGCGCCAAAGGCAATGAATGACCTATAATAGTGTAGCCAGTGGCAACAGGTGTGGGTAGTGAGAAAGGCGGTGAAATAGATTTCCCTATTCTTTAGGTTAAAAGAATTGAACAGAGAAAGGAAAGGGAAGAAAGAGATAGATAAGGCAGTGGCTGGCTAGCTACAGGTCCAACAATGGTCGACGGAAGATGGAAGGTAATGGTGGCTTAGCTGGTCTGGTGGAGGTGATTGCTAGAGAGGGTGATAGAAGGAAGCAGGAAGAAATAAATGAAGAAGGGTTTGCTAATTTTGACTTTGTTCTTGTAAAATTGAAAGAAGGTCCCTCTATTCCTTCATTAATATGTCCGACTACCCCATTTCATTATTTCATATCATTTTTTTACCCTAGTTAAAATTAATTCATTCTTATCCAAATTTTTTTTATCATGTGCTTCAATATTTAGCCCCAAAAATGGCTAGATATTCATCACATAATTTCTCTTTCTTTTTCTTTTTTTAATCAAAAAGTAAGATGAAATTTCAGATCAAAAATCTATTTTATTCAGACTTATACATTTACCTGTGTTCAAATATGTTCATACTTATATTCAAATGATTATCTTTGCTAACAACAACAATGACTCCTAGTGTAGATCCTAGTTTTGCAGGGTTTGGGAAAATTCTGATGTAGGCAGTCTTACCTATTTAGGCATTTCTACCCTTAGAAAGGCTGAATTCAGGAGACGTAAATAAATTTAAAAATATAATTTAACTTAATTTGAAAAGACACAAGGTAGTATAAAATAAATACTTAAAACAACATAAAAACATGAATAAAAAACATAACAAACATCATAGGAGAGGTAGGTACCAAATTTTTGCTTGAATGTGTTTAATAAATTCATTATCACATCTATATATTTCGAGCATGACTTTGACTTTGACCAAATTTTTGCAAGAATCACTATTCTTATTAAAATTAGTCATGTGATTAATGTAAAATTAAAACAATTAAGATAGCAAAACAATGATTAATAATTGGGGTGTTCCACCAACTTTGGGAGGCTACTCTTTGACCCTTTTGTTGTAACCTTGAGCCTTTTTGAGCTTAGTTATTGTCTTTCATAGGTAGCTATTTCCTCGAACCAAAGGGAGTATGATGAGGGCTTCCATTAACATTGAGTTGCTGAGCTTTCCTTGGAAAGTTGTTAATCGGTTGGTATGGAGCTCCACTTCCTAGATCAATATGAATGAATCCTCAACAATGTGGGAGATATTCACTCCTTCATGGATTTCTTCAAGGATTTTTCCCACTTTCTCAAAGGTCATACATCTTAGCAAGGGATTGGTGTAAGCTCATTTGTAAATTCTCTCTTTTTAGTCCATTCAGCTTCTATCTTTTCTCAACGTAATCCTCGATTGGATAAGTAAATAAGTAGAGGATCCATCTAAGTATTGCTCCAATCAACGCATAGACTTTGGTGGTATTAGTGCTTCTTCTCCTTTTAATTTCCTGCATGATCTGCTTACATTGGCCATATATGGAAGAGTTGGCCAATTTCGACAAGGTATTAATTTTTATGTCTTTCAAGTGAGGTACATTCAAGATTTTAAAGTGTTGGAGTCAAGCGGATTTTTCTTTGATCTTCGTGATATAGGCCATCATGGTTTCATCTCATGCCCGTATTAATCATTATGTCATTTGACCATTAGAAGTGAGTTAAAATGGCATGTCATTGAGTTAGACCTAGCAGAGTAACAAAGTTCTATCTTGGCAATGAGCGCCTTGTACTCAGCTTTATTATTGGATGCTATAAACATGAACTTGAGGGAATGCTCATACTTATCATCTATAGGAATTGCAATGATCAATATTATGTCGGTTCCATTTTCATTGGAGGAGCCATTTATGTATAGAGTCCATGAGCTGACTATAGGTTAGAATGATTAGTCTATGTGTGAGTACTTAGCTAAGAAATAAATCAAGGCCTGAGCTTTGATTACTTGCATTTGCTCGAGCTCCAAGGCATGGGGCGCCAACTTGATTGCCTATTTAGGCATTCTTCTGGAGTTCTTTAGTTTTTGTGTGATATTCTTTAGAGGTTGGTCAGTGATAACTGTGACTTTGTGAGCTCTGAAGTAGGGATGCAGCCTTGTGTTACCCAATAAAGGGTGTAGGCAAACTTATCTGTGAAGGGATATTGAAGTTTAGCCTTGATGAGCGAGTGACGTACAAAATACACATGGATTTGTTCCTTTCCATGCCCCACGAGTAGGAGCGTTCTATACCCTAAGGCCACCATATAAAAGAGTAAAGGTTTGCCTAGGGCTAGACGTGCAACTTTCGGCACTTGTAACAAGTATGACTTGAGATTGATAAAGGCTTCATTAGCTTCATCATTTCACTTAAGCGTTTCTCATGTCTAGAGCACTTTAAAGAAAGGTTAACATTTGTTCATAGATCTCAACATGAACCTCTCGAGGTGGGTGACACAATAGGTTAATTTTTGAACTTCCTTGACAACTCGTAGAGACATCATATTTAAGATGGCTTTAACATTTTTAGGTTAGCATTCTTGCCTCTTTGATTGACTATGGAACCCCAAGAATTTGCTAGGTCTAACCCAAGCACACATTTCTTTGGGATTAAGCTTCATGTCATAGTTTCTAAAGACCTTCAAAGCTTCTTCCAAGTCTCTATTATGGTAATTTCCTTGTTTTCTCTTGATAATCATGTTGTCAATCTAGGCTTCCATGTTCTTAATGATTAACAAGGCAGAGATTTTGTCCATCGATCTATGACACATGGTTGAAACATTTTTGAGAAGAAGAGTGTGACATTGTAATAATAGAGCCCTTGGTCATTCATAAAGGTGGGTTGCTCTTGATATCCCTTGCTCACAGGAATTTGGTGGTACCCTGAGAACGCATCCATGAAGGTTAAGAGAGCGTGTATGGTGGTGGTGTTTACAAGCTTGTCAATCTTAGTAGAGGATAGTTGACCTAGAGCGGATAGCTATCCTAGAGTAAGCCTTGTTCAAGCTACCAAAATCCGTACACATCATCCATATGCCATTTGTTTTCGTAAGCAAGACCATGTTGGTAATCGACTCGAGAAACTGGCACTCTCAGATGAATTTGTAGCAAATTTTTCACATCTTCATCCATGACAGTGCTATGTTGTGCCCCCAAGTGACTTCTTTTTTGGATGACTAGTTTAAAGAATTGATCTAGATTAAGATTGTGTTCCATGACTTTAGGTTAAGGCCTGGCATCTTGTTTGGACCGAATGCAAAGATATTTGTATACTTGCTAAGGAGCTAGATGAGCGATTTCTTTTACTTTTTTAAGCAGGTTGCTATCAACCTGGACATCACAGTCACAAAGATCTTCTTATAAGGGTATGCTGGATGTTTTTGAGACATGTACTTTCGTAGTCGTCGATAGCAGCAAGGCCAAGCGGTTCACTAGATGCTCATCCTTGGGCTTTTTCCGTTTTGGGTCACCATTAGCCCTTTTGGCATCTTTTTTCCCTTTATTAGAGGCTTAATGCTCACAAACAACATTCATAGGATATCTTCTTATCTTCATAGCTCTTACCCATGGTATTGTCTTCAAATTTGAATTACATAAGGAAGAGGTATGGGTTGATGATAGCCTTGGCTTATGCAAGGTTGGGTGCCCTAGGAACACATTGTAGGCCGAGGGAACATCCACTATAAACAAGTCAACTTCAACATTCTTTGCCTTGGTTTTGTCTCCAATTTAGGTAAGACATAGGATAGATTGCTTACCCTCCAAATCTTAATATTGGCTTCAGGATGACTTGAGGTCTTATATAGTATACTTGAGTTGCTTCAAGCATTCAAAGTGATAATGTCCACTAATTTTCCTATTTTTATGAGTGTCCTTCGACCATAGTGTCAAAGACTTTGAGCTTGATGACTAGTGGCTCATCCTAAGGGGGTCGTCATTATATTGTATCTTATTCAGTGAAGGTGATTGTAGGGATCTTTGAGGATGGGAGTTTGACACGTCCACAAGCGCACATGTGTCATAGTATAGATTAAAAGATTGTTCTCAGGGACCACAATAATCTATCGAGCTAGTGTCTAATTGAAATTGCTAAGTAATCAATCTTTTCAATAAGTCGATTTAATAAACTAATTATCTAATTGGAAATCTATCAAAGTAAAGCATCTAAGAATTTGATTTGCCAAGTAAAGAGTTGGATCATAGAATTAAGCATACACCTTTTACAGATGATTGAAGGAATTGCAATCGAATTGAATTTAATCCTTTCTGTTGAAACAAATTAAATTACCTAAACAAATTCAACTAACACTTTCTCAAGTGTCTTTGATTTAGTCTAGATTAAAGATTCATGAATGCTAAGTCTCCTCTTAACAAGCAATTCTCTCTCAAGTTTCGCTAAATTAAGTTCTATCAAGGTGATTTAGTAGCGACTTGAATACCTAACATAAGCAGGCAAAATTAGCCAATTTTTACTCGCAACATTCAATCTCAAGATAGAACTAAATAATTCCAAATCATGAAATAAGCATAAGATTATAAAGATAATGGATCCAACTATAATACCATGGCTAACAAATCCCTAGATTAAATAAAACTACTCACTCATATTTCTAATCCAACTTAAATAAGAGTTCAAGAATAAGTTCAAAGGAAGAAAGGAAAACTTTATAACAATGGCAACCCTTGAATTGTGCAATAATCTTCAAGCCTCCAAGAGCAAAGCTTCTCCCTTCAAATCTCAAAAACTAAACTAAAGTAAACTAAACTCTAACTAAAAGAGATGTGAGAATAGAAGTGAGATGACTTTTTGTTACTAAACTGCAAAAGCCTTGTAACATGCCCTTTTAAGCTGCAAACGGAGCATCCTTAGCCGTACAATGAACAAAGATGAAGAGGTTAGCAGTTATAGGCTCACCAAGGTGCAATGGGGACACCATGGACTGACCGTGGTCTTGGCTGGCTCCGAATTCTTCTGCTCTTCTCTTGTCCCACGGCCATAAGGCTTGAGTTACCTCTATGGTGGGTCAATATGCACTCAAATGGGGGTCAATTGCTGGGGCAAGTGATCTAAAATCTTGTAAATATTATCAAAGAACCATAGCCAAGCATAAAATGAGCATAGGAGTATCAATCATGACATTAAGCCTATAAATTCCCAAAAAAGTGCTCCAAAGTGTCCTAAAAATGAAGCATATAAAAGCACTTATCAAACTCCCATATGCTTGAATCATTGCTTGTCCCTACGCAACACTAAGGGTAAAAATTATTCATACCCTCCTTAGGCTAGACATCGGCAGCATCTCAATGGAAAAGCGATCCAAAGTTAGCCCAAAAGTAAAAAAATCATTTAACAAACAGACTAGGAAATGAATTTTTCAAAATTGTTTAACAGACTAGAATGTCAAGTTTGAATCAACCTCCCTAAAATCATCAAATACAATCACACCGACATATAAAACAAATGGAGCTAGTAACGCTGGTAGAACCTCACTATAGTCATGTGGTGCTCATCACACATGCGTTTGAAAATGTAGAAAGGTTTCCTCAATCCGTATTCCATAGACTCAAATCTACTAATAGCTTTATAAGACTCTCTAATTCACCATCACTAGTGTGCAATACACATTACAAAATCGTGAGGACTTTATAAGGTTGTAACAGGGCCATCGGTAAAGGTAAGAGGGTAATGAATATTTTGGAAATGTGGAGCTAGAAGTCATAGACTAATAGCTAAATGCTTCCTATGTGCTTATGCAACACTCTCCTTCAACCAATACATTTCAACTACAAAATACATCCCCTTTCACAATCAAATGAAGAGAAAAGAGCTGAAAGTCATGTATACTTTTTACAATCCAAACAAGGCCAACATTCTCTTTATTCTATTTTTCTTCTTTCGTTTCTTTTTGGTTTTTGTTTTTTTACTTTTCGTTTCGGTTTTTTTCTTGTTCAAAAGAGTTGGCCAAGGGAATCCATATCAAACTTGAATTTCAACTCTTCTCTAATCTTTGTACAATAAGATAAGGAATTTCTTATATATAACACAAGAACACAAATCCCTTCACCAATCAACAAAATCCACCAAAAAGAATCTCAAATTACCTTACTAACTCCTAATCAAACTCCATGTACAAGGATGAGACGCTCCTCTAGTCTTGGCTTAAGGGTTAGATAATTGTTTGGCCAAAGGCTATGTGTAAAGCCTGTCGTAGAGCTACAAATTTAACCACTACTTCGATTTATAAATAATTTTTATAGAATAGGAAAGTAGGGATCGATCCCACGGGGAAAGATTATGTCAAAAGGCTAGTTTAGTTCTAAATGATTTTACTACTCTAATTTATTGTTCCTATCTTTGTAATTCTAAAATAAATCAAATTTGACAAATAAAAATCTAGAAAAATACTTAATATTACTCCAAAATATTCTAAATTTAATTCTGGAAATAAAATAGTAAATAGCTATCCTAAATAATCTAGAAAACTAAAAATAGAATAATAACACAATAATCAATTAAAAAGTGAAACAGAAAATAACAACAGAAAATTAATATTAAAAAAATCACAAACAGTAACCTAAACTAATATTCTTAAATTTTATAGGTTATAAACTCCAGAATTATAAGTAATTAATTTCAGAAAGATAAAACAGCAAATTAACTCCAGAAAAATGAAACAGAAAATTAAATCTAAAATTAGAAAAGAAATAAACTGCACTAATATAAATACGAAATTAAATAAAAAAATTACCCAAATTTAAGGATAATTTTAGGAACTCAATAACACCTAAAAAAACATGAAATAAAAATTAAAAACGTAACTTTCAGATTTATTAATATAAAAACCTGCACATATCCAATTCACGAAATAATTTTGAAAAATTATCAAATAATTTCCAAAACTTTCGAAATTCAATAGAGGCAGATTAGGACACTATATAAACCCTAGGATGGATTAAAACTTGAAGGAAAACGAAAGGAACTATTTTTAGCCTAATTTCTAGCAAACCGGTAATTGAATGGCAAAAAAGAATATAAATTAAATCTGAAAATTATAATCACTCTAAAAATCAAAATCTAACTAATCTAAAATGACCAAGACACTCCTAAAAGACCATTATTTGGGGGGGGGGGGGGGTAAACGAAATTTATATCAAAGCTAATAATTGAAGAAATTTTTTTTGACAAACTAAACAAATTAACTAAAAGCAATAAATAATTACCAAAAGATATCAAATTTATGAAAAATGCTTAGCATAATCTATATGCACCATGCAAATTAATATTTATCATCAACACACAAGTCGATTTCATCCATGAGATAGACTGTAGAAGACACCCACTAGCGGATCTTCCCTGTTTTTCCTTATATTATAGTTTATTTAGGTCCAACTCTAATATAAACCCTACTAGTTTTGATAACCCTTGTACTAGCACAAGAATTTAATCAAACTAGAGCATTACGTATTAGAAAAACATCATCTAACGCTTTGTAACCAATTTACCAGCAAATCGATTTAACAAAGATCTATAACGATTACCTAATTAAAAGAGATGAGTTTCAGCCATCCATGATTAATTAGGGTGATACTAATGCTTAAAAGACAATAACTTTTACGTATTGAAGCCCTTTAAACTGTCATATGAATTCGTATTAAACTAACTAGTATGCGTTCTAATTAATATAACACGAATATCATGAACGATAAATACTAATCGCTATAGAATCATGAATAAAAATCAACTAGACAATAAAGCATGAAACTTGTTTCAAAAGAATTAATTTAGCATGGTTTCAAATAGATTATACTAAGTACACAAAAATTACTCACTCATATTAAAATGAAAATCACGAAATTCACTCAAATAATTCATGTTTAACAATAATCTAAACAATACAAAAAAAAAAGAAATAAAGCTATACTACTTGAAGATGATGATGGGTGCCGTGATATGGAGTAGGAGAAGTAGCCGTGATTGATAGTGAGATGGTGATGAAGATGGGAGGGTGAAGATGGAAGATGATGATCGTGATAGGAGGGTTGTGATTAAAGTTAGGTGAGGAAGAAGGCGTGATCAGGTAGAAGATGTTGATGCGTGGGTTGATGGAGTTAGGAGGAAGATGATGAATGTTGATTTCATGGTGATGAAGATGACGTGGAGGATTGTTTTTGGTGAGGGAGTTGTGTCGTGATTTTTATGCGTGAGATAGATGGGCTGCCCTATAGAGCTTGCCGTGGCTGAATCTTAAGAGATGGTGATGAAGGTTATGATTTATGGTGAGGATGATTATGGTTTTGTTCTTCCTTAGACTCCTTCTCCCTCAAGACTTCTAGCTCTTCTTCAACTCTTGAAACCTAGCCCAATTAAATAATTATGAAAATAATATTTTCTATAAATTTTATTTTTGGACCGTCTTTATAGCTAAGCGTGTAAAACCCGAACTTCAACTTCCTCTCTTCTCGTCTTTATTTAATTAATGCTCATCCTAAAAAATATATAAAATAGAGCAAATTAGATGAAATAATAAATATAATACAATCGAATTATTCAATAAAACAATGCATGATTTTTGGCTTACCAAATTCCCCCATACTTAGACTTTGGACGTCTTCGTGCAAAGAAATCTCAGACTCGACCTAAAAACTTACCCTCTTTCTTTCTTATAAAGTCATGTATAACTATGATATTTATACTGAGACTTGGCTTGCTTTAAAAACTATTTTATTGAAAATTAATTAGTTTTTCCTCATTCAAGTGAATAACTACTAGACATCCAGCTACCATCAAAGAATTTATTCATCAACCTCACAACATTTCCTTAATGAAATAATTAGATTAAAAATTATCCATATTTTTTAAATATGCATGCACCGATCAAGAGGTCTAAAAAAATTTATGATAGAAAAATTGAGGCACGGTATGGCTATAGAGACAATTGAACTAGGTAGAATAACTCATGGAATTGATTCTAACTTGCCTTGTACTTATATCTTTGACCTCTTTTTTTTTCAAACTCCACTTGCGCACTTTTTTGAGACCCATATAGGGTCTTAAAAATTAAAGACTCCTTGTCTTACACTCACTCGAATAGAGGTGCTGGAGCAAATAATTCATTCTCATCTTGATTTTTTTTTTTTGATTGTTAGTTTGGTCGAGTCATTGATCGACCCAAAAAGGGGCATGACTCTCCCAATCATGGGCTACTCCATACATAAGGCTCACTTGAGACCTAAACTTAAGGGGAAAAGGTGTTGAGCCACCTATTCCTACTCATGTTGGTAATCTAACCTTTTTTCCTTTCCTTTTTCACTTTTTTTTTTACAATAAACAAACAAGAAATGTCATAATTTTAATGAGTTATTCTACTAATTCAATAGTCGATGAAATTGGTAGGTCATTTTATTGCCTCTGTACAGCTATATAACATGATAAAATAAGATGGATAATCATGATAATTACTCATTAAAGAGATATATGAGGATCAACTTCAAACTTCTCTGAAAGACAGCTAGCATGCTTAGAAGTTTTTACTCATAAAAGAATAAACTACAAAATAGCTAATAAAACAAACATTTTTAAACAAGCAATCCTAGTATAAACTCATATCATGCATTATTTATAAGAAAGATTTTTTTTTTCGATTTTCATTGTTTTTTTTTTGAATAAATACCGCAGGAATTAAATGCAGGATGTACCCCCCACACTAATTCACGCATTGTCCCTAATGCATAGAAAAAGAAAGAAATAATGAAAATAAAAACAACATTAAATGGGTACTTCCCTAAAAACGTTGGGTTGTCTCCCAACCAGCGCCTTTGTTTATGTCGACTTCATAAAGCTCCTGGATCCTCTAGTTGGATCTCTTCCAGTAAATCATCATTAATCTGGTAAGGCACTTTTTGAAACTTAGTCTGATCAAGACTCTTAGTAAGCATAGTCAAAAATTCATCTTCATTAGACAAGTCATAAATATCTTGGGGCAATTCAGCAATAACATCAAGTGCATACACGTAACTCACATCAGCAGGGAATCTCATATCATCAAAAATATTAAATTTAATTACTTCACCATCAAATTCCATGGTTAATGTTCCTTCATGCACATCAATTTTAGTCCTAGCTGTTTTTAAAAATGGCTTGCCAAGCAAGATAGGAATATCATGACATGCATCACCTATGCTCATCACATAAAAATCAGCAGGAAACACAAGTTCATTCACTTGGACTAAGACATCCTCTAACACTCCATCTGGGTAAATACTACTCCTATCAGCTAACTGAAGTACTACACTAGTTTTCTTTAACTTTCCTAAGTTCAGCTTGTCATAAACAGACCTATGCATAACATTAATGGAAGCATCCAAGTCAAGCATAGCCTTATCAAAGTAAAGATTTCCTATCTTACAAGGAACAGAAAACACACCTGGGTCTTTGCACTTAAGGGGAAGTTTCCTTTGAAAAACAACAGACACATTTTTCCCCACACTTACCTTTTCATTCCCTACTAATTTTCTTTTAGTAGTACATAATTCTTTCAAGAACTTAGGATAACGAGGCACCTGTTTAATGGCATCAAGGAGGGGTAAGTTGATCTCTACCTTCCTAAATGTCTCTAAGATCTCTTGGTGAGCCTCATTTACCTTAGAAGTAGGGCTTATAAATCTACTAGAAAAAGGTGGATTTGGCTTATAAGGTTCTCTTTTCTTCTCTCCTATTTCCTTAGTAGTTATATTAGAATCTGCATTTAACTCTGGTTCAGCCCCTTTGACCTCTAACTCAGGTTCTAATTCTCTACTCTTTCTAGGCTATTTTAGCTCTTTCCCACTCCTAAGTGTTATGGCACTAACATTCTCCTTAAGGTTAGGATAAAGCTGAGATGGTAACCTATTTTGCATTTGAGCCTGCAAGTTGCTAACTATGATATCAGTTGCAGCCTGTCTCTCTTGAACCTGCTTAAGAGTTGTCTCTAAAATTTGGAACCTATCATCCATCTTCTTAAGGACTTGTTCTAGTAGGAAGTTGGTCCTATCCTGATTAGAAGATAGACGAGATGTTTGGTTAAAACCAGGTGGATTGGCTTGAGAGCCATACCTAAGATTAGAGTGATATCTCCATCCTTCATTATAGGTGTTAGAATAGGGATCATACCTCCTTTGACCTTGGTTAGAATAGACAGCATTAACATTACCCTATTGAAGTGTAGGACATGCATCAGTAGGATGCCCCTCTAGACAACAAATGCCACATACTACTGCTCTTTGCACTCCCCCAATAACAATCTTATTCAACATAGCAGTAATGTAAGATAACTGACTCTCTACAGATGAGCTAGAACTAATCTCATTAACCCTTTTAATTTGTGACTCCCTAGTACCAAACTGTTGAGTATTTTGGGCCATTAGATTGAATAAATTTCTAGCCTCTGTTGGGGTTTTATTAACTAGAGCCCCCCCACTAGCAGCATCAACCATATTACGATCCATAGGAAGCAAACCCTCATAAAAATATTGAATCAACAATTGTTCAGTTATTTGATGTTGGGGACAACTAGCACACAATTTATTAAATCTTTCCCAATACTCACAAAAAGTTTACCCATTCATTTGTTTGATTCCACATATATCCTTCCTAATAGATCCAATACGGGATGCTGGAAAAAATTTCTCTAAAAATGATTTATGCAATGCAGTCCATGTAGAGAAAGATCCAGCAGGCATTTAATATAACCAATCTTTAGCATTACCAAGCAAAGAAAAAGGAAAAGCTCTCAACCTAATTTGGTCTTCAGGAATCCCCTCAGGCACCATAGCAGAGCATGTAATAAGGAATTCACTAATATGACGGTATGGTCCTCTCCAGCTAATCTATGAAACTTGAGTAACAAATTGCTGAATCCAAAGTTATGTTTTAGAGGTTTATCTAATATAGCATACGTAATGGACATGGGTTGTGTTTCTAGGTTAGGGGCAGCAAATTCTCGAAGAGTGAACATTCTAACCTCTTTAATCTTAAGACTTATTGATTTAGGACAACCTTCTTTGTTTTTAGCTTCCAACGTTTGCTCCCTGCCCTCTCCAATTTCCTTACCACTCAATTTCATACATTACGGGCAATTTGCAAAAATTAAAATAAAAACAAAACAATAACAGTAGTAAAATTAAATAGAAGTACACTTACGATTTTGTTTTCTTTCCCCTGCAACGGCACCAAAATTTGTAAAGCTTGTCGTAGAGTTACAAATTTAACCACTGCTTCAATTTATAAATAATTTTTATAGCATAGAAAAGTAGGGATCGATCTCATGAGGAAAGATTATGTTAAAAGGCTAGTTTAGTTCTAAATGATTTTACTACTCTAATTTATTGTTTCTATCTTTGTAATTCTAAAATAAATCAAATTTAATAAATAAAAATCTAGAAAAATACTTAATATTACTCCTAAATATTCTAAATTTAATTCTGGAAATAAAACAGTAAATAGCTATCCTAAATAATCTAGAAAACTAAAAACAGAATAATAACACAATAATCAATTAAAAAGTCAAATAGAAAATAACAAACAGAAAATTAATATTAAAAAAATTACAAGCAGTAACCTAAACTAATATTCTTAAATTTTATAGGTTATAAACTCCAGAATTATAAGTAATTAATTTCAGAAAGATTAAAACAGCAAATTAACTCCAGAAAAATAAAACAGGAAATTAAATCTGAAATTAGAAAATAAATAAACTGCACTAATATAAATACGAAATTAAATAAAAAAATTACCCAAATTTAAGGATAATTTTATGGACTCAATAAAACCTAAAAAAAATTAAATAAAAATTAAAAACGTAACTTTCAGATTTATTAAAATAAAAACCTGCACATATCCAATTCACGAAATAATTCTGAAAAATTATCAAATAATTTCCAAAAATTTCGAAATTAAATAGAGGTAGATTAGGACACTATATAAACCCTAGGATGGATTAAAACTCGAAAGAAAATGAAAGGAACTATTATTAGCCTAATTTCTAACAAACCGGTAATTAAATGGCAACACAGAATATAAATTAAATCTGAAAATTATAATCACTCTAAAAATCAAATTCAAACTAATCTAAAATTACCAAGACACTCCTAAAAGACCATTATTTTTTTGGGGGGGGGGTGTAAACGAAATTTATATCAAAGCTAATAATTGAAGATTTTTTTTTTGACAAACTAAACAAATTAACTAAAAGCAACAAATAATTATCAAAAGGTATCAAATTTATGAAAAATGCTTAGCATAATCTATGTCCACCATGCAAATTAATATTTATCATCAACACACAAGTCGATTTCATCCATGAGATAGACTGTAGAAGACACCTACCAGCGGATCTTCCTCATTTTTTCTTATATTATAGTTTATTTAGGTCCAACCCTAATATAAACCCTACTAGTTTTGATAACTCTTGCACCAGCGTAAGAATTTAATCAAACTAGAGCATTACACATTAGAAAAATATCATCTAACGCTTTGTAACCAATTTACCAGCAAATCGATTTAACAAATATCTATAACGATTACCTAATTAAAAGAGATGGGTTTGAGCCATCCATGATTAATTAGGGTGATACTAATGCTTAAAAGACGATAACTTTTACGTGTTAAAGCCCTTTAAACTATCATATGAATTCGTATTAAACTAACTAGTATGCGTTCTAATTAATATAACACGAATATCATGAACGATAAATACTAATCGCTGTAGAATCATGAATAAAAATCAACTAGACAATAAAGCATGAAACTTGTTTGAAAAGAATTAATTTAGCATGGTTTCAAATAGATTATACTAAGCACACAAAAATTACTCACTCATATTAAAATGAAAATCACGAAATTCACTCAAATAATTCATGTTTAACAATAATCTAAACAGCACACAAAAAAAAAGAAATAAAGCTATACTACTTGAAGATGATGATGGGTGTCGTGATATGGAGTAGGAGAAGTAGCCGTGATTGATAGTGAGATGGTGATGAAGATGAGAGGGTGCAGATGGAAGATAATGATCGTGATAGGGGAGTTTTGATTGAAGTTAGGTGAGGAAGAAGGCGTGATCAGGTAGAAGATGTTGATGCGCGGGTTGATGGAGTCAGGAGGAGGATGATGAATGGTGATTTTATGGTGATGAAGATGCCATGGAGGATTGCTTTGGTGAGGGAGTTGCGTCGTGATTTTTATGCGTGAGATAGATGGGCTGCCCTATAGAGCTTGCCGTGGCTGAATCTCAAGAGATGGTGATGAAGGTTATGATTTATGGTGAGGATGATTAGGGTTTTCTTCTTCCTTTCTTCCTTAGACTCCTTCTCCCTCAAGACTTCTAGCTCTTCTTCAACTCCTTAAACCCTAGCCCAATTGAATAATTATGGAAATAATATTTTTCATAAATTATTATTTTTGGACCGTCTTTATAGATAAGCGTGTAAAACCCGAGCTTCGACGTCATCTCATCTCCTCTTAATTTAATTAATGTTAATCTTGAAAAATATATAAAATAGAGCAAATTAGGCGAAATAATAAACATAATACAATCGGATTATTCAATAAAACAATGCATGATTTTTTGCTTAACACTATATTCGGAGGTTTAAATCAATAAAAACGGATATAAGCTCAAAGGGGCTAGCAAAGGATCTATTATGCATAACAAGCGTGGCTATTTGGTCTTTTGAGTTAACAAGTCAAAGAATTCCTCAATCATGCTGCATAAATGCATATGCTAAGTGCGATCTTGAATGAGAGTCAAAACAAGTTCTAGAGAAATGATGTCGACGAAGAGTCGCTCATAAATTGATAAGAGATTAAATTGATAAATTAGTTTTTAATAGCCCAAAGCCTCGCAGGATATCTACCATGATCATACCTAGCTCATTAGTGAACACAAGCCAACATTCATGTAAAGAATCATGAGGTAATCAATTTGCACTCAACATATGGTCAAAACATGAAGCTCATTTTCGCGAACTCATTTTCAAACACTTTTATGCACAATTGGGCAAATCAAAGGATCAATATAAGCCAAAGAAGTCTACCGAGTCTACAAAGTTCATCGGAGGATTCTTTTCTTTTTTCATCCTTTTTTTTCCTTTCGATTTTTTTTTGGTTTTTGATGAATGTATGATCCTAATAATTCTACCCAAAAAAATGCAAAAACTATGAGAAAAACTATAAAAACCTAAAATGCAACCTGAAGAGAGAAAAAAAAAACTAAATGTACTACTAACATGCTCTAGCTACATAAAATTAAATCTAAAAACACAACTCTAAATACAAGCATGAGCAATATATTCAATGCATACACAAGCACACACCAAACCAAGTCAAGCATCAGACGCCATCAATTAACTGACTAACTCCCCCATGCTTGAACAAAACATTGTCCTCAATGTGAGCATAGAGTAGAAAAGGGAAGGGGAGTAACAAGAAGCAATCAGAAGGGAGGTAGGGAAGGAGGGTTATGCCAATCTTGCCAGGTCTCTAAACAAGCCTTATAATCCTGAAAGTATTGGGTTTAGGTAGCAAGCATCTCATGGAGCTCGTCGTGCCACTCTTAAACAAAGTTACGAAGAGTAGCATTGTCAGAGGCAACACAGGCTCGAGGGGACACTGGCTCCTCCTTAATGGACCTAAGGGTGGCTTGGAGGTTGGCGTAGTCAGCAAAGAGTGGTTGGGAAGAGGAACTAGGTCCAACCTGAGAAGTAAATGGGGGTGGAGGAGGTACGGGTGAACGACCTCAACATCGCCAAGTACCCATTGAAGGTTAGCTCGATGAAGTAAGGTGGTTCGATCAACATTGGAAAGCGCCAGAAGCCGATCTCAAGGATAAATCCAGCACAAATGTCCAACATCTACTTTACAAAAGTTGACTCGATCCTTACGCTTGGGCTCAACACCTAAAAATCTAGCAATAGTTGTGATGACACCCCCAATGACTATCCTACCCTTAGTGCTAACAGCTACACTATACAATTGTCGGGCCAAAAACTCCCTAGGATCAAGTTGAACACTATCAAGCATACAGGACAAAAAATATAGCTCAAACAATCTCGGGACATTCAAACTACTATCTTAAGCAAAGAAACAACAAGCGAGAATACGCTAAGCCACTTGAATGCAAGGGTTCCTAATATGGGTGCACTTGGAAGAAACAGTGTTGTACCTAAGGCTCCTTGAAAGCTCACCCCAAAATACATTCAAGTTGAATTCACAGGGATATGTCAGTTTGGTAAGTTCATGCTAGGTGGAAAACCTAATATGCTATTGAAGATACCTAAGTCAACTCAACATGTAAAGTGCTCAGAAATTCTAGAGTGAGGTCTCGATATGTATGCTCTTTTATTTCAATAAAATGTCCCATACCCCCCGTGCAAACAACCACCGTATATCATCCAGCAATCCTAAACGACCCAATAATTCCTCATCATAATAATGAGTTGCCACAACAATTCATTCATTCAAGCAAGTGTATTGAGCAACATGTTTGGGGTTAGTCAAACCAAAGGGGTGAGAAATGTTACCTCGGGCCCGTGTAGTGGTGGAAGTTCGGAAAGTTCGTTGAGGTCGGGATGGTGCTTGGCTAGATGTCCCTGCCTCCTTGATGCTCCTTTGTCTCTGGTAGGTGCCATGGTTGAAAAATATAAGAAAATTGAAACAAAAACCTCAAAAATAAGGTGTGAGAAAGAAAAATGAGGAATTTAAGTAAAAATTGAAGAAGAATTAGAGAAAGAAGAGAATAGTTATGAAGGATAGGTGCAGATGAGATGAACTTGGAGAAGAAATGGTGGAAAGAGATGAAATTTATGGAAGAAAGAGAAATATTAAGAGAAAAGGGAGGATTTTGACTGAAATTGGAGTGAAAATGGGAAGAAATTAGGGGGAAAATGAAGGTTTAACAATGGTGGGTTTAGTGAGAGAAAGAGGTAGGTAGAGAGGGAGAGTGCCGAAGTTGAAGATAAAAGTGAGGGAATGTGAATGGGCACCGCGGTCAAAACCCTTGATCGCGATCTGTAGAAGTCCACCACGGACCGTGGGGAGCACCATGGTCTAACCATGGTTGCTGTTGGAGGCCTGGTTTTCTGTTTTGCTGGGTGGGCACACCATGGGCTATAGTAGAGAATATGGACACTCTGTGCCCATCATTTTTTTCTTCCTTTTAAAGTTTTTCCTTTTTTTTAAAATCTCGTATTTTCTCTCTTTTGTTTTATTTTTCTGCCTCTCTTTTGTTTTATTTTTAGTGAAAACTACCTAAAAATAAAAATCAAAGCTATTACAAGGGGATTAGGTTGTCTCCCAAGAAGCGCTCTTTTAAGGTCAAGAGCTTGAACATACTTCAATTGTGTGCTCGGGATCAATAAGCGTATGGGCGACAACTTCATCAATGGGGTAGGCCACTAGATAAGGCTTGAGCCACTGTCCATTTAATTTGAATGCACCAGTGGATTCACTCCATACATCTACTACACCTTGAGGATGAACCTTGATAACTTGAAATGGTCCCAACCACCGGGATCTTAACTTACCCAGAAAGAATTTCAGATTAGAATTAAACAAAAGGACCATGTCACCTTCCTCAAATCTCTTCTTCAAAATGTGCTTATCATGTCATTTCGTAGTCCTTTCTTTGTAAATACTGTTGCTCTCATAAGCCTCCAATCTTGGCTCATCAAATTCACATAATTGCAAAGCCTGCTTTTCATCGGCCACCTTAAGATCAAAATTGGGCATCTTAATTGCTAAATAAGCTTTGTGTTCGAACTCGACCGGCAAATGACAAGACTTTTCAAACACTAATCGATATGGAGTAGTGCCTAAAGAAGTCTTATAGGCTATTCGGTAGGCCCAAAGAGCATCGTGAAGTTTCTTAAACCAATCTTCTTGGGATCTATCCACCGTCTTTTCCAAAATACTCTTCAATTCTCGGTTAGATAACTCGACTTGGCCACTTGTCTAGGGATGATAGGGTGTAGGGACTTTATGAAAGACCCCATACTTCTTCAAAAGTGACTCGAGTGGTTTATTGCAAAAGTGAGTCCCATTGTCACTTAAAAGAGTTCTCGGTGTGCCAAATCTCGTAAAAATATTTTTTTGGAGGAACTTTATGACAACTTTAGAATCATTGGTTGGGGTGGCAATGGCTTCCACCTACTTAGATACATAGTCAACAACGACAAGGATATAGAGATTGTTATGGGAAGGAGGACAGAGTCCCATGAAGTTAATTCCCCATATATCAAACAATGCCCCCTCAAGAATGCCACTTTAAGGCATCTCATGTTGCTTGGACATGTTTCCTTTTCTTTGGCATCTACCACAAGTGATGACAAATTTCCTTACTTCTTTAAAAAGAGTGGGCCAATAGAAACCCGCTTGGAGTACCTTTGCAATAGTCTTGTCCGGGCCAAAGTGTCCACCATAGGTCAAGGCATGATAATGGTGTAGGACACTGTGAACTTCGTCCTCTAGCAAGCATCTTCTATAAATCTCATGTCCACACAGTTTGTAGAGAAGAGGCTCATCCCTTGCATAATATTTGGCATCAAAAAGGAATTTTTTCCTTTGTTGATAAGATAATCTAGGAGGCAGGACCCCACACACCTTGAATTTACCAAATCAGCATACCATGCGGTGGGTTGGTGAGAAATGACAAGTAGTTGATCATCTGGGAGAGAATCATCAATTGGGAGCTCTTCACTATGAGTGACCTCAGGGCCTAGGCGGGGTAAGTGGTCTGCTACCATATTCTCCATTCCAAACTTGTCTTTGATCTCTAAATTGAACTCTTAGAGGAGATGAACACATCGAATAAGGCAAGGTTTGGAGTCAGACTTCTTCATTAAGTGCTTCAGAACTGCATGATCAGTGAAAATAATGACCTTGGAATTTATCAAGTAAGACTGGAATTTTTCTAGGGCAAACAAAACTGCTAGGAATGCCTCCTCTATCATGGCATAATTTAGTCGAGCCTCATCAAGAGTTCGGTTTGCATAGTAAATAGCATAGGGCTTGTTGTCCTTTCTCTAGCCTAGAACTGCCATTACTGTAAAATTGATAGCATCATACATCACCTCAAAAGAAAGCCCTTAATTCAAGGCTTGCATCACCGGGGTCGTAATCAATGCCTTCTTTAACCTGAGAAAAGCACTTAAGAAATCTTCATTAAAATCAAAAGGCTCATCTTTGACAAGCAAATGGGTGAGTGGTTTTGCAATTTTTGAAAAATCTTTTATGAATCACCGGTAAAAATCGACATGTCTAAGAAAACTCCTCATAAGTTAGTGGGGGTAGTTTTTGTATCACCTCCACCTTTTCTTTGTCAACCTCAATGCCCTTATTAAAGACAATATAACCTAGGACAACTCCCTCTTGTACCATAAAATGGCACTTTTCCCAATTCAAGACTAAATTTGTATCTTCACACCTTTGCAAGCCCTTGACCAACTTATTCAAGCAATGGTCAAATGTTGTACCACACACCAAAAAATAACCCATAAAGACTTCTATTGTGTCCTCAATCAAATCAGAGAAAGTAGCCATCATACAATGCTGAAAAGTGGATGGGGCATTACATAGCCCAAATGGAATTCTCCTATGAGCAAATATACCATAGGGACAAGTAAATGTTGTCTTTTCTTAGTCACTAAGATCAATAGGGATTCGAAAGAATTTCGAATACCCATCTAAGTAACAAAAATATGAATTTGTAGCCAACCTTCAAGCATTTGGTCTATAAAAGGGAGGGCCAAATGGTCTTTTCAGGTGGCCTTATTTAATTTTCAATTGTCAATACACATACATTATCCCGTGACAGTCCTAGTAGGAATTAGCTTATTCTTTTCACTTTTGATGACCATCATTCCACCCTTCTTAGGTACTACATGGACCAGGCTTACACACTTACTATCGGAGATAGGGTAGATAATGCCGACTTTGAGTAGTTTCAAAATTTTCGTCTTGACTACCTCTTGCATATTAGGATTCAACCTTCTTTGGTGCTCAATTGAAGACTTACGGTCATCTTCCATTAAAATATGATGCATGCACACAAACGAGTGAATTCACTTTAGATCATCAGACGAGGGCTTTGCATCACTTACCAAGGTTTCAAGTTTAGCCAGCGTAGGTAGAACTTGTGGAGAGGCTTCCAAGAATTGAGCACACATTGCTACTTTGGGATTGGTATCCTTAGTAGAACTATCATTCAACATACAATGCTCAAGAGGGTCATCAGATTCATGGTTAGAAATGGTTTCCCATACCAAACCATCAACCACATCAATCATATGGAATTCATCAGAAATGGAAGGAAACTTATAAAAGCCTTAAACAAGTTGAACTCCACATGATCATCTCCCGCATCAAAAGACATCTTACCATTTTTGACATCAATACTGCACCTGGCGGTGGCCAAGAAAGGCTTCCCAAGAATAATGGGGGTACGCGTATCCTCCATCTCAAGTATCACAAAGTCTACTGGAACATATAAATTTCCCACCTTAATTAGGACATCCTCTAAAATACCTGCAGGGTATTTCACAGAACAATCTGGTAATTGTAAGGAAATGGTGTTGGGTATCATTGCTCCTAATCCAACTTTTCGCACAAAGAAAGGGGCATCAAACTAACATTTGACCCCAAATCACATAAAGCATGTTCAATAGACACGTTTCTTGACAGACAAGGAATTGAGAAACTATTGGGATCCTTAATCTTAGCGGGAAGCTTATTCTGGATCCCAACACTACACTCTTCAGGCAAGGTAACAGTCTCATGCTCTTCTAGCTTTCTTTTATTAGACAAAATCTCTTTCAAAAACTTTACAAAAGAGAGCATTCGAGATAAGGCATCAGTAAACGGGATATTAATGTACAGTTTGTTCAAGACCTCTAAAAACTTTCCCAATTGCAAATCAAGCTTAGCCTTAGCCATTCTTTGAGGGAATGGTAAAGGTGGAGTGTAAGGTTTGGGAGAAGTTTGCTTAGAGTCTTTAGGAAACACATTAGCATCCTTTATAGCATCATCTTTATGCAAATCAGTAAAGGGAATATGCGCCTCTTTCTCAACAATCTCAACATTATGATCACGGTTATCATGCAAATACTCATTATTAATTACCCCTTTAGGTCCTTGAAGTTGTTTGCCCCCTCTTAGGATCATGGCGTTGCATTGTTCCCTAGGATTCGGCTCTGGCTCACTTGGGAGTCTACCATGGGCTATAGATGAAGAGCTAGCTTGTTAGACAATTTGAGCTTCCAACACCTTTTTATGAGTAGTAAGCACATCAACATTAGAGGCTAATTGCTTTATATACTCATCTTGCTTTCGTTGCGCCAAAAGCGTACCCTCCATCATGGTCTCTAGGTTGGACTTTTGGTGAGCATGTTGGGGAAATGGAGGTCTTTGAAATCCGGGCGGTTGCCTAGCATTCATTTGGGGCATTGTGGAAGGTTTTAGGCATATATGAGAAGTTTGGATGGTTTCTCCAACGCGGATTATAAGTATTTGAATAAGGGTCATTGGCCAGTCTCGGGTTGGAATGGAATTGTTGACATAATTGACTTGGTCGCTAGTGTTTTGGGCAAAAAGACTCCCAACTTGGCAATTCACAGTCAAATGGTCAATGGAACCACATATTTCACATGATGGGGGAGGGTTACTAGAATTTATAGCATTCACATTTAATCGTTCCAACCTTTGAGTCACAACATCTAATTTAGCATTAAGTAAAGTAAGTGCATCAACTTCAAGCTTAACTCCAACCTGCTTGGGTTGGCTTCATTCATTGGACCATTAAAAATTGTTAAGCGCCATCTTCTCAATCAAATTATAGGGCTTGTCTTCAGTTTTATTCATCAAAGTTCCTCATGTTGCTGCATCAATAGTGGACCTTAGAGGTTGGGTCACTTCATGGTAGAAATCTTGAATAATCATCTATCGTTGAAGGCCACGGTGAGGGTACAATCGTAGCAAGTCTTTGAACCGCTCCCAATCCTCATAGAGTGTCTCATCTTCCTTTTGGGTAAAGTTGGTGATTTGGTTCCTCAAACATGCTGTTTTGCTTGGTGGGAAGAATTTGGCAAGGAAACCTCTAGTAAGCTCATCCCATGTGTTAATTCACCTAGGAGACAAAGAATGAAGCCATGCTCTCACCTTGTCCCTAAGTGAAGAGGGAAATAGTCACAGTCAAATGGCATTGGTAGAAACTCCATTGAGCTTCAATGTGTCACACACCTCTAAAAAGACCAGGAGGTGTAAGTTCGGGTCTTCTAATGGGGTGCCTCCAAATTGGGATTGTTGCACCATGGAAATAAGAGCAGACTTGAGCTGAAAGTTGTTTGCCTCAACGTTAGGACGAGCGATGCTTAAGGCGATGCCTTAGACTCCTAGGGTAACAAAATCCCTAAGTGTCCTTCTTTGCTCCCCACCTCCTCCCGCCATATTTGGTAAGTTCCTTTTAGCCTTGCACCTTTGTTCCTCAAGTCTTTGCTTCTTTCCCCTAAATTGAAAGTCTTCTTAATCTCAGGATTAGGTTCGTATAGAAATGGACTTTGCATAAATTGGGGAAGATTTCTACAAGCACAATCACCAACACTATGAAAGTAGTCAAAAACTAAAGGAAAATAAAGTAAAACACTTAATTAATTTCGTAACACTAACTCAATAGTTAACAATTTGATCCCCGACAACAGCGCCAAAAACTTGACACATCCGCAAGCTCACGGGTGTTGCAGTATAGATTAAAAGATTGTCCTTAGGGACCACAGTAATCTATCGAGGTAATGTCTAATTGAAATTGCTAAGTAATCAATCTTTTCAATAAGCCGATTTAATAAACTAATTATCTAATTTGAAATCTATCAAAGTAAAACATATAGGAATTTGATTCGCCAAGTAAAGAGTTGGATCATAGAATTAAGCATGCACTTTTTACAGATTAGACGATTCAAGGAATCACAATCGAATTGAATTTAATCCTTTCTTTTGAAACAAATTAAATTACCTAAACAAATTCAACTACAACTCTTTCAAGTGTCTTTGATTTAGTCTAGATTAAAGATTCATGAATGCTAAGTCTCCTCTCAAGCAATTCTCTCTTGAGTTTTGCTAAATCAAGTTCTATCAAGGCGATCTAGTAATGAGTTTCAACTTTCAGTACTTTACTCGACTACCTAACAGAAGCAAGCAAAATTGGCCAAATTCTACTCACAACATTCAATCTCAAGATAGAAGTAAATCATTCCAAATCATGAAATAAGCACAAGATTATAAAGATAAATGATCCAACTACAATACTATGGCTAACAAAACCCTAGATTAAATAAAACTATGCACTCATATTTCTAATCCAACTAAAACAAGAGTTCAAGAACAAGTTTAAAGAAAGAAAGGAAAACTTTACAATAATGGCAACCCTTAAATTGTGCAATAATCTTCAAGCCTCCAAGAGCAAAGCTTTTCCCTTTAAATCTCAAAAACTAAACTAAACTAAACTCTAACTAAGAGAGATGTGAGAGTAGAAGTGACATGACTTTTTGTTGCTGAACTCTCTTTCAAAAGCCTTGTAACATGCCCTTTTAAGTAGCAAACGAAGCATCCTCAGCCGCACTATGCAAGAAGATGAAGAGGCTGGCAGTCATAGGCTCACCACGGTCCATGGTGGACACCACGGGCTGACCGTGGTCTTGGTTGGTTCCGAATTCTTCTGCTCTTCTCTTGCTTCATGGCATAAGACTTGGGGGTACCTCTGCGGTGGGTCAATGTGCACTCAAATGGGGGTCGATTGCTGGGTCCAATGGTCTAAAATCCTGTAAATATCATCAAAGAATCATACCCAAGTATAAAATGAGAATAGGAGAATAAATCATGACGTTAAGCCTATAAATTCCCAAAAAGGTGCTACAAAACGTCCTAAAAATGAAGCATATAAAAGCTCTTATCAGAGTTGCCCAGTGATCATGACTTACTGTGCACTCTGAAGGCGAACGTTCAATGAGGATAGGGTGAGGCTAGCCAGAAACCCCCTGCTATGGTTACTATGACCTTGGTAGACTTTATCTTGGCGTATCTCTTTGGGGTCTGGCTAATCCTTTTGGATGCCCATTGGACCTCATTTAAGAAAATAGTTTGCTTAACCTCGGTCAGCCAATTTGTTAAGTGCTTTTATTTAGTTCTCGACATTTGGTAGTTTTGTTTCATTTGCTTATGGAAATCATAATACTTATTGCAATTACATGACTTGTATAGTGTAATCATTAGAGTAGGCTCCAGCAACATACTCCTTTGGATTAGTAGTTGAAGCAATCTTCTAACTGGAAGCGTATCTCTATTACTTGGATAAATATGTTGCTTTCTTAAGAGCTTGATCTTAGGTGCTAACTTTTTGTTTTACCGAGGTGAACTTGAACTTTCCTGGCCTAAGCCCATTGAGGAAGGCGATATATACGATGCAAAGTTAGGAATGAGGACTGCTTCCTTGTGAAATATTTAGACAAAATCTCCTAAAAGTTTGTTCTCCCCTTGCTTGAGTCTTGCAAGGTGGATGCTTATCTTATTTTCTTTACAACTTACAATAAATTGACGGATAAATTATCTGGTTGACACCTAAAAGTAGGTGACACTTCTAGGAGCAAGACCGTTAAACCACTTTTATGCTACACCCTTAAGGGTAGTGGGGAAACAATGGCAATAACTGGTATCTTGCACATCTTGGGCATATATATGTGCCCTATAAACTAGAAGGAAGTCTTTTCGATCTGTTGTTTTATCATTAAACTCCAAGGTTGTGACACTGACCTTCTTAGATTACAATGCTTCTATGATCCCCTCATAAAAGGAGTAGGAAATGCTGGTGGCCTTAGGTGCCCAAGCTAAATCTTACAACGTACACGAAGGGTGGTAGAGGCATAGGACACTTCCACCTAGGATATGCTCTTTTGTATTCCAACCTTGGCAGCGTGTACTTTGGTTGGGGCAACAACTTATGGTTCCTAGTTCTTTCATTAGAGAGGCATCACAACAGGAATGTTCTAGGGTGCATCCTCGGATTACTAAGCAAGCAAGACTAGGTGTTTGCTCTTTACCTTAACAGTGGCCTCGGTGTGACTTGACAGCAACCCACATAAATATCTTCCTAATCCACAAACCATGTTGGTTGCCACCAATGAGAAGCATATGGGGTTGAAGCAGTGAACTTTTCACTGGCTTGCTGTAAGGCTCTTGTGGCATTGATGATTGCTTTCGCATTGCCCTCCTTTTGATACCCTATGTAAGGCTCACTTGGATGACTAACCCCTATGGGTTATAAGCTATTTGAGAGGAGAGCCTTTTGGGAGGTGGCTAATAGGCTGATCCCTTAGAGAAGTTACGGATATCCAGGGGTGATGGTGTGGTGGAAGAAGGAAATTAGAATGCGTGCTCTATGGTGGTCCTGACTTATGCTTGAACTTGCTTAAGTATAGTATTCTTCATAGTCTCGATGAGATTTTCAAGAATTCCAATGGTGACATACCTCTTAGTATTTAGGTCGATTCACAATAGAGTACTGGCACACTTCAGTGTCCTCGGAAGGGAGAAGATTGTCACATGATGGATCCTCATAAGCAGGGGGAGGATTATCATATAGTGGATCTTCATGCGGAGATGAAAAGGACCAACAATGTTTCTTTGTCATCCCTGTGCAACGTTGAGTGCCACTAGCTACCATGGACTACTGCTTTCCCTATAGACAATGCTAGTATATTTTTGGAAAAAAACTGGGAAGTGATGATCTATAAGAATGAAATTACATCACTGTAGCCTCACAGGTCCGCCTGATGTTCTTCATGTCTGCCTAACTTGACTTGCACAAAAATAACATACACCAGAGGGTGGATCTCGGGAACGTCGCTTTAACACCCAGGTCAAGGATCTAAATGAAACGAAGGATGACAAACATGGTAACCTTGATGATCTTACCTTTAGCGGATAAATGTGGGATCTTTATAGAGAAAAAGGAAAATATCTTTGAGATGTGTGCAATGATTGCTATGTTATGTGAAGATCAAAAATCACATGACAATGGAAATTTTGCCTTGGTAGATGGGTATTTATAGGCATAGTAAATAGAGGGGAATATGGTGATTTTATTGTGGTTTACCCTAGTTAGTGAGAAATGAATCATTTTGCCCTCAGTTTCTTATGCGTTCAATGAAGTATGAGTTATTTGATTGACTTATGCTAATGTGGAGGATGATCTGGCCTAGAGCTGTGATTTTTTTTTTTTTTTGCACATAGCGTAATAGTAGAATATATGGTGTATGTAGTTTGGGTAAACCTTACAAATTGTTTGAGAAAATCATTTCCAAATAAAATATCACCTCCTGAATTATATTGGAATACCAATGGAATGTTGGGAATTTTATTTCCTAAAATAACAAGAACACTATTTTGAGTAGATTCTAAATGAGCAATTGTTGAATGAATTCTTTTGACTTGAACTTTTTTGTTTGGAGCAAGATTTTCCCATCTTCGCAAAAGAAATTGGTGAAAGAAAGTTACTTCTAATCCTATATCCATTAAGGCCGTTGTGGTAATATCTAGTTCTTTTGTAGGAACTTCAATATAAGTGAGAATAGGAAATTCAATTTGTTTCATATTCTATAAAGAATGATGTTCGTTTCTTGGTGAATTAAAGTGATATATGAAGGGTTTATTTCATAGGGTGCAATTGATCAAGGAAGGTGATTCCTAAAATGATGTGATAAAATTCATTGTTTATAATAGGATTTGAATAACAATCATGTTCTAGAAGGATTGATTCAGGCGTTTTCATCATAATTCTAGATTTTTGAGTAAGAGTGGTTCTTCGCCATTGTAAGTAACAAAACTGTATTCTTGAACTGCATAACTGAAGTTGGTAGAGTTACACAACGACATTGAGAAGCTCCTGTGTCTATTACAATTTTCTCTTTTATCTAATTCTGACCATTAAAATATTATATTCTAACTTTGTATGTTCTATTTCTACTACTTGGATTGTTCACATTAAAGCTGTTAGTGTTAACTCTAGATAAACTTAAGCTTCTGGGAAGAGTTTGTTGGTTAACTATTCTCATTCATGTACTTGTCTATGATAGTCTAGGTGCTATACTAATGGATGCTTCATCTTCATCTACTAGCTAATAATTTGTTAGAGAAGGGAGCCTTGCATCTTGTATTTATGGTGATATACTAAGCTTATAGTTGAAAAGATTGGGTCGATTGTAATTTTTTCTCTCTAATTTATTTCTTTTATAGGAGATTTAGTGTTCGAGAAAACATATAATCCTTTGTAGTAGAGTGATAATGAATCATTGCTTGGTTTGAGTCCCATATAAGTTAAATATTTGAATTATAAAGTAAGAGTATCTTTAATATTTTTACTTCTTAATGTAACTGAATAATTAGGGTAATATTCAAAGATGAGTTTAGAGTAAATTAAGTTACCTTGAAGTGTTTCGAGATGCCTGTTTTAAATGTTTTTAAATCATTGATAATTAATTGATAAAATAATTAGTGAGTTGATTCTTTCTTTAAACCATGCATTTACAACTATTTGAATTCCTTGTAAGTGAACATATTTAATTAAGTTTCGATCCTTGGAGATGATTTTTTCCAAAAAATTTTCAATTATGTCTTTGAGTCATTAGTCTTAATCAAATGTTTCTTTGTAAGTTTTGGACTAAAACCAGTTGTTTTGTAGTATAGAGTTTAAAGTACCATACATGTTTTGTTTTTAAGAAATCATCCATTTTTTGCATAAAAGTTCTTAGACATTTAAGTGATAATTCTTTTGTTATAATTTTTCATAAAGGCGTTGATTAAAATTTATTAATCCTTTATAGTTTTCACTATTCTCTTGTTCTTGTTGCTATACTATTTCAGCTTCTTTAGCATTCATAGTCTAGTTCAAAAAACTTTCATCTTGATCTACATTTTCTTCCTCTATTAACTCATAACATCTTGAAATTTCATTGAAATTTTCAACTTCGATTGGGTATAGTTTGTCTTTAATTTTCTCAAATTCTTCCGCATAAATTTTTATGGGATTCGCTTTTCTTTTTGTGCAATCAATAGATTTAAGGCATATTTGTCCACAATTGCATCATTTACAAGTCGTTGGTTCGTTCTCTCTTTTATAATAACGGTTTTCAAGTTTTATTCTAACTCTCTTTATGTTTTCATGTTTAAAATGTTAACTCTTTTTGATAGGTTTGTTTATAGAAGATTGAGATTTTGTAGGTCTAGTGTAATTTTTCGTATTAATGTGAGATCTTAAATCTTTTCTTCTGAGTTTCATAGTTTTCTTTCGTTTAGGTCTAAACTTTAGGTATGGTTGACACTCATATTGTCATGTTCTCTAACATGTTCACAGCAAATTATTATTTATTTTATATATCTTTTTCTTGATTCTTGTAAACACAATCGAGTTACGTCTCTAGTGATGCTAGGTTAAGCTGTCGCTACTAATCTAAAGACTGTGGGTTGACTTGCAAATTCTTCAGATTCTTCTGAAAAATAATCAATTCATGGAAGTGGAAGTTTGTTTAATAGGAGTTTAATCTAAGTTTCTTGATTTTCAGATGAATCATATAGTTCATAATAATATTTATCAAATTCACAAAAGAAGTGTTTAAAATTGCATAGGTTGCAAATTCTTAAGTTGGTTAATTTGTACAATGCTACTCTTCTTTTTTCGTTAATAGCTTGGGCAAAATTGGCTACAAATTCATATCCCTCAAATTATCGTATTAAATATTTTTTCTGGAGTCCGAACTCCTTTCATGTCAATTCTTAAATTATTCTTGATATCTACTTCTATTTTATTTTGTATCTTTGGTATATATTCGTGTATCAACTATGGACTATTCCTCGAAAAGACTTAATTATCATTTTGTATACAGCGTTTACATCTCTATCTTCTTTTACAAACTCTGGGGTTGTTAATAAGGCTGATACCATTGTTGTTCTACAAACATCTAGTGCTTTTTTCTTATCTATTACACAGTTCTTGTTAGCACATGTCCACAAGGAGGAATAGGATCTTGAATTGTAGGATCCATTGGTATATATTTTTCATTGATAGTTCTAGGACTTTGTCTTCACTTTTTTCTTTGATTTTCTTTTGTCATTTCCTCCTATTGTGCCATTAACTTGACTTTTTTTTTAGTTCTAGTTATTCCACACCATGGTTCTTCCAAACCCATTCTATTGCTTTTCTTGAGAATGAAATTGTAGCAATCTTTCCATTACAAAAAAATTTCGACCCAAAAATTATACATTTATATCCATTTTCAAGTAAGTATTCTATCAGTTGTAACATATCTATATCTCCATAAATTACAAATTCTATTTCTCTTTTAAATTGTTCTAAATTCATTTCTAGTGTTTTTTTGAAATATATTCATTACATAAAAAGTTTTTACTCAGGCTAACAAATACTAATGTCTTATGAGGATAGTTGGTATTTTTAAAAGAGCTAAAGGTGATTTGCCTGTAAATCTGACCAATGGGCGAAATCAAAGGCCTAGATTTTCTTCTCTGTTCATCTTATTTTCTCATGTGATTCGTGTCCATATAAACACACACACACACACACACATACAAATAAAAATATGTGCGTATATATATAAATACACACACACACACACACACACACACACACACACACACACACACACA
>JACYFF010031954.1:33243790-33254323 GCA_017589665.1 Selenicereus undatus | reverse complement strand
TAAAACGAC
Organism: Selenicereus undatus; assembly: GCA_017589665.1. NCBI lineage: Eukaryota > Viridiplantae > Streptophyta > Magnoliopsida > Caryophyllales > Cactaceae > Selenicereus > Selenicereus undatus. The sequence goes on along the minus strand of JACYFF010031954.1, from coordinate 33,254,314 downwards.
TTCATTTTTGACTTACAAGCTTTGCATAAACGTAACACATTTATTTACTAGTAAAATGACTTCACTTTAAGCTTAAAGGTTCCTTATAAACGTAACAAGTTTACTGGCCCTTGACTTGAAACTTCATAAAGGCTCAAAAATCTATCTTGAGGCCAACTTATGAAGTAGTAGGTTTTTCAAACGCAATAACCCTAGACTAGGTAACCCAAGTCTGTTCGAATGGAATAGTTAGTATTGCAAACTTCTGAAAACTAGGCTTAAATATACACCAAAACAATAAAGACCTCTTTTACTTTCAAACCACCCTCTTGTATTCCAAACATACTTCAATGCTAACTGGTTGGATATGAAAATCGAAAGCAACTTGAGAGAGAGTTATATGCAGTTCTGACCTAACAAAAGCTTAATTCATTTGTTTGTCCACACATACAATTGAATTCATACAACAACTTCAAATTAGCATCTCAAGCATAAATCACCTAAATTGATTCGAATTGATGCTAAACATATATAACCCATTTCGAATTAACAGCTCAAGCATGATTCACCTAAATTGATTCGAATCGAAGCTAAACATACATAACTCACTTCGAATTAACACCTCAAGCATAATTCACCTAAATTGATTCGAATCGAAGCTAAACATATATAACTCACTTCGAACGGACATCTCAAGCATAGTTCATAATCATTGTGCATGAATACTTATAACTACCAATTCAATGAAATCCTTAAAATAGGAGGGATTAAAGGTTCACCCACCTCGAATTCAAGCTATATGCATCCAAGTTGGCTAGTATTGAAGCTAAATTCGAACTCCACATAGCCAGAAAATCCGCTCCCTTCGCGTGAGGCTCGAACACGATCAACCCCAAAACCCAAACTCAAGTTTTCTGAGAAATTAAACGCAATTAGGAAGAATTTAGGTCAAGAATGCAATTTATAGGTGAAGGAGAAGTTCGAAATCACCTTGCGTGCACCGAATTCACCAGGTGTTCGGTTCTGCTCCGGTTGAAATTAGCCCCAACCGTGGCTGATCTTCAGCCAGTGGCACCGTGGTGTGACGGCCGGTGGCTAGGGTGCGTCGACCGGGGCTAGAGGTCGGCGGCTGGCTCCGGTGTGCGTGGAGGAGAAGCGAAGAAGAAGATGAGGAACAGGGGAGACGGGAAGAAGAAGAAGAAGAAGGAGAAGAAAGAAAGAGGAGAGAGAATGTCGGGAGGGGGGGTCGTGGGCAGGGGAGAGGAGAAATAAGGGGGCGCACAAAATTACCAGTTTGCCCTTCCCTACTCTCTTTCATTTATTCGACCCAAGGTAGTTCATATTTAACACCGCTAGTCTAATTCGTAAACCGATTTCTAAACCCAAATTGATAATATAATCCTTCATCAACTATTCGTTCCCAAATCTATCTAGGTTCGATTTAATAACATCGAACTACTTCTAAGGTTGACGTCCTAATCGTATTCGAGTTACTAATCGATTTAGTACTCATTAATAATCATTACTAACGCTTATTAAAAATCATTGAAAGATTTTCAAGACTAATAATAATATTAATAGTAATAAGAATAGCAATGACAATAATATCCTTTTTTAATAAAATTAGCGCTCACACAGGTACTTAGAAAATAATTTTAGCTCATATCGCTAATAAAATACGGTTTCCAAAGAGCAAAAAGGCATTACGAACAACTTAACGAATATAAAGTATGCGGGTATTACAATAGCGACCGGCTGTGAGGCTATGCTCTAGGACCCTTAGCCCCCACTAGGGCGAAGATTATAGCAACCGGCTGTAAGGCCGTGCTTAAGGACCCTTAGCCTCCACTAGGGCTCAGAGTATAACGACTGGCCACAAGGCTGTGCTCCAGGACTCTTGGCCTCCACTGGGGCTAAGAGTACAACGACTGGCCCTTAGACCGTATTCAAATACCCTTAGCCCCTATTGGGGCTAGGAGTATAGCGACCAGCCGCAAGGCCGTGCTCTAGGACCTTTAACTCCTGTTGGGTCTAAGGGTGTAGCGATCAGCCCCAAGGACGTGGTCGGGGATCCCTAGCGCTTACTGGATCCAGGGGTCCAGGGGCTGAAGGTATGGCGATTAGCAAAAGGCTGTCCTTAGGAAGTCGTTATCCCCTAGAGCCTAAGGATCCCTGTCTGCGAGTGGGGGTGATGACGTGGCGCCAAGTGGTAATTGTTGAGATGTGTCTTTTGGGTGTCTCAGGAGGAGCGTTTTTCATCTATGCTCCATATAAGAGTGCCGGTCTCAACGAATAAGCTCATTTTCTCTTTACACACTAGAACTATCTAAAGAAAGAAATGATTTCTAGAGAGAGAAGCTCTGCTCCCTCCCATTACACCCCATTTAAACTCACTGTAGCGCTTCAACCTCTTTCCTTGCATCTTCAAAGGATCTATTTGAGTGTTCATCCTCATCTTCAACCTACTCCTTTGAATCTTCATCCTTTGCAGGTACACCTTCGTACCCCATTCAAGCATTGTTTATTGTACTTGTATAATTATGTCTTCATCTTGCTCATCCAACGAAGACGTTCCTGAAGGATTGGCCGGTCCCCAGTTGGAGGGCCACCATTCTCAATTCCCTAGCCTCCCGGCCTTTATCGATGGTCGGGTGGTTGCGGGCGTCCCCCCAAAAATCAATGTAGGGAACCCAAAAAGATTCCCTAGGCGGTGCCTCATTTTGAACCTAGCACTCCCTCGTGGTCTAGCTGTGAGTATTGTTCTACCCCTCGTATCCTCAGTCCTGAGGTGAAGGTCTCATACTCATCGGAAATCACCATAACTGACTTTATGACTGATTTCCAGGTACGACGAATGGCAATGATTAAGTCAACCCCCTACATCAGATCCCCCAGATGAGTTGCTGGCCGAGGGCACTGAAAGTAATCCCTATTCTTCCCCAAGCTCTCCAAAGCCGGTGGCCGAAGTGGCCTCCACTAGCACTAGTTCTTCCTTAGGCGGAACATTTTCCTCCTCTTCAGATGGGTTGTTGAGGTATTCATCCTCGGATGGGGCATCCACAAGTTTATCATCCCACGAAGGGCCTTCCATTATGGGAAGGTCGATACTTAAGAAGAGGGGTTGTTCTCATGTATAGCTTGTTCCTGAGATGGTGGCGGAGGGACCGGAGTTCCCTGGAGCCCCTGCCTACTTGGACCCAAGAGATAGCCCGGGCAGTCATTTCCCCAACCTAAAGGTCGTTCCCACCTTAAAGAGGATGACCCCTGAGAATAAATAACTCTTGCCTGCGGGGTATACTTTTGTGATCCCCGAGCCGGATGCAACAGTGAATGAGCTGCTCGCTAAGTGCATTGCAGTCTACCGCGCGACCCTCAATTATGGCCGTAGGTTTTCTCTTTACCCGGTGATTGAAGATGTTTTGACTAAGTACGAGCTAGCACCTGCGCAGGTCGTGCCTATGTTCTAGCGCAACATATATGGCTTGAGCGTTCAGCCTGGTGTATACAGTCCAGAGGACTCCCAAGGAGACCGAAGACTTGGGATGGTATTACTTCAATAACAGGTCGGGCTTTATGGCGGCCATTGAAAAGAAGTCGAAGGTGAAGCACTGGAAGTATAACTTCATCTTTGTCCGCCGGGAGTCAGGTTGGGGAAACATCCCTGATTGGAACGAGGGTAAGGTAATCAGGAATTCCTTCGGGGCACCAACGGCCGAGGAGATGAAGATGGATTGCTACTTCCATTACTTCGTCCAGGTGGATGACCAGTCCCGGCCTACCTAAAATTCATGGCACAAGCAATAGAGTTGGTGAAGGGGCTCGAAAAGAGGAAGAGCAATTCTAGTGATAGGGAGCCTCTAAACTGGCTCCTTAAATTAATGTTTTTTGAGAATGACTTCTTCTTAGCCGCGGCGGGCCGTTTGATACTTAAGAGTTTTTCTAAGGGTACTTGCCGCTCCTGTGTTAGTCGGCCTTTTCATTTGGTTCTAACCTGACTCCTTTTTGTTCTATGCAGAGCAAGCGACAACGACATTAACGATCTTCGAGACAGGGGATGCCACCCCAGAGCAAGTGGCAGGCAAGGCCAAGTACCGTTGGGAAGATGAGATACGGCGCTTGGTGAACCAGCAAGCTAAGAAGGTACACACTTGAGCCCTATTCACCCCTGTTTATTGTGGCCCATTGTTGGTCTCTAACCAAAGTATTATCTGTATCGCAGGCACCCCTCTAGTACCATACGGGAAGAAGCCTGCGGTAAGCTTAACCGTATGTAAGCGCCAAGGAACTGAAGGCTGCCCAGATGAGACGGCGGCTTCTTCCCCCATCCAAGCTGGGGATGAGCGGGACGATCAATCCACCCCCTCACTGTACAGGAAGCTGGTCGGCTGGAGACCGAACCCCTGGCCCTCGAGAACACATTGGCGCCCCAAAGACCGTGGGGACTATTTCGTAGCCCGTTGACAATACTCCCCCGAGTGCCCATCAGCCGTCCACGAACTTAATCAGGGCCAACCCTGCGGCCAAGTTTGCACTCGTTTAGGACTTGGTCAAGTCCTGAGACTTGGCTGCTTCGAGCACTTAGGAGTCCACAAGGTTACCGAGCAAGAGATGACTATGGTTGAGGCTGTTGCTCTAGGGGTAAAGGCCGCGACGAAGCTACAAAGCCTGGATGGGCTAGTGACCTAGTACCAACGACGCTGGGAGAAGCTGAAGGAGGACAAAGATGCTCGGGAGGCCGAGAAGAAGGATTTGTAGCGTCGGCTGAAGGAAGCGCTTGCTAAGGCTGAGGGTGAGGCAACCGCGGGGGTCGAGAGGGTGGCTAAGGCTAGGGAACAAGGCTATCAACAAGGCCAAGCGAACACATTGGAGTACTTATGCAAGGTCTTGGTGACGTTGCCTCAAGAATTCTGGGAGGACGCCTACTTCACGGCCTACCTCCATTATGTCGATGAAAGCCAGCAGGCCGAGGATGATGGTCGAGACCCCAAGGAGGTGGAGTTTATCCCCCCTTCTAGTGAGGGTGATGGCCTAGGGGATGAGGCGACCAACCCCTTGGACGCTGAGGCCGGGACTCTTTTATATGAGGGCCGTGAGGATAGTACAGGGCCTGATATGTAACCTTTTTTTTTTAAGCTGTATTTGCACTTTCATCAATAAAAGAATGCTCACTTGTGATAACAATGTTCCTTACGTCGGTCATTCTTCCATTGCATACTTGTTCTTTCACTTTTGCCTGTATTTTTTATATGTCGTAGGGTAGTAGCCCCCAAGCGAAAGAATAAGTGATATAGCATTTGGCTTGGGAACACGTAGTTCGCATAGAGATCAGTCGTGAGGCCATGCTTAGGGACGCTTAGTCCCCATTAGGGATAAGAGTATAGCGATCTGCCGGAAGGTAGTGTACAGAGACCCTTACCCATAACTGGGGCTAAGAGTATAGTGGCCGGTTGTACGATTGTGGTCAGGGATGCTTAGCCCCTACTAGGGCTAAGCGTATAGTGATCGACCATATGGCTGTGCTGAGGGACCCTTAGCCCCCATTGGGGCTAAGAGTATAGTGATCGACCGTAAGGCCGTGCTTAGGGACCCTTAGCCTCCACTGAGGCTAAGAGTATAGCGACCGACCGTGCAGTCGTGCTCAGGGACCCTTAGCCCCGACTGGGGCTAAGAATATAGCAACTGGTCGTAAGGCCGTACTCAGGGATCCTTAGCCCCCATTGGGGCTAAAAGTATAGCAACCGGCCGTAAAGCTGTGCTCAGGGACCCTTAGCCCCCATTGGGGCTAACAGTATTTTGATCGGCCGTAAAGTCGTGCTCGTGGGAATGGAGGACTACATATGGGCGCGAAAGTGGCCGTTGTGGGATTTGTTTTTGTTTCTGGTAATGAAGGAATGCATAACTATTAAACGTAAACAAAAGCATAACCCTAGGAGTAGTACTTTCTCAGGTTGCTGCTATGCCAGGTCCGTGGTATAGGAGAGCCGCTTGTGGTCCCTAAGCGGTATGTTCCGGGTCAGACTTGGGAGGCAACCTTGTATGGGCCTTCCAAGTTGGCAGTGAGTTTGCAATGTTTGCCTGCGCATACTACAACTTCCATGCGATGTAGAACAAGATCACCTACCCGAATAGGCTGTAGTACTACTGCACGATCATGGAGGCGGGTGATGCGGAGCTTGTATAGGGCTTCTCGGAGAAGAGCATCCCCATGGATAGAGGGGAAGAGTCGAGGGTCTCTTGAAGTGCTGCGCTGTTTAACTCTTCTTAGAAAGTTGTTAGTCGATAAGCTTGGAGCACAACTTCTATGGGTAGGATAGCTTTAGACCCATAGGCCAACATGAAGGGAGTCTCGCTAGGAGCGGTTTTCTCAGTGGAGGATGGACTTGTTGGTCGCCTCGGCTTGGCCAATGGTCTAAGGGTGGGCGACGGCGGTGAACTGGGCCTGGCACCCCAAGGTGCCAAGATAATCGATGAGCTTATTGATGTAGCCTGCCATTATCAAAGATGACGGCGCGGGGAATGCTGGAGCGAATGATGATGTTCTTCCAGATGAACCTCCGCACTTTGGTTGTGGTTATGGAGGCAACGACCTCGGCTTCTATCCATTTAGTGAAGTAGTCGACCACCACAAAGAAATACTTACGCTACCCCGCTGCCTTGGGGAAAGGGCAGATGATATCCATACCCTAAGTAGCGAATGGCAGAGGGTTGACAATTGGCATCATGAGGGTAGAGGGCACTTGTTGCAGGTCTGTAGCAGTGTCATGGCATCCTCCTGCAAACTGGGCCAATGGTAGCCGGTTCGAATGGCAGTCATGGCCAAGGTGCGGCCTCTAGTATGTGTGCTGCAAATGCCCTCGTGCAGCTCTTCTAGTATCTTTTTTCCTTCCTCTGGGGTCACCCAATGCAAAAGAGGTAGGGCAAAAGATCTCTTGTATAGAATCCCCTCATAAAGGGTAAACCAATTTGACCGTTTCTTCACTTTGCCAGCTTCTTTTGGATCCGCAGAAAGGGTACCATCAGTGAGGTACGCGCGGATGGGGTTCATCCTTGTCGAGCTTCTGTCTAACCATAACACTTCATATAGATCTATGCTCCTTTCTGTCAGGGTCTCCCACTGGATGTTTTGGGGCTTCCCCCTGTCGGACGAACTCGCCAGTTTAGATAGTGCATCAGCCTGTCCGTTCTCCGAGCGAGGGATATGCGTGATTGCAAAGTGCTTCAGCAGCTTGGTGGCGTCCCGTACCCGCTGAACATACGCCGCCACAGTGTCGTCCTTAGTTTCATATGCACTGTTGAGCTGGCTGATGACTAGCTGAGAATAAGAGAATGCTTGGATTGAGTCTGCGCTTGTAGTATAGCACAACTCTATTCCCGCAATGAGGGCCTCATACTCTACTTTGTTGTTGGATGCCTTGAACATGAACTTCAAGGCGTGTTCGTGCTGTACCCCACCAGGACTTTCGATTATGAGGTCGGCCCCACTCTTGTCCTTGGTGGACGAGCCGTTAATGTACAAGCTCTAGGGCGGGGGTTGCAGCTCGCCCTCTGACACGGGCGTGGCATTCTCAGCCAAAAAGTCAGCCAGTGCCTACGCCTTGATGGCCCTCCACGATTCAAACACCAGGTCGTAGCGCGACAACTCAACAACCCACTTCAAGACCTGTCATGAGGCATCCAACTGCAGACTGACGTTCTTTAGGGGTTGGTCGGTAAAGACCAGGGTGTTGTGAGCCTCAAAGTAGGGTCTCAGCTTTTGGCTGGCCATCACTAAGGCCTAGGTCGTGGGCACGTTGACCACCAGGAAATCAGCCTCCAGATTCCTGGCCTTTAGATTATAACCAAAGCGTAGCGGGAGGCGAATCATACCGGTGGGATTCATCTCCTACCCCCAAAAGCCTAAGATGGGGTGCACCAAGTGGACAATGTCTCGCCTTGGGTACATCAACTTCTTCAGGTAGTCCCAGGTGATAATGTCTACGGAGCTTCCTGTATGAATCAAGATCCTCCGTACAATTGCACTGCCTATTTTCATCTTAACCACCAAGGGATCATTGTATGGAGAAGCGAAGCGCGGGGCTTCCCTTTTGCTGAACACCATGGTGGGCATCATCACGCGAGCCCTTTGCTCAGTCGTGAGTACCTGCTTCGCGCCTCTAAGTTGAGCCTTCCAACCTGACCGGGTCATAGCTTCCACATAACCCCCGGTGATGGTCGTCACGACCTCCGTAGAACCCTCTTCGTCCCGCGACTGGGGTTGTGCAAGTTCTTGCACTTCGCCAAGGAAGCACGGGCCCTTCTTTAGGAAGCGGTCGATCTGTCCCTTATCCACCAGTTCGTGAGAGGCTCTTTCTGGCTCGCGGCACTTAGCCATGGTGTGCCCATTCTGCTCATGGAATTCGCAATACTTTCGCGCGTTATAAGGCTTCGGAGGCTCGGTCATTGGTGGTGCTCTTCGGAGGATGGGGTGTCCCCTAACATCTATGAGGATGCTCCTAGGGTCAATGGAGAATTGAGGGTCAACTATCTCGAGTTGCGGCCTCGTGTCCCCAGGGCCCGTGATTTTTATCACCATGATTGGGGTTCTAATCCATAGGGATCCTTACCTTCTTCGTGGCGCCAGAGTTTTTAGCACAGATCTCCATAGCACGAATGTAGTATGCGGCCTTCCTCAAGGCCTCGGCCAACATGGTCTCCTTTTGGTCGGCTAAGGAGAATTTGAAGCGCCCGCTTTTCACGCCGTTCAGAAAGGAAGTATATACCACCCCGTCTTCCAGATCTAGGATGAGGACCGCCTCCTGGTGGAAGCGCTTGACGAATTTAGCGAGGGACTCCTACTGCCCCTACTTAATCTTACAAAGGTAGATGCTGGTCCTCCTTTCCTTCCGACTTGCGATGAATTGGCTAATGAATTTGTCGGCCAAATCTTGAAAACAAGTGACACTTCCCGGGAGCAGGTCGTTAAACCACGACTGTGCTACCCTTTTCAGGATAGCTGGGAAATATTGACAATATGCAGCGTCGTCCACGTCTTGAACATACATCTGCGCCTTATAGACCCCCAGATGCTCTTCAGGATCTGTTGTTCTATCCTATAGGTCCGTTGTGGGCATCTTGACCTTTCCATAGCGTGGAGCGTTGATGATCTCCGCGCTAAACGGGGATGGAAAAGGGGAGACTTACTAGTCGATCGACGGTCCCTGAAACATTGAGGGGAGTTTCGCGGTGGTGCTCGACTTCAACAATTGAGGGACTTCTCTTACCCAGGCCACGCCTAGAAGTTTCTGGTGGGGACCAGTCGCCTTGGCATAGTTCCGGGCCGCGGGCACCTCGCGGGGGAGGACTTCGAGCACGCTCGCGGCGGGAGCGGTGCTCTAGGGTAGATCGCCGCCAACCCAAAGCTTCCCCTCGGGGTCTAGAGGTATGCTCCTGTTCTTCAAGCCAGGCAGTCCGCCTGGACTGCGTCGCATACAGGGTAAAATCCGTAGTGGACTTCGCCGTCTTCCCCTGAACTTGGTGACCGCTCGGCCTAGTAGCGGTGGCTGCTTGCCGATCGTGGTTCCCCGTATAGGGTCGACCACTCCGGTTCAACCAAGACGACTCTCGCTCCCTGTCAGTATGATGAAGGGATGGTACGCGTGCACACCGGTGGGAACGCTCGCAGCCAGTAGTGGGCACGTAGTCAAAATGGGGTATTGGCCATGTCGAGTTCGCAACTTCCATGGCCCTTTAGACCTTCCATGGCCCTTTGGACGTTCCATGGCCCTTTGGACCTGCTCTAAGACTTGCCATGTAATGGTATCTATCATGACGGACATGAAGATCTTTAGGGCGTCCGCTGTAACATAAGCCTCTCCCTCAGGAAGGCGCGGACTAGCCGACCGAGGATTGGCCCGCGAGCTCTCTGAGGCATCTTGAACCTCAGGAGGTGCCTAGGTATTCCCCGCAGTGGCCTTGTCCTTCCGAGTACATGCTCGTGTAGCTTCACTTATAACCCTCGTTACCGCTCTTTCCCCACAAACGACGCCAATCTGACTCCAGAGATTCTTTGAGTGTGCTGTAGGTCATTATGTGAGACGAAAGAACGAGCTTACCAAATGGCACGTGAGCGTCACTTGATGTCCTCCCCTTCCAAGGTCGAACCTGAAAAAAGGGCACCCCCAGGTAGTGGAGCGGGGGATGCATCTCCGACGATCAAGTCAGTCAAGGGTCCAAGTAAAAGGTGAACAGAGAGAGAGAGTATAGTATGAGTCCAATGAAGAGTCAGATTGTCAACCCCTTTCAGAGGTAGGTAGGCTACTATCTATAGTCCTTGTGGCAAGAAGTAAATCAGTAATCTTCCCCGGGCTATTCTGAATGGGCTGTCAATTTGGCCTATAGGTCCCTGCGAGGAGCCCCCAGGGTCCCGCAAGGAGCCCATTTTTGAGAGTATGGGTCTAGCCTGTGAGACAACTGAGATGGGCCCAGTGCGAAGACAACACCTCCCCAATCAACACACACACACACACACACACACACACACACACACACACACACACACACACACAC